>OY856410.1:58367098-58949598 GCA_963693085.1 Alisma plantago-aquatica
AGGTGGCACTAGCCATCCATTGTATACAAAAGGTGATCTATATATACTTGATCATCACAAGTAAATAGACTCATTTGATATTATGAAAAAATTAAATCAAACTCTTGAATTATGTCATTTTCTTTGTATCTCTTTGACACGACAAAGCCCTATACAAAAGAAGACATATATGAGATATGAGAAGAATGGACACATGCCTTTGTTAAGGAAGTCAGGTATAAAATATGAGTTTTCTAAACCTTGATATCATTATTTGTATATATATGTGGTGGTTATAACTTTTATAACTTTATATTTGATGCAAGTGAATTGTTGGTATATATGTGAATGATGTGTGTATATATGCATGTGTGTGAATGAATGTGAAGATGAATGAATGCAATGAGAATTGTATTTGTACATGTCATGAGAAAAGAATTGGAGAATGGATCTTGTATGTGTGTTTTTGAATTGTGTATATGCATGAGAATGAAATTAAGTGTTGAAGAAAATGAAATTGAAGAATGAAAATGTATGTGGGTGAATGAGTTGTGTATGTGTTTTCTATTGTAGATTTACATGTGTGATGCTCTGGTGTTAAGTTGGAAATAGGATGGAACCTGCAGTTTTATTGAACTGCAGGTTCTGCATCTTGATGAACAGTCGGACAACAGGTCTGCAAACCTGCTATAAAAAACATACATGTAGCATCAGTTGTTACAAAAAATACCAAAGTTGTAGAAGTTGTTTGGTTTGGGATATGATTTGGATCTTTTTGTGCTACGTTAGGGTTAATCCCAACTAACTCAGTCCAGTTCCAGTCTTATTTTGTTTGGCAAAAATCAGACTGATGGGATCCATTTAGGATTCCGTAATCCACTAATCCATACCAAGTCAGTCCTGCTATGAGCAGGATTTCATATTCCAATCCAGATTTGACTGTCTTTTGTGTTATTTTGTGTTATTTGCCAAGTTGAAAAACACAAGTTTCGAGGCCAATCCAACTAATGAGTGCTTGTGATAGGATTGAGTTACCAAATAGAAGCAGGACCAAATTCAGATGAACTAATCCAGATCTATCGACTAGCCCAATCTGGATTTCATAATCTCGATCTCCAACCAAATAGGGGCATAAATCTTTATCGTCGGTCTCCGTTATAGACCAGTTGTGTCATTCAATTTCTTTGTTAAATCGACAACATGTCTATTCTATAACGGTCATGTTGTCCAACACAGTTGTGCTACCAACTGGCCTAAAGCATCGGTTTTTATAAGAAACTGACGACAGAGCTGGTATATAATGTTAGTTTTCTAAAGAAACAGGCAATATAACTTCGGAGTTTAAAAAAAAATACATATCATATCAGTTTTGATTAGGGTAACCAACAATAGAGGTTTGACTATAGCACCGGTTCTTTGTCAGAAACCGACATCACAAAGCAACACCACGACATGGATATCATTCTGAGTCGTCGATTTCTATTTTCATAGAAACCGACATTGGACCTCTGTCGTTGGTTTTCTTTTGCCTCAAAACCGACTCAAAAGGGCCTCGTTGGTTTTCTTTTGCCTCAAAACCGACTCAAAAGGGCCTGTGTCGTCCACCTAGATGTTAAACAAAACTGACATCGTACGATTATTATAACTGACCTAAAGATGGTATACGTACTGGTGCTTGTTCTAACATCACGGCATGTGCCTTGCAAGGTCTCAATTTCTGGCGTTGAACAACAATTTTATACAGTTTTTGGTGGGAGACGCTAAGGTTGCCATTGATGCCATAAATCCGGATCATATACTTACAGTTGGACTCTGTGTTCTGGACGGTAGCCAAAGCCTTCCTTCTACGCCAACGCAATACAACCACATCATTCAGACTTCAGACAAATAATGTTTGTTTTTTGCACTATAACCTCTCTAGTTATGTATTTCTTCTTGGTGCCTGAAAAGAGGTACTTAGCTAAGAAAAGTATATGTATTACGTTTATCATGTCTTCTACAAATGCCATATCCATGGTAACCTCCCTGGGGGTTGTTTTACCTGCAGTAAGCACAGCTTACTGCTACTCTTCATCGTTATCTCGTGTGTACTAAATTAGCAAGAGAAGAAGAGTCCATACATCATTGTAACTTTATATCCAGCAAAACATACCATCATCGTTCGTCAGGGTTTTGTGTTATCCACCTCCGGGAAGTGCGCCTTGGTGGGGGCTTTCCGAGCAGGCACTCCACTGTGTTGCTTCATACACCTTAATGTAGTAACCCTTTGCAAGGCGATGCATATATGATTGCTGTCAGTAGGGCGGCTGCCATTGAGGGCTTAGCCACCTAGCCCAGAGATACTCCTTCATGCAGCTAGCTTCAACCGATCCTCTGAGCTGGGCCTGACTTTTAAGGATCTTGTCAGCCTAACAGATTAACATGTCTCAACACATGATTCATAACAAAATTAACACTGTCTCTGTAATCACGCGGTGATACCCAAATAACCATTCATTCATTGACCGTCAGAAGATGGACGAATATAACTACACGGTGTGGATCTGTTATTACAGGCTACATCAATCGTGATAGTGTCAGAAATTATTACACTACAACTCAAGTTATACAGTTATCTATCCCCGTTGGTGGCCGATGCCACTGCTTTAGCAAATACAAGATTGATGATTCCCTGCATAGTAGAGGTTATGATCATGTATCCGTTGTTTTTCCTGTACATTCACAAGCTAGCTTAATCCCAGAATGGTTCACTTTCACCTTTGTCCAGCCAGTCGAACACCAGAAGCACTCACTCGTTGCAGGCTGATGGAACATACCACATTCCCTCCCTGCAAACATCCGGTTAGGAAGGTTCTGCTGCTGCATGCTATGCAAGATATCCAGTTTCTGCAGATTGAAACATTGGCAGCTTGAAGACAGATCCCTTGTCTTGAAGTCTCCTATCGCTCTGTTCAATCACACCCCCATGGAAGCCAGTTGATCAGGCCTCCGGGAGAGGGGTTTTTTGAAACTCATTCCTCAGCTGACCACATGCAGCGCTTGCATCAAGCCCACGAGTTATCCGCACACTTACAGTTAACTTCCGAGATTCTAAAGTGGCAGCAAAAGCCATGACCTACAGTCCAAAAAAGGTCAAGCATATAGAGTCAGACTATAGACTATGACGTGAAAAGCATGTTCTGAATCCAAAGGGGCACTAAGGACCCCTAGCATATACCGCTTTCTTGTACGGACGTCGGTATTCCGAGCCTTCAATGGGGTTGAACGGTATGAGGTTCACATGATATCCTCGGCCATAAGCATGGAGTAAATCTGCAAGCTCTTTTGCATGGTCCACTCCATCATTCACCCCAGCTGTCAGGACATTTGAAAGTTAAAAGTTGAAATCAACTGCGGAGCAGAGAATGCAGTGTGTAGAATGCTTAGCAAAATCATAAACTCGATTTCTCAAGTACCTAGAAGAGTATATTCATATGAGACTCTGCGCCCAGTCTCAGCAAAATACTCCTTGCAATCATTCATCAAGGCATCCAACGGATACGCCTTTGCACTGGGGACAATGGTTTCTCGAATCTGCTGGTTCGGAGCATGTAGGCTAACCAAGAATAAAAAAAAAATTAGCACATCTCCAGGACAAAGGAACATGGCAACTATAACCAAAAATGATGTGTTAACAATATAAACCCTACTATAAGTCTATAACATAATTAGCTCGAAGCAAAATAGGGCTCTGTCTGGATCCATAACCAACTAAGCAAGGGGGAAATTTAATTCAAATGCAAACTCTAATACTTCCTTCACCAGAGCATAGAATTATTCATATCCAAATTTGATATACCTTCTCTCAAATGAAAACCGATTATAGATAAAACAAGGTCACACAAATCTAAACAAGAACTCCCGTAGAACATCAGTATCGTTACACAATCCCTCCCACATAAGTCATCCCATAAAAAATAGGTATGATAAAATGCAGTCACAGAGATACTTTACATCTTTCAGCCACACACCATCATGTTGTCTATAGAACTGAAACTTGAAAAGATTATTCACTGTTTCATGGTTATAAGGGAGATAAGAGAGGATTGAGGATGTTCTTTTTTTATTCTTTGAGAGAATAACTATAGTCGTACTACAGTACCATTGGCTTATAAACCTAAAGGAGAATGAATGCCTTATCATCATTGGTTGCCAATGAGAATCTAAGGGATTGTTTAACACCTCTAATGGCTTATAAAAGCCGTCTTAGAGGGAGAATGACCATTGTAGAAGGAGCATCGCTGCAGTTTCAACAGCTTAGACACCACATAAGGAGTGAAGGCATGGAGGGTCTTACACTCCCATAGACACCAAGGAGAGTGACTCCCTCAATTCTCTCCTCTAGGGTTAGGTAGGATATCCATAGCTATCTATCTCAAGGGATGAAGGAGAAAAGTGGTGTCGCCTGACACCCAGTATCCCCAATGGCACTACAATGGATTATTTTAGTGACAGTTAAAACAAGGGGGAAATAGAGAAGAGAGAAGGAATCGGTAGTGTTTAGTAACCATGCTTTGCTATGAGTTTAATTATGTGCATAAGTGAATAATTACTATTGAATATTGTGACTTGCTCCAGAGTCTTTAAGCAACTTGATTACGAAGTACCGCATTGCTCTTTAGGGAGAGGGTTAAAAGAGTCAAAAAAATTGGGGTATAGTGTACCACATATAAATAGGCAAAAGCTAAACAAAGTTTCAAAAATTGGTTTGTGCGGCCGCTTAGGTTCAGACCCCCTGTCATTTCACATACTAGAAATCCCTCATAAAGCGGACCAGGGCCGCATACAAGGCTGCACAGCCGCATAAAAGACCAATTAATCCCCAATTTTTAGGACATATTTCCATTTCTTATTTTGTCATTTAAATTCATCTATGTTTGTTTAGTTTTAGATCACGGTTGCATGTTTGTATTTATTTATGTTGTGATGATTGCATCCATTACTCTTGTAATTGTACTAATTAGACACATAATTATACAAATTAAATATATAAATGCATGATCAACACATATTTATATAGATATATAATTGATAAATAAAAAATTGAAAACCGCATATACTCCCACATACCTCATATACTCTATTCGGCAACCTCTCCAAATGCATAACGCATAGCGCTTTATAAAACGCTGAAGCTAAACATAAATATGGGCCCTTACAAAGACCATTAACCCCATCGAGAAAAATAATGTTTTATGAACATAGGAAGTCAATGTATGTAGTTTTTGTGACTGTGTAGATAAGTGATTAATCACTATTGAATCTATAGCCAATACAAGAAGATGTAGAGGAGTGTTTTTTTATAACAAAATTGAGCAAGATGATATGACACTACGGAAAAGAAGATTTGAGCATAATCCCAGTATAGATGAATCAAAATTTGAAATACCATCAACCATAGGCTTGCACTTGCAGGCAACCCAAAAAGAGATCAAAGCACAATGAAAAATGCATCGAGAGGCATGTCTAATGCCCCCTGTTGATGTAGTGTTCCAGAGTAGAGTCATTATCCTTCGTATTCCCTACAGAGCCTAACCCCACGTGTTCGGTAGGAAGGAACCAGCCTATGAGATTTCCTACTTACAATTAAATTTGTTAAGTATTGGTTGGGATGTAGCATCAGTGATAAACTATTAAATTGGAAATAGATTATTATTCATGAATAAAATTTCCTACTTAGAGGTTGTCTAGGATACTAGGAATTCTACTTGGGCCAAGAATTCCTATTTGCAACCATGGCCAATAGAGGTGTTCACGCAGGGATCGTGTCTATCTCAAGCATCAAGAATCACAAAACCACTTTTTGTTCAGCAAGAAAGAGAAGCAGTCAAGAGAAATCTACCCAACGTGCAGGAACCACAGTTGCTCTCTTAGGAGAGAGGGTCGGAAACTCTAGACCTCAAATGTTAGGGCACATAAAGGGGCAGTGTTGACTTAATAGTTATACATTGTCTATATTTTGATAATGACTTAACCATTTCATTCCTATGTATCTAATATGTTTGTTCAAAATTGATTTCAGACTTTAGGTACATGAAAAGGATCAAATTACTCAAACCCTAGCTTGTTCAAGTTCAAATCAAAAGCAATGCAAGCGCGCATTTTGAAAAATCACTCCAAACGACCTTAAAAGAATTTTACAATCACTTGTATTGATGATATGACTTTTAACTAAGATGAGAAAAATATGAGGGACACAAAACACCAAGGTTGAATCACTCAAAAGTCAACTTTGAAAATTTGTCACAGGTTGTTCATCGGTCGAGTTGGAAACTCGACCGATCTTATGATGGATTTTCTGAAGATGACCCATCGGTCTAGTTGTACACTCACAAAACTCAACCGACCGACCGACTCACTGAGCAAATCTAATTTTAGCTCATCGGTCGAGTTTACCAGAACAAACTCGACCGATAGTTCAAAAATTGGTTGTCTTTTAGTTGATCGGTCGAGTTACCTTTATTGAAACTCGACTGAATGTACTGTACGAAAAACGCAAAAAAAATGATTATAACCATTGGTGAGTTGTTTTGGGTGAAAATATATCAGTTGCATTGTGGAAAACAGCTATATTTCGGCCCTAAGTGATCCCCAACTCAAGGGAGCACCCCCAGCTATAAATAGGACCCCTTGGAGTTCATTCCAAATTTGTTCATTCATGTTATTCTAAGTCCTTGCTATAGTTGAGTGTGTTGCAACTCCTTGAGCCCCTTTCTCTCTCTAGTTTACACTTCATTTCGTGATTGTGAGTGAGTTAGGCCTATTGTAAGAGAGCTACTCCCTTGTGCATGTAAAGCTCTCATCTTCTCCTACTTTCCTATCCCTTTCCTCCATGAAGAAAATGTGAAGCAAGCTTCCCCGAGTGAAGGAGGAGCTGTTGTAGGTCCTCTTCAAGGTTGATGAAGAGGTGATGATCTTGTCCAGGTGAAGGAGAAGGCAAAGGATGAAGATCCAAGAAGAGTTGAAAAGTCCTTGAAGGCGGAAGACTTGTGCTTGAGTGGATAAGACCTTGGAAGAAGGCTAAAGACTCTTGCAAAGTGGGTAAGTCCTTGGTAGGGTGGATTGCTCTTTGTGCTTAGATGGGTAAGCCCTTTGATGGTCTTGTGTTGTAACTCTTATTGGTGATAATATAGAGAAAAGTACTTGCAAAGTCCTAGAGGTTGACCTCTCTAGGTAGTGGACTGACTCTCTCCTAGTTTGGAGAGTGGAACCACTCTACATCACCTTATCAAGTTCTTGCTATCAATCTCTCTCATCCTTGCTATGCTTGTTAGTTAGGACTTCAAATTGCACTTAAGCTATTGGTTTCAATTTGATATAATTTGAAGGTCTAATCTATCTTGTGAGAAATTTTGTAGCTCTATTCACCCCCCCCCTCTAGAGCCCTAGATCCAACAGGCAATTGGCATAACTAAAAACATTTTCAGGTAATGCCTACAATGGAAAGAGATATCGACGATACCGTCGGTATACCGACCGGTATACTGATATCGACGACATCGGTCATCGGCTCACACAAACCTGTCGTTGGGATTGCAAATATCGGTAAACCGATGATATACCGCCAAATATCACCAAATATCGCCAAATATCGCCAAATACCGCCAAATATCGACGAAATTTACTGGTATACCGACAGATATACCGATTTTTGTGTGCTTAAGTCTGTTTCTGTTGTTTGAGAGGAGGAAATGGTGGAGCAAAGGGATCTCGACAACTAGGGATCAGATAAGTCTAATCTAAGGTGTTCCTTTATGTTTTCTACCATTTCTCTCATTTTCACGTCATCTATCTCAATTAAAATGTAAATTCGTCCCAAAATGCCTTAAATTGGCAAAGATCTCGCCATCTGCTTTTTTATGTCTTCCTAATTGTATGTGTTTGTAGATCTACAACACTTTCTCATAATCTACATAATAATCATAGTAATATACCTAAATAATCCATGAAATATAAGTATAATTTGCTATCATTTTTAGTAGTAAGCTAATAAGTATACATATGTTCTTCTAACTAGTATTTTTATCATACAAAGGAAGAAAATGTACTAGTTCGCAACATAACAAACAAATATTGTAAAAAAACATAGATTTTGTAACTTTCTAGTCTTATATTTGATTATACATGGCACTTGCTACATATATCCCACAAGATGGACATGGTTGACATGGTAACTAGACTTTTAAATCATCGCATCCCCACGACATGCATATGGTGGGCATGGTAATAATGGTTTTTATATTTATCCCGCTATTATGCATAATCCATGGAGAAACTCACTACTGCATATCAAGATCTTGTGCTACAAACAACAACAGAGAAAAGGTGTCACAACAGTGATGGTGCCTAACTTCTTTGACAGTCATGAAGTTAATTGTCAAAGGCACACATTGAAGAAGAGCAATAGAAAGCCCTGGTGTATATTTTCTTTTAGAATCTGATATGATGCATATGGAGACATAGTATTGTAAAATTCTAAAACATATCGTGTTTAATTACATAATACGAACGAGTATTATACACATATAGTATTGCACATGACGTGTATGAGCAACATGTAACTTGATACCACCAACCTTACATAATGTACATGTCATGGGAGCAATATGTCAACCATATCAACTCAATATTGTATGGAGAATCAGTGTGTAACTCGACATACAACTGATATGAGTTAGTAAGTTACTATGCTATTTATGTGCTGTAAATTGGATATTATTGCATAAGTGTGTGTGTTTATGTTTATGGATTGTGCTAGTAAAATTTCAAATCTTAATTCCAGTATTTTGTCATCAAAATCCTTCATCGAAATCTGCAGAAAACAGGATAGGTTCCCTACCTCCCACATGATGGTCCCCCCCCCAACATACCCAATATAGAATTTTATTGCATAAAACGTTGCATCTAGGTGTTGAGACCACGCCTGTAAAATTTCATGATTTAATTCGTTCATTTAGGCGTCAATAAGTCCAGGATTGCATTTGTCGATATTTCCGTCGGTATACCTGTAAATATCTATTTCCACGTCGTCGATAAGGCGTCGCTATCAGTATTTGATTCCTTGATGCCTACATAGACATTGGAAGACATGCACGCTGCCACTACCAAACAAAGAGAGGGTCAATATTTATACACTTAAGGTAGAGCAAGCTATAAGTATACAAATGGCAGAGTCATCATGATGGTATGGCACCCTCTAGTGGACATCTCAGGAGATATACTTTTGGGTGAGTGAACAAGAGGTAATTGATTTGGTGAACTTAGCCCTATAGCAAAAGTAGGTAAAGGAAGTGTTACAATATCAAAAGTCACGTCTAAAATGAAAATTTTTCCCAAGTCATGTGACGTCTCTTAACTCCCATTCTCAAATGAAAATTTTAATTTTAATCTATAATCAGCAAATTATCACATTTTACATTTCCCCCATTATATGTTTTCCCACCCTATCATGTTTAATATGTTGATAGCGTGCGTGTATATATATATATATATATATATATATATATATATATATATATATATATATATACACACACACATATATATACATACATACATATATATACACATATACATATATATATATACACATACATATATATATACATATATATATACACATATATACACATATATACATATATATACACATATATACACACATACACACACACACACACACACACACACATATATATAGAGAGAGAGAGGGAGTTGAGCTACAATACACTCAAGTGTACCACGCTTCTTATACAACCCAGTTTTCTACCGTCGGATCTCATTTTGATCAAAATGTTAAAAAAAGTTAACAGATAGCCTTAAACGGCAGTCACGGTAGGCATGTCACACGTCAGATCATTTCGGTAATCTCTCTCTCTTCATTCACTGCTCCTCTTTCCCTTTTCACGCCCTTCCCTCTTCTCTCACAGCAGCATTTACTCCCCCAACAGCTGCTCTCCTATTCAATTTCACTCGCCGAGAGTCTCCCCCAGTCTCACTCACATCATGCCTTTGGGATTATCCTCGTGACATTTTAATAATTTGTCTTTTGATTTACTGATTTCTTTTATTTTTCAATTCTTTTTCCTTTTCTCCTCAAGGCTTTGACCTTTTTTCTTCTGCTACACCTTCACGGCTGGGTGTATATATTGTGGCACCGGACATTCCACTGATCTGTCTCTCTCTCTCTCCCAAACTGGACGTTTTTCACATTACCTTTATCGGTGTTGTGTGATTTAATTAGTGTCTGGTGTTCGAGGAAATTACACATCAATTAAAAGGTCTGATTGAATTATTTTGTTTTTCTCTGTATGTATAAGCACTAGAGAGTTGTTTAAGAGGAAACAAATTCCAATAAATGTACGTGTATTAGAGAGTTTTCGGCTCTCTTTTAAACTGGATAGTATAGGCATTAAAGAGCTGTTTACTTGAAATGTAATAAGACTAAAACCACTGCAGTCGTGTAAGTTTTCTGTTTTGTTTCTGTATCGTATGTATATCTTGATAAAGTTGCTTTTTAAGTATGAACGTCTGTCAGAAGTATTGACTAAGGGATAAATCGTATATTATGGTCCAACACACATGTAATAACTTTTATCTAAATAGATAAAATATATGTGATGCTTTCAAATCTGCCATTATAGTGGTGTGGATTCAAGTGTGTTGTCGATTCAAATGTGGTGTTGCTGAAATTCAATTCTAGTTGTGGATTGCAGTTAAAAAATTAATGCTAAGTGATGGCAAAGAAACTTGCTATATGTACTGGTTCAACATATTTACATTAAAGAGGGGGGGTTGAACAGTGAAGCTTTCTCTTCTCAATAGCACGCAGGATGCAAAGGCCTCAAGGCGGCTGGCCGGTTAATTGGGTCTCAAAAAATCGCTATGCTGTCGGGATAACAAAAATGGAATACAGAGGAGGAAGTTTTTGTGAGGAGGAAAGGAAGGAAATCGGGGGGGGGGGGGGGGGGGGGGGGGGGTTGAACAGTGAAGCTTTCTCTTCTCAATAGCACGCAGGATGCAAAGGCCTCAAGGCGGCTGGCCGGTTAATTGGGTCTCAAAAAATCGCTATGCTGTCGGGATAACAAAAATGGAATACAGAGGAGGAAGTTTTTGTGAGGAGGAAAGGAAGGAAATAGGAAGGAGGGGGGGGGGGGGGGGGGGGGGGTTGAACAGTGAAGCTTTCTCTTCTCAATAGCACGCAGGATGCAAAGGCCTCAAGGCGGCTGACCGGTTAATTGGGTCTCAAAAAATCACTATGCTGTCGAGATAACAAAAATGGAATACAGAGGAGGAAGTTTTTGTGAGGAGGAAAGGAAGGAAATAGGAGGGCATTAATTGTGACAGGTGACATGAGGCTTGTACATTCATTGTGAGAGAGAGAGAGAGAGGAGCGAGAGCGTAGTTGGCGTAGGCTAACAGATGCCCAAAGTGGTGTGGTTGACGGCCGTTTAAGGGTTGGTTTGTCTTTTTTTTCTATCTGATCAGGATGGAAATCTAACGGTGGAAAACCTATAGCAACCTCAATACACTCGAGTGTATTGTAGCTCAACTATATATGAATCAGGCTAGAATACACTCGAGTGTACAGATCGCATGAATACACTCAAGTGTGTTTGCATATCAAGACTATTTTTTACAAAATGTAAACCATTGATCTTCACCGTCATATTATAACTAGGCTACATACAAATTTTGAGCCCATTTGGATGAGTGTAAGTCACTCATCCAAGGGAAACAAAATCGACGTGCGAAACTGATTTGAAATGCATAATTTGTGCGGTCTGTATAACATGACCTATAAATGTCCAAATGTGCTCAAATTTTGCATATGAGCTATTCACAACATGTTTAAGAAGATCAACGGATTAGATTTTCGAAAAAAATATTGCATCATGAAAAACTACTTGAGTGTATTCTGCTCCGAATACACTTGAGTGTATTCTAGCCTGACTCTACACACACACACACACACACACATATATATAGGACAATGATCCAGTGAGAAACATATCTTGGTGAGAGCATGAGAGGCATTTGAATAACTTTGCATGATGATCAAATTTTCATAATCTAACCGTATGGATTCAAAAAAAACCCTATTAGTTATCTTCCCACAAAATTTCATCATCATAGGACTTGTATTGCACGCACAACAAGCAGATACTTTTCAACGCTCAACATTGAGTTTTAGACTGACCGTTGGATGTAAAATGTGTATATTGTATATATGGACATGTAAAGGATATCTGATTGTGATGATTTTTTGTATGGAGGTACATGTAATGATGTTCTTCCCATCTATAAGGTTGGATATTGAAAATAAGCTACAACTTTATAGTTATTCAAATGCCTCTCATGCTCTCACCGTAGAATGTTTCTCACTAAATTGCTACCATATATATACATATATATATATATATATATATATATAGAGAGAGAGAGAGAGAGTCAGGCTAGAATACACTCGAGTGTATCCGGGGCGGAATACACTCAAGTAGTTTTTCATGATGCAATATTTTATTTGAAAATCTAATCCGTTGATCTTATTAAACATCTTGTAAACAACTCATATGCAAAATTTGATCACATTTGGATATGTATAGCTCATGTTATGAAGACCGCAAAAATTATGCATTTCAAATTAGTTTCGCGCGTCGATTTTGTTGCCCTTGGATGAGTGACTTACACTCATCCAAATTGGCTCAAAATTTGTATGTAGCCTAGTTATAGTATGACGGTGAAGATCAACGGTTTACATTTTGTAAAAAATAGTCTTGATATGCAAACACACTTGAGTGTATTCGTGCGATCCGTACACTCGAGTGTATTCTAGCCTGACTATATATATATATATATATATATATATATGAGGTTAGGAAGTGTGTACCGGCCGGTACATGTAAGTTATGTGTACCGACCGTTAAAATAGTGTGGAGTCCATTAATTAAATCTAACCATATAGATTATATCAACATTGTTTAGATTAGAAGTGTTTAAAATTTCACAATCATATCTCATATAAATCAAGAGATACATTAATATATCATCCAACAATTTTTGCGATTTCATCAACTTACCATTGATTAAAAAACATACATCTTCTTTCATTAGATCATCTACGAATGTCAGATTGAGATGGTTTTTGATTCACATGTTATCTAAGGGGTATACATCACATCTGTAAGGTTAGATTGTCCATTATAGTTGTGCAACCATCAGAAATGAAGATGAGTACATATACGATACATGTACTCAGGTACACAATTCTTTTAGCATATATATATATATATATGGGTGTTCATTCAATATCCGCGCGAGTAGCCTGATTTTTCGCTACTCGCACATCCAAGAGTGTAACTATATGGTACACAAAAGTAACTCTAAGATCAAAAGAGTAACTGTATTGATAAAAAAGTAACTATATGACTAAAAAAGTAACTGCGCAGAAAATATACAGTCAGTAAATATATGGACGTATTTTTTTATTTTGGTGGGGCAAATGATATTATTTTTGGATGAAATTTTTTGGGGAGCTAGATAAAATGCTCCTCTACAATTGTGAAAAATAATTTAAAAAAAGTGACAGGAAGGGTGTGCGGGTAGCTACCCGCGCGGGTATTAAAGATGAACCATATATATATATATATATATATATATATATATATATATATATATATATATATATATATATATATATATATATATATAGATATATAGATATATAGATATATATACATATATATATATACATATATATATACATATATATATATGAGTCAGGCTAGAATACACTCGAGTGTACGGATCACACAAATATACTCAAGTGTGTTTGCATATCAAGACTATTTTTTGCAAAATGTAAACCGTTGATCTTCACCGTCATACTATAACTAGGCTACATACAAATTTTGAGCCCATTTGGATGAGTGTAAGTCACTCATCCAAGGGCAACAAAATCGACGCACGAAACTAATTTGAATTGCATAATTTTTGCGGTCTTCATAGCATGAGTTATACATATCCAAATGTGCTCAAATTTTGCGTATGAGTTGTTCACAAGATGTTTAAGAAGATCAATGGATTAGATTTTCAAAAAAAATATTGCATCGTAGAAAACTACTTGAGTGTATTCCGCTCCGGATACACTCGAGTGTATTCGAGCCTGACTCTATATGTATATATATACATATATATATATATATATATATATATATATATATATATATATATACACATATATATATACGCTTAATCGGCCAACACCCTCAGCCGCTTAACTTAGCCTATAAGCGCCCGATTCATCGTTTTGAATAAAATCGCCCGCTTTCTGTCCGCTTCACCCATTGTTTCCCGAACACATAAATAGCATAGTAACTTACTAACTCATCAGTTGTATGTCGAGTTACACACTGATTCTCCATACAATATTGAGTTGATATGGTTGACATATTGCTCCCATGACATGTACATTATATAAGGTTGGTGGTATCAAGTTACATGTTGTTCATACACGTCATGTACAATACTATATAAGTGTATAATACTCGTTCGTATTATGTAATTAAACACGATATGTTTTAGAATTTTACAGTACTATGTCTCCATATGCATCATATCAGATTCTAAAAGAAAATATACACCAGGGCTTTCTATTGCTCTTCTTCAATGTGTGACTTTGACAATTAACTTCATGACTGTCAAGGAAGTTAGGCACCATCACTGTTGTGACACCTTTTCTCTGTTGTTGTTTATAGCACAGAATCTTGATATGCAGGAGTGAGTTTCTCCATGGATTATGCACAATAGTGGGATAAGTATAAAAGCCATTATTACCATGCCCACCATATGCATGTCGTGGGGATGCGATAATTTAAAAGTCTAGTTACCATGTCAACCATGTCCATCTTGTGGGATATATGTAGCAAGTGCCATGTATAATCAAATATAAGACTAGAAAATTACAAAATCTATGTTTTTTTACAATATTTGTTTGTTGTGTTGCAAACTAGTACATTTTCTTCCTTTATATGATAAAAATACTAGTTAGAAGAACATATGTATACTTATTAGCTTACTACTAAAAATGATAGCAAATTATACTTATATTTTGTGGATTATTTAGGTATATTACTATGATTATTATGTAGATTATGAGAAAGTGTTGTAGATCTACAAACACATACAATTAGGAAGACATAAAAAAGCAGATGGTGAGATCTTTGCCAATTTAAGGCATTTTGGGACGAATTTACATTTTAATTGAGATAGATGACGTGTAAATGACAGAAATGGTAGAAAACATAAAGGAACACCTTAGACTAGACTTATCTGAGCCCTAGTTGTCGATATCCCTTTGCTCCACCATTTCCTCCTCTCAAACAACAGAAACAGACTTAAGCACGCAAAAATCGGTATATCTGTCGGTATACTAGTAAATTTCGTCGATATTTGGAGGTATTTGGCAATATTTGGCGGTATATCATCGGTTTACCGATATTTGCAATCCCAACGACAGGTTTGTGTGAACCGATGACCGATGTCGTCGATATCGGTATACCGACGGTATCGTCGATATCTCTTTCCATGGTCACACAAGCATAACCATAGTAATTGGAATGAATGTCATGTTAGACATCGGTCTTAGTAATTTGTTGTCAATTTCTATGGGCAACAAAATCTAAACATGTAATGTGATTTTTGGTAACAGTGAAATCTTCCACTAGTTTTCTAGCAGTCTTTCTCCACACATATGAAGCAAAAGTTTTCCAAGTTTGATTGTTTAGTTGGACCAGCATTCTTCAAGCTTCGTTTTCTCATCAATGGATAACCACCCACTATAAAGGCATTGACGAACCTAAGAGGAGTACAATGGTTGTCTCTACAGTCCTAAGCAACATGCACACCAAATGAAGGAATGACTACAACATTGCGTCTGCAAAGAGATCCTAAGATGTCTTATCAATCAAGAGTGACATCAAATAAGAAAGCTTTCATACAATGATGAAACTAGGTATGATGATCACAAAGAGATAACTTTACATGTACGCACCACAAGGCATAGTGCTACTTCTATAAAAGTGAGACTATGACACAGATTATTAATTATCTTAAACAAGGAACGAGGCATCCAATTTTGATGTCGTTTCAGCGGCGTGAAAATGAAAATTTATGGAAATTTTGATAAATGCAAGTGTGCTTGTTTGAATGCCAAAATGAATGAATTAAGCCATGAAATTTTGCATGCGTGATCACTACACCTAAACGCACCGTTTTATGCAATAAAACTTTATATGGGGTAGGTTGGGGGTCCTTCATGTGGGAGGTAAGGAAACTTTCATGTTTCGTGGGGATTTCGATGAAGGATTTTGATACAAAATACAGGAAATAAGTTATGTAATTTTACAAGTATGAGCTATATGCATGTGTTTACTTATTTGTGCTATAATATCACATATAGGATATGAGGGGCATCCCCCACATATTTTACTTGGATTGATACTTGATAGTTTGTTGTTGATATTGATTCGACGGTCAACTATTTTCATGAACCCAAGAACACTAGTGTGATGTTTCCAAGCAAAATCATTATGTGTTAGTGTGGTTGCCTTCCTAGCACCCTCATTGTCTAATAAACCACCACCAAGATACATGTCATTTGTATTGAAGAAAATAAAAAACAACATAAAGCATGCATTGCATTAGTATTTAATAATTTGAATAGCAAATACGAGGGAACAGAATGCAATAATAATCTACTATAAGTATATACTATATTACTATGTATGAGTATTATATGGTGAAATAACCCCAATCCCCCTTTACTCCTGTACAAACAACAACAATAACACCAAGGATTGCAATTATCGAAATTTCCATCAAAGTTTCCATCGAAATTTTTGAGTTGTGCACAAAAACCTCGAAATCCATTGAAATTGGTGAAATTCATTGAAATTTTTACAGAAATTTGGATAGATGCAATCTTGTTAGCAATTTCGACCGGAATCAACACAGCTTCATGTTTTGGTAGCAAATGTCACCAAAATTTTAAAAAAAAATTGCCAATTTCGACGAATCCTCATTCCTAGATCTCAAGATTATTAGTGATACACCATAAACAAGTGAGGGCTTACCGATCTAGGAAGCATGGACATGGGACAAGGCAAGGACACGGGCCCAAGACATGGCGATTTTTCAAAAGTAGGACATAGACAAAGTGTTGGACACGACATACACACTTACATATTAATACATAACATGGAACCGATACCAAAACATACATCCATCCACAACTATAAAGTCATATAAAGTGATTAATATAAACAAACACAAAAGAAGGATAAAACTGAACCTAGAGTTCGTTTACAATGTTTCATGTAAATACAATATGAAAAATGATGAAACCACATGTTTGTTTACATTGTGAAAGTAAGCATTTTCTATGGGGAGCAAATGTTCCACAATACATTTGAAATATAAAATCAAATAAGTGTATATCGAGAACGGTATGCTATAACAAATTTACATGTCAAACTTCTGAAGCGGCTTTTGTAAGAATGATGAATTTATATCTACAACAATGATGTATAAGATATAATTATTAGTCTAAAATGAGGGGGAGGAGATGTAGGTGGTGGTGGCGCACTTGAGGAAGAGGAGGGAGGGAGGAGAAACTGTATTTACACATCTTTTATATAGGGAGTTAGTTTAGTTCACAACATGTCCCTGTCGTGGGATACACACACATACATATTAACATATAACATGGAATTGATACCAAAAACATCCATCAATCCACATGTATAAAGCAAGAAATATAAAGTGATTTATATAACAAAAACAAAAAAAGGATGAAACCAAACCTAGAATTCATTTACGATGTGTCATGTGAATATAATATAAAAAATGATGAAACCACATGTCTGTTTATGAAATCAAACATTATATACCGGGAACAATTATTCCACAATGTATTTGCAATATAAAATTGAATAAGTGTATATGGAGAATGATGTATTTAAATTTCTATAGCAGCCTTCATAAGAATGATGCATTTATATCTATAACAATGATGTATAATACATTATTATTAGTCTAATAGGAGGGGGGAGACATGGAGGTGGTGGTGGTGCACTTGAGGAAGAGGAGGGAGGGAGGAGACATTGTATTTATATTTCCTTTATATGGGAGTGGTTTAGTCCACAACTTGTCCATGTTGTGTCCATGGAGTATGCAGACCTAAAACTAGTGGACACATATGAGTTGTGTTCACTGCGTGTCTAACCGTACCAATGGCATGTATGTGTCTGACATATGTCTAGGACGGCCACATCATCCCAATTAAGTGATTGTACTTCCTAGTTACCAAGTAAAGGAAGGTTTGTTTCACGTAGACAGTCAAAAGTCACCCCTAACAAAACATGTTGCTACAAAGATGACAAATAGATTACCACATGCAAAGGAAATTATGGTTCAACCATACCCAATGAGTCATTTAGGCAAGTGGCAGGGGCTGGAGGATAGCAAAAGAAACACATAAAGAAAGATAATACATCGTATATTAAAGTGTTACACATTGGAAAGAGTAGCAAATGAAGTTGCATGTCATATGTCAGATCTTTAGTCGTCGGAGGAAAAGCAGCAGACAATTATGTTGTGTGCTTGGAAGATTGTCGATCAACAATAGAGAACAGACATTGTGCATGTATTGGTAATTGTGTGAGGTATTGATCTTTGGAAGACTAACGAGTAACATCATAAAGCACACGTCGTGTACTAAGGGGTACACAGCGTGTGAAGTGTCGAACTTTGGGAATATAACAGTAGCAACAAAAATCATACGTTGTGTACTAAGGGGTACACATCATGCGAAGTGTTGAGCTCTAGGAACCAGACAAGTAGCAGCAGAAACCACACACCGTGTACCAAGGGGTACACGTCATGTGAAGTGTTAAGCTCTGGGAATCTGACGAGTAGTAGTAGAAATCGCATGTCGTGTACTGAGGGATACACGTCGTGTGAAGTGGCAGCAAAAGAATCGAAGGCCACTCACATGTCGTATCAAGTAGGGAAATGTCATGTGACATGAAAGAACAACAATGGAAACCCCAAGACGGAAGAAATAGGTTGGAAACCCTTACTAGTCTCCACCGTATCAAAGTAAGGATGGATTATCCCTAATAGCAGCAAAAAAGACGATCACTTGCAATTGACTCGCCTAGATAAAGAAGCTAAAACAATACAGCTTCAACAGGTAAAGACGATAACAGATCTTGACTGTAGTGGCATACATGGTGATGGCGACATCAAGAACAATGGTGATGTAGATGATAAAGGCAGAAACAATCATGTATGTGGCAATACCTTCAAGGAATGATGGCGGCAGTATCTAGAATTTCATTACGATTTTAGTAGAATCAGTCGACTACACTGCAGATCGACATCACTAATGAAGATAATTTGTCTACAGCAGAGACGAAAGTCGCCGCCCCCATCATCCTCATCCCCCCCGAGGCCTAAAAGCACCTCTCCCCACCCAGAATAACATCCTGACCTGGACTATACAGCAAAGATATGGAGGGGGCGCAACTAGCAGAGCAACAACAAAAAGGTTGAACTTTTTTGGAGTAAAACATTACAAAGGTTGGGTTTTTTATAGAGACGCTTCATAAAGGCACCTCCCAGAATAACAAGGGATGGGAATCCATGCGGGCAGTCAAGCACCGCCAAGGGACAGCAATCGCCCGAAAAGGGGGGGGGCACTCCTCTTTGGATCTCTTTCTCAAGTAGGGTAAGAGCGGCATAAATCAGATGCTATGATACAATAAAAGGAAGCACGGACACCGACACGGATACGGACACGACAAATTTCTAAAATGTGGACACGGACACAGCATTTTATGAGGGGAAAATATTTTTTCAATTTACACATATATGTAATGTATGAACTGAAACTTACTTTAAATTTGTCTTGATTAATGTATCTACATATGTATAATCTTATATGCATATAGATGTGTGTCTTCGTGTGTGTATAGAAACAATATGAAGTAGATAACTAAACGTATGTTTTGTGTAACTGTAGTATATTACAGAATATATATATGAGTTCGTATTGCTCATTTAACCAACTTATCAGACTATAATTTGATTCATAATATCTGGTTCAGCAGATTTATTTGTACTTTTGATTAGACCTTAGTTGTATGTAACATTTTCTCAGTAAGAAGACATAAAGCAATAGCTGTATATTCAATGTTTGCACTCTAAAATAAGCTATTGCAGCAGCAGCAGCTGCAGTGATGTATCCAAGAAGTGTCCGGGCAGTGTCCAGCTGTGTCCGGTGTGCGGAAAAAGACCAAAATGAACTAGACACGTCCCAGCCGTGTCCAAAACATTTTGGGTCGTGTCTGGGAAGTGTCCGTGTCCAAAACGTGTCCGACACAGACACGGGGGCTGTCTAGAAGTGTCTGTGCTTTCTAGATACAATATCTCAAAGCATGGTAATGGGAAATTCCCTTGTGTGTTTCTTGTTATTAGATGGGCATCTCGCTCTCCTACATATAGGAGGGGCAAGCAATACAACTTAAGCAAAACCCTAATGGGCCAAAACACTTGGGTCCATATTACAAATAGACTCATTTAACTAAAAATTAATACTCTTTAACAATCTAGGCATTGATGCATTGTCTCCTGCTCAATTGGGCCTATGGCCATAGTCACAAATTCGGTATTCCGGTTACGTTTGGTTGAGTTGAAAAGTTCAAAATTTGGCAAATATGCAGGAAAATTGAGTAAAAAGCGGTCAACGTACGGTAAAAGTATGGTCAACTATTCGGGAAGAAGTCTAGAAAAAATCGGAGGGATATATACATATATTGCTTACAGATGTATGTATATATGTTTTGCACATATATATATATATATATATATATATATATAGAGAGAGAGAGAGAGAGAGAGTCAGGCTAGAATACACTCGAGTGTATTCAGAGCAGAATAAACTCAAGTAGTTTTTCATGATGCAATATTTTTTTCAAAAATCTAATCCGTTGATCTTCTTAAACATGTGAATAGTTCATATGCAAAATTTGAGCACATTTGGACATTTATAGGTCATGTTATAAAGACCGCAAAAATTATGCATTTCAAATTAATTTCGCGCGTCGATTTTGTTGCCCTTGGATGAGTGACTTACACTCATCCAAATGGGCTCAAAATTTGTATGTAGCCTAGTTATAGTATGACGGTGAAGATCAATGGTTTACATTTTGCAAAAAATAGTCTTGATATGCAAACACGCTTGAGTGTATTCGTGCGATCTGTACACTCGAGTGTATTCTAGCATGACTCTATGTGTGTGTGTGTGTGTGTGTGTGTGTGTGTGTGTGTGTGTGTGTGTGTGTGTGTATAACTATTACTTACATATACAAATACATCTATTACATACACACATATATGCATGTACAGACACATACACTCAAACTAAGTTCGAGTCTTAAATCAGTATAATACAGGAAAAGAACGTATAAAACGGGAAAAATAGTAAATGTGATTAATTTGCGAAAAATACGGAATTATTCGAGAGTTTCATACGGTCAGGGAAAAATTTGCGTTTTGAACGCAATTTTTTCAAAAAGTTGGAGTATATTGTGACTATGCATATGATAATGAAATCAAACCAAAACGTCATGCAAATCGCAGGCATGTGAGGATTGGCATTGCTAATACAGAAGGAGACAATGGGAATTGTGGAGATTTTCTCGCATCAAAGGAGGTCGAAGTTGGTGATTACAATTTACAACGACAAATTGCAGATTCAGAACCTAATCTAAACAACACCAACCAGTCTAGCTTCAGGTTATCGTGTTATGTCCCCTCCACAACTGTGGCTCCATGATTAGGTCTTGAAGCCCATCTTTAGAAAAGAGGCGGAGTTGATGTAGGACATAATCTCTTGAAAGATGTCATCAAATAATTTTGATTATATTTTTATGGACACTTAATTGCACCTTTGAAAACTTCCGTAATTACTGAGTTTTGTATTTAGTTTCGTTATCAGTTGGGCAATTCTACTCTGAAGTCATCATGGCTCTAGTCAGTCTGACTATAAATACCCAGCACAAGAGGTATTGTCCGGGCAAAACGTTTGATTATGAATTGGGTTATTTTGCGATTGGTCCCAATCTTCCTAACTTAATAGACTTGTTTTGGACCCCACATTGGGCATGGAGATTTGAGTTGATATTATATTCTATCCCAGGGTCCCTGAGATTTGAGTTCAAGCGAAAGAAACTAAAATTCTTGACGTGAGAAATACAGCACAGTTACTCAACGAGAAAATTCCATGCTAGCACAAAACCAGATAAGAGGTGAATTGGTACTCATTGCCGCTGAGGTAAAGGTGGCATGCTTACAGGATGCTGATTGCCTAAATCAGGACAAAGTTCAAACTAACATTTTAACTAGGCCAAGCTGATCTGAAAATGCACAACTCATTAGGACCCGGTTGAGTCAAAGTGTTGTGAATATATGTTGGTCCTTTAGTTTCTTTGTTTCCTGTTATAAGGAAACTTGCCAAGCTGTAGAAATTTCAAGGGTCCTGACAGCTTATAGAAATGTGATGGCAGATTAAGGTTAGATTTAAGATCAATTAATAAAAGATGCTTTTTCATTATGTTAGCTATGATTATCGTGCATACCTGACAGCTAGTGTTGACTGGAGTTTGTGTGACGCAAGCATTTTAATTGTGTTAGGCACACCCACAGTGGATATTGTCATCATTCTTTGACCAATTTGCACATCCTGTAATACAAACAGATTTCATTACTGAAGTTTAGTGATTTATCAGACACAAGAAAGCACAACAGCAGACAAAACATGCAATCTGAACAACACATAATTATGCAAAGTGCTATCTAATATACCCTTAAAAGCATACTGTGTATAAGAATATATTTCAGAACTAGCTGTCACATTTTAATCATGATATACAAAATTTGAAATTCAGCATATCAGATCTCACTAAAAAGCAATGCTAATGTAATATAATATCAGCATCAAAGGAAGGAAAAAAAAAATGGCCCAATTTGTGCTGAATAGGATGCCAAGTTAAGGTCAATATCTATTGTGTTCAATGTATTAGAAAGCGGGAAGCGGGAGGCGTGCGGACGGCACCCTGTAACCGATTAAGCGGTAGGCGGGCGATTAAGCGGGCGATTTTTGAAAAAGCGGGTGTCTAAATTTTATATATTTTTATACAAAATTACATGTATGTGTATATAAAAAATATATTTATAAGGAACTTCTATGCATATCTAATCAGCAAATCAGTAATTAACTAAGTATTCATCAATACTTACTATTAATCAGCATCTCTAATCACTAAAATCAGCAAGCAGATCAGTAATTGTATATAAGAAACTATGAATTATTGAATTAAAGTAATCACTAAAGTAATACTAACCAGCAGTACCAATCATTAATCACTGAAAGCAGCAAAGAAATCAGTAAAACTAATCATGCATTACTAGTATAATAGAGCAATAGGATATTTACTTAGATGCATTACAGCAGTACCCAATTATTACAGCTTACACACAAAGTATGCATTCTAAATTAGGACTAGCTATATCATAGAACATTTAATGTATACAAGTTTCGTATATTATAGTCAATACTACTTGGCTATGTAATTAATTAATGTTAGATGCATACATTAGGATTTTTAAACAAAAGCGGGAAAAAACGGGTGAGGCGGGCAAAAAGCGGGTGATTTTGTTCAAAATGATTAAGCGGGCGATTAATGGCAAAATTAAGCGGCTGGGGGTCATGGGCGCTTAAGCGGCCCGCCTGGCCGTTTTTTATTTCACTGATTGTGTTATATATTTTATCCAGAATTCATACCTGATACAAATTTGAATGTAAAGGTCACTAGTGTGTTTGTCAAACCACTTATTTGGTGGCCGTAAAGAGATTGTTTGAATTTACAGACTCAGGAAGATTGTCCCTCGGCAATGAACCCTGGAGGTTGTTGCAGGTAGACTTCCTCCTCCAGATGGCCATGGAGGAAGGCATTCTTGATGTCTAGCTGGAACAGGGCCAATCAACTAACTGCCATGGAAATAACAATCATGATCAAAGCTATATGGGTCACCGGTTAAAGGTTTCAATGAAATCCATAACAAGGTATGAGTGAAGCCTTTGGCAACAAGGTGGGCTATTAGGCATTCAGCCAAGTCATCAAAATTGAAATTAAAGGAGAAGACCCATCGGCAGCCCACAATATTCTTGTCATGAGCATAGTCACAATATACTCCGACTTTTTGAAAAACTCACGTTTAAAATGCAGATTTTTCCCTAGACATATGGAACTCCTGGATAAATCTCAATTTCCGGATATTACAAATTATTCCCATATTTTTTGCAAATTAATCATGTTTAATGTTTTTTCCCGTTTTATACGTTCTTTTCTCGTATTACACTGATTAAGACTCCAACTTAGTTTTAGTGTATATATGTGTCTGTGTGTGTATGTAATATATGTATATGTATATGTATATGTAAGTAATAGTTATAAATATATGTATCCAATATATATGTACGCCACACACACATATATATGTGCAAAACATATATATACATACATTTGTATGTAATATATGTATATATCCTCCGATTTTTTCCCGACTTATTCCGGGATAGTTGACCGTACTTTTACCGTACGTTGACCGCTTTTTACCCGATTTTCCCGCATAATTGCCGAATTCCAAACTTTTCAACTCAAACGAATGTACACCGATTACCGGATACTGAATTTGTGACTATGGTCATGAGGCATCAGAACCAAATCCCAAATCTGTCATGCAGACTTGTCATTGCGTTACATCTTGTCAACCAGGATGTTAGAGGGCCTTGTGATAGATCTAAGAATCTGAATGAAATATACTTGCATGCCAATGGTTTTGTCATTTATAGAAGCTTGGAGATAACAGGTATGAGAGATAGGATGGTGAATGGTGCAAGAGTGTAAACCTTTTCGGAGTGTCACGAGACGTGTGAAACGCCCAGAGTTTGATGAGGGCGCCAGATTTGGACCTAGGGTTTCACTTTTTTTTTACCTAGGGTTTCACTTATGACCATGGGATGAGGTTTCGGCAAAATCGGTAAAATTTTTCCAGAAATTTCGATTTCAACGCCATCTACTATGAAATCTTGCCGCTATGTCGAAATCAGCAAAATTCTTTACCCAAATTTTGAGATTTTTCCACGGAACAGGAAAATCTCCTTTCCTCCTGTTAAGTGGGAAAATGTTGTTTATTGAATGAATCAAACAGTGTACATAGTAGTCTCTTATATAGCAAACAGAAAAAGAGACTGACATAGATGCTACCCATATGGGACTAAACAACATAAGAAAAGAGTAAGTGAGTCACATGCTAAGCACATGACGCTCAAGAAAACAGAAACACATATCTCTATACTCCCCCTCAAGCTGGAGCGTAGATGTCGAAGAGGCCCAGCTTGTCAATCAGCGTCTGAAAGCGATTTTTGGGTAGCACCTTGGTGAAGATATCTGTAAGTTGTTTCTTCGTGCTGATATATGGGGTGTGGATCTGGCCAGACAACCTTTTCTCGTACAAAGTGGCAGTCGACTTCAATGTGTTTGGTTCTTTCATGAAATGTAGAGTTGCTCGCAATAAAAATAGATGCCTTATTGTCACAGAAGATAGGGATGGGGCTAGACGGAGAGATGTCAAACTCCTTCAGAAGACTGCGGACCCATAGGAGCTCACATGTAGTGTTATAACCCAAATTTTTGGGTTCAATTGGTGAGAAATGTAATTTCTCATATTAAAGATGTTTGAACAAATAATCATATATTTGGTTGAGAATAATTGGATTTCGTTTAAAATAGCCTTGTTGTTTGATTTGTGGGCTTTATTGGCTATTGGGCCCAATAAAAAGGAAAATACCAAAGGAAATTCAATTAGTAAATGGATAATTGAATTTTAAGAAAAGAAATATGTGGAAACCTCTAGAAGGCAAATCCAAAGAGGATTTCGTGCCTCTTAGGGTACCAAGGAGTCCAAGGTTGCAAAAAGAAAGCAATAGGAAAAGAAAAGATTAATTAAGTATTTCTTTATGAAGAAAGAAATTGGGAAATAATGATATAATGTGGAAAATGAATGAAAAGAGACATAAATGAGATTTCTTGGGGAAATTTCGTATCCATGTGGTTGTTAATATTAAAAGGAATGCCAATGAGGAAAATAAAAGAGAAATAAAAAGAAATTCCCAAAAAGGAATATTTAATTGAGAAATAAACAAGATAATGTGAAATAAGGCATAAAGATGCATCTAGAAGGATAATAAATATCCTTGGAAAAGGATTTCGAAATAATGGAGTATATTGGGATCCAAGGAGCCCCAATGAAGGAAGAGGAAAGAGAAAATACCAAAATTTGCAAAATAAAAGATAATATGATACTTTTCTAATGTTTTTGGTGGCTTTGTGAAAAAGGAGGAAATCTCTATGGAAGTTCGTGCTAATGGATTAAAAAGAAAGAATAAAAAGGATAAGAAGGAGGAAATTCGAATTCCTAAATAGCCATGCAATAAGGGATATCAATGAAATAAAGGTTAATGAAGAGAGAGAGAGAGTTGGTTGCTTCACAACCAAGGAAAGAGTGTTTCCTTTTGAGTTTGGGACTTGAATCCTCATGAGGCAGGCCTTAGGGCTTCATACTCCACCCTATATAAAAGGGGAAAACCATGGTCGAGGTCCAGGGAGAAATCTCACACAACTCTCTCCTTTCTCCTTCTTCTTTGCATGAAAACCTTAACCAAGAAGCATGGGGCCTTCTCGGGGGCAAGTAGTGGCTGTAACGGGATCTCCTGGGAGGCAGGAAGTGTCTGCAAGTATCTAGGGTGGTCAGCCGCCTCTTCCTTGCCAAACACCGCTGCTTAGCACCTACAGCTTGGCTGCCCGGCCGGCCGCAGGTTACAGGCCCGACCAGCGTGAGCCAGCCGCCCAGGCTGCGAGCGGAGGGCACTACCAGGAGCGTGGAGGATCCGCGGAGTGAGGAGGACCTTGTCTTGGTGTCTGCCTTGCGAAACTGTTGCACCTACGCAACGCTGCAGCAGGTCGCCGGTCATCCATGGCGCCTGAACTGCTGGACTTCTTTCCGGTCGATCGGCCGTGTAGAAGACGCGCCCTCGCCTGCGTGGGGCACGACGGAGGAAGGGAGGAGCACCAGGGTGGCCGTCGAGGTCGGGAGGAGGTAGTTGGGCCGCGCCCGATGGCTGCTGCAACGGCAGCGTAGGGTTGTGCAAGGTGGGAGACGACCAAGTCGCATTGGACGATTATACCCTTCAACGTATCAAAGAACCAACAACTCAAGTGGAGGGCGAAAGAGTCATTTCGTTATATTTCTCAAAAAGCAAACGTTGCATGGAGCAGATGACGTGGCCTCTTCTTATTGGTCCAGTAAGTGTTTTAATGCAAAATTCGTAGATAATTAACCATAGCTCGGATTAGGACAAGTTATATATGAATTTTGATCAGGAGAACGTGAGAAATCCAATAAAAATAGTTTCATAGCCTGAATCTGATCCTAGTTTGAAATATAGTGTGAATTATCATCTTTAAGGAATTAAAGATTAAGAAACCCTATTTTGATATGATTAATGTGTTTAATAGGGTTTAATGGATCTTTAGAGTCGATATTAATTTGTTAAATGTAAAAAGGAACATTGAGTTCAAAAAGGAAGAACTTTGCACGTGATTAGTCTAATTTAGGGTTCTATGTACATGAATATGCCTTAATGGGATTAGAAACCCTAATTTATGTTGATATGAATTCTAATGGTTTTAATTGTACAAATCGACGAATAAAATAGAATTATGATGATTCGAAGATAAATTGAGTACCAAAGAGCTTTAATGTGAATTATTTGGATAATTAGTGTTTCCTAGTGTATAAAAGTGGAAATAGTAATAAATAAGGTTCATATATGTGAGTTGAACTGTAATGAAATATGATTTGTCAATTTGGAAGAAATTGAAGATGATAATTAGCCTTAATGTTTTGGATATGATCTAAAAGGATAAAGATAATAGTTTTAGTATAAAAGAAACATATTAGACTTAATTGACGTTCAATTGTGCCTATGATGCAGAAATTAAGGTTTGTGAACTAAAAGAGCATTAAAAGTGATAAATGCATAATGAAGGCTAAAACCCTAATAAAACCCTAAAGTTGGCCTAGAAATCATAAGGTGGAATCCAAATTGATCTTGAGGATGTTTGAATAAAACAATGACACTTGAATGTTATGCATTATTTTCAGGATATTGTTGATTGCTTGTTAATTGTGTTGAATATTAATGCATGGACATCAAGTTACTATGGACAGGTATGTGGTTACGATTATGAATAACCGCTTTAGGTTTTCCGATGGATTCCCGGATGTTTAATCGCATTGAATGCAACTAAACTGTTGAATGTTTATTTATTTCTTGCAATTATAAAGTGACTGTGACTATCATATAATGTATATGCCTTCTAGCTCAATCATTCATCCCCTCTGTGTCGTAATGGCTGACCTAGTACATGGCTACCTAGAGGGTAGGTCCATCAGGTCATGAAGGACTTTGGCTGCCTAGAGGGCAGGTCCATCAAGTCACCTTTATAGAGGTACCATATAAGTCCTTACAGGGACAACACAGAGTTGTGGATAGGTATGGATTGAGTAGTTCGGCTTAAAACGTAATCTTGGTTGTTAAATGATTAATTGAATGATTACATGGTTATCATAGTTGCATGATTATCTATTTCCCCCACATGCCAGCTTCGGCTGACCGACGTTTTGTTTGTCGGCGTTTTAGGTACAATGAAAAGAACAAACAGTAAAGTGGCACATGTGATGCTAAAAGAGAATTAAAGTACAAAGGAGGATTAGATAGATTAGTATCAGTGTGGATAGAAGTTTAGAGATCCAAGTTTTCAAAAGGTATGTAAAGAAAAATTTTATTACCATTTTCAGTATAGTCTGTTAGAATTTAATAATTGTTTATGGTTATATGTCGAACCTTTGATCCGGGATTAATGGGTGCGGCTCAACCTCTTGGTCTCCCTTAATTGGGGGTTATCGGGAGGTGGGGTCGTAACATGTAGTATGAGCCATCGCTCTATATTCTGCCTCAGCACTAGATCGTGCAACAACTGTTTGCTTTTTACTGCGCCATGTAACTAGATTTCCCCCCACAAAAGTACAATATCCAGATGTGGATTTTCTATCAGATCGACTTCCTGCATAATCAGAGTCAGAAAAACCAGATAGATCACAATGGCCATGTTTCTTGTATAATAGACATTTCCCAGGAGCACTTTTGAGATATCGAAGAATGTGACAGATAGCATCCCAGTGACATTGTTGTGGTTTATCAAGATACCGACTAACAAACCCAACAGCAGCAGCTAAATCAGCTCTAGTGACAGTCAGGTAGATAAGTTTGCCTACTAGTCTCCTGAACTGGTGTCGGTCAGCATATGGAGGAGAAGAATCACTATCCCAATCCATATTGGGATCCAGAGGTGTGTTGGCTGGCTTGCAGCCTAACATGCCTATCTCTTGCAACAAATCCAGAACATATTTCCGCTGTGATAGACACAATCCTGCAGAAGATCTAGCAACCTCAATTCCCAGAAAGTATCGTAATTTACCAAGATCTTTTGTGATAAAATGTTGTGCTAGATAGTTTTTGGTTGCTTGAATCCCAGCATTATCGCTGCCAGATAAGATAATGTCATCAACGTACACAATGAGAATAACAAGCCTTGCTATAGTGTTTCGTATAAAAACAGAGTGATCAGCCTACGACCGTCGAAAGCCAAAAGAAAGTAAGATTTTACTGAGTTTGTCAAACCATGCACGTGGGCTTTGTTTTAAGCCATATATTGCCTTGCGAAGTTTACAGATTTTTGAAGGAGACTCCCCCTGAGCAACAAATCTGGGGGGTTGCTCCATGTAGACATCCTCCTGTAGATCGCCATATAAAAAAGTGTTTTTCACATCAAGTTGGAAAAGAGGCAGTCTTTATTTACCGCAACAGATATCAAAATGCGAACATAATTGAGACGAGCTACTGGAGAAAAGGTTTCAAAATAATCAACTTCGTAGGTTTGGGTATATCCTTTTGCCACGAGACGAGCTTTCAGACGTTCAATTGTACCATCTGGCTGATATTTAATGGTGAAGATCCAACGACAACCAACAGGATGGCAGGAAGATGGTCGGTCAACCAGATCCCAGGTATGTTGTTCATTCAGAGCTAGCATTTCCTGTTCCATAGCATTTTTCCAGGCAGGATGACGAAGCGCCTCATCGGCGGTTTTAGGAATAGTCACAGCAGATAAAGCAGATGTAAAACAGGCAAAGCTATCACTGAGATTGGCAGATGAGCAGAAACGACTAATAGGATGTTGAGTACAAGAACGAACACCCTTCCGTAAACTAATAGGAATATCCAAGTCAGAAAATACCTCAGCCGGTGGTGAATCATCCGCAGACGGAGGAGTTGGTTCGGCCGGGGCAGTGACGGGTTTCGGTCTTCGCCTGTATACTTGTAGAGGTCGTTCCTGAGGCATAGTAGCAGGAGGCATATCTTCTACCACCGGTAGTGGAGTGGTAGCCAAAATATCAGCAGTCAAGTGTTCCCCGGTAGCAGAGTAATAGGGCATATGTTCAAAGAATATCACATCCGCACTAACATACCAATGTTTCGTAACTGGATCAAAACAGCGGTAGCCTTTCTGAGTGCGAGAGTACCCTAAAAACACACATTTCATAGAACGAGCATCTAACTTGGTGAGACCGGGGCGAAGATTTTTCACAAAACATGTACACCCAAAGGTACGAGGCGGCACAGAGAACAGAGGTTTATCAGGAAATAAAAGGGCGTACGGAACTTGATTTTTCAAAACATAAGAGGGCATGCGATTGATAAGGTAGCATGCTGTGGAAACAGCATCAGGCCAAAAACAATGAGGTACTTTATAATGAATGAGGAGGGTGCGAGCAACCTCAAGAAGGTGTCGATTTTTCCGTTCCGCTACGCCATTTTGTTGTGGGGTGTATGGGCAAGTAGTCTGGTGGATAGTTCCATGGGACATACAAAAAGAAGTAACAGCTTGTTGCATAAATTCAAGTGCATTGTCTGTGCGAAGGGTTTTAATAGGTCGATCAAATTGGGTTTTAATTTCAGCAAAGAAAGTGCGAATGCAATCTAACATAGTATTTCGACCTTTGAGCAAAAACAGCCAAGTGGTACGATAATAGTCATCAATGAAAGTCAGAAAGTATTTCACACCAGAATGACTGGGCACAGAACATGGCCCCCAAATATCTGCATGTACTAGTTCAAAAATTTCTTTAGAAGAAATAACTTTTTTAGCAGGAAAAACAGATCTAGAATGTTTGCCCATAACACATGTTTCACAGGAAAAACTGTCGCCTGATAAGTGCGGAAATAGATGCTTCAATTTTGCCGCAGATGGATGGCCAAGTCGAACAAGCAACTGTAGACCTGTCACAGAGGTAGAGATCATCGCCTTAGGAGCAGGTGGTCCATCCAGGTCATACAGCCCATCAGGTCCTTCACGGCCCGAACCAATCCTCGTCTTCGTGCGGAGATCCTTCACAATACAACCAGAGGGGTCAAATTTGACAGAGCAGTTCAGTTGTTTAATCATTTTGCTGACTGAAAGTAAATTAACAGGAAATTTTGGAATGTATAAAACTGAATGCAGATGCAATTTTCGTGAAAGGGGAACTGTGTCGGTGTCGTGAACAGCAGTTTTAGATCCATTTGCAACAGTGACAGATGATATCGGAGTTGTTGTACTAAGCTTTGAAAATAAATGAAGAGCACCAGTCATATGAGTGGAAGCACCTGAGTCGATGCACCACTGTTTGTTACCAGAAGATGATGAGGTGAGCATGGCAGATGAGCCTGATGTAAAGGGTAGCTGTGCAAGGCGCTCTTGGAACATTTTCTCGAACTCCAAGCGTAGCCACTCAGTATTGGTTGGTGCAGGTGATATTTCAGCAGGAGAGTCAGCAACAGCAGTATCATCAGCGGTTTGGTTAGCCCAAGCAGGTTTACCGTGCTTGATCCAGCATCGGTCCTCAGTGTGATTGTCTCGACCACACCAGTTGCAGTGACGTGGGCCTGAAGAAGTACCCCGACCTGGTGTAGAAGATCCGCGTCCGCCAGAAGTAGGAGGTCGTCCACCGCGACCACGGCCACGGCCACGACTAGAGTCAGTAGAGCGCGCAACTAGTGCAGGATGCTCAGGAGCAGGTGTGGGAGTCAGAGAAGGCAGTCTCTGAACTCATTTGAGTACATCGCGAACGGTGGGCAGCGGATCGTTTGACAGAATTTGATCAACAACCCCCGAGAAGGAGGCAGGAAGGGCAGCCAGAAAATGCACAAGTTGAAGCTCATTTCTTTGCTTCTGGGCAATCTTGATATCAGCAGTCAAAGGGTGATACAGTTCATATTCATTCCACAAAGTGGAGCATTGGTTATAGAAATCGTCGATAGACATGTCAGTGGAGAACTCCTTCTTGGCGAGTTGTTTGAAGATTTCGAAGACCCGCTTTGGATTCTCCTGATGTGAGTAAACATGTGCCAAATGATCCCACATCGCCTTGGCATCATGGTGGCAGAGAAGGGACTGACTGATCTGGGGCTCTGAGCTGTTGAGGATCCAAGACATGACGCCTGAATCATCCTTGGACCACTGGATGTAGCTTTGTGTAGTCTTGTCATCAGAATCAGCCGCAGGAGCAGCAGGAGGATTGACCGTAAGATGGTGATACCGACCTTGTGCCTTAACATAGAGAACAAACGACGCCGACCAGAGATGGTAGTTGGAGCCGCCGTCGAGTTTCACTGTAGTGACACACAGAGATCTGGAGGGCTCAGAGTAGGCCATGGCAGCAGTAGACGTCAACGCCGTAGAGGTAGCAGTAGAGACCCTTAATGGGCAGAGCAGAAGAACCCAAAACGGGCAGAGGCAGCAGGGATTTGACGTAGCAGATCAGAAGAACCCGAAACGGGCAGAATATGCATAGAAACCTACGCCTGCATGAGGAGAAACTTAACGTTCCATCATGAGGCGCAGGCAGAAACACCAACGGACAAAGAAGACTCTCAACTTAGATGGCCAGCGGACACCCGAACGAGAACTGACGTACGCCCGGACGTAGACGTAAAAAAGTTAGAAAGTAATCAGGCCTTACGTAGGATATTAGAAAATGTTTGTGGTGGAGGATATGGTGGAAGAGGGTATGGATGGGTAGATTTGATAGAGGAGAGGAGGAGAGGACGTGGGGTGGTGGTGGCTTGTGGTGGTTGCTGCTGTAGGCAGCGGCGACAGGGGGGGCGTGCGGCGGCTGGGGGGGGGGGCGGCTAGGTAGGGTGAGGGTTAGGGAAGGGAGGAGAGGTGGAGAGGGCAGGACTGCCGCCGGGGGGGCGGCGGCTGCTGGGTGGGGGGGGGGGGGGGGGGTTAGGTCATGGGTGGGAAATTAGGGTGGGAGAAAATAGAGGCATGCTCTTGATACCATGTTAAGTGGGAAAATGTTGTTTATTGAATGAATCAAACAGTGTACATAGTAGTCTCTTATATAGCAAACAGAAAAAGAGACTGACATAGATGCTACCCATATGGGACTAAACAACATAAGAAAAGAGTAAGTGAGCCACATGCTAAGCACATGACGCTCAAGAAAACAGAAACACATATCTCTATACCTCCGACATGAAGGACCCCCCCCACCTATCCCCATATCAAATTGTATTGCATAAAATGATGCATTTGGGTTTAGAGATCACGCATGTAAAATTTCATGGCTTAATTCGTTCATTTTGGCGTCGAAACGAGCACAATTGCATTTATCAAAATTATTGTCAAAATTTTAATAAATTTCAGTTTCCATGTTATCGAAACGGCATTGAAATCGGATACTTCATTCCCATCTTATGACCGACGGTGATAGACCTTGGTAAAATGTGAAATGGCAGGAGCTCTGGTGGTGGAAGAGGTGTAGGTGTTGGAGAGACAATAGTGAGGAGGTTCACGGGATTGGAAAGATCCGATTCGACAAACACATTATGTGATGAATGTGATGGAGAAGCGGGAGTAGCAAAAAAGATGTCAGATTCATGAAAAGTGACATTGGCAGTGACGTACATTTATCAGTTGCTTGGAGTCTATAGCATTTGAACCTTTTATAGAAAGGTAGAGTAGCCCGGGAAAACAATTTTAATAGCACGCATATCAAGTTTTTCAGCCTTAGGATGATGTTATAAAAAATGGCAATACTACCCAAAATCCAGAAGGGAAGATGAAAGATTCTCTCTTTCGAAAAGACAATGAAGAACAGGATGTTCTACAAAACAGATGAAGGTCCTTGATTGACAAGGTAGCAGACTGTGAGGATGGCTTCAAACCAAATTGATTTTGGCATTTAAGCCGGAAAGAGAAGAGCTCGGGTGATATCCAACATATGGCAATTCTTAAGCTCAGCAACTCATGTTTGTTGTAAAGTGTATGTACAAGACCTCAGATGGGTCATTACTGACTCATTGCATTATCAAGGAAAACTAGCGACATAAATTTGGAGATAAATTCGAGTAAAAATTCTAAGGCATGGTTAGTGTGAAAGACTTATATAGAGATATTGAACTGAGCTTTACACATTTTATGAAAAGATTGAAATGTACCAAACATTTCATCACAAGATTTTAGTAAGTATATCTAAGTCATTCTAGAAAAGTCATCGAAAAACGTTACAAGATATCAAAATCCAATAAAACTTGTGGTTCAAAAAAATCACATATGTCACAATGAACAAAATCCAATATGTTTTCCAAATGTAAAATAGTTTTGCATGGAAAAGAAAATTGACAAATTTATAAGGAAGACTTTTTAAACTAGATGAACATGGCTCCATCCGTTTGATATTCTCCAAACATGTGTGCCTATAGTATTGGTAAAGCTGAGAGGTGAGCACAAATACAAAATAGTATGATGATTTCCATCACGTAGTAAAGGCCACTACCTCTAGAACTCAAACCAATCATCTTCAAACTCTAAGAATCTTGCAACACCAAGCCATGACTACCTAAGGTTACATAAGATTCAAAAGAAAATTTAAGTTAGAGGGAAAGTCTGGAAAATAATGCACAAACTTTGGTTGAAGATTGAGTGAAAGAGTCACTGCCACATGTTGGACCATTAACCATTTTAATGGATTCGTCAATTGGGGTGACAGAGGAATAGAAAATATGGGATTCTAGCAAGGAAGGAAATATCCTAAAATTGGCAAAATTTTGCTCAAATTTTTTATTTTGACACCATTAGATGCGCTATTTTGTGATTGTACTAATAGGATCGTAAATATCGGTATATCAATGGGTATAACGCCAGATTTTGCCAAATACTGCCACATTCCGACGAAATTTACCAGTATACCGTCTGAAATACCGATTTATGTGTGTTTGAGTTGTTTTTGTTGTTTGAGAAGAGAAAATGGGGGGAGCAAAGGGGATTTCAACAATGGGGGCACAAATAAGCCTAATCCAAGGTATGCCTTTATATTTTCTACCATTTCTCTCATTTACACCTCACTATCTTAGTTACAATAATTCAACACAAAAAGCCATAAATCAGCAAAGGCCCCCCAATATGCTTCTTTATATATCTTCTTACATGTATGCGAAAATAGATCTACAATGTTGTTGTTAGAATATAGCCTATTTAGTTAATAGGTTATTAGTCTATTGTCTACATGGGCCTATTGCCCAAGGCCATTAGGGTTAAGTCGCTTCCTTTGTGCTTCCTTGTAATAGCCTCCTTTCCTATATAGGACAGGGGTGTACATATCAATACAAAAACACAACATTTTTGTATACACTTCTTCACAGTTGTCTCATAATATACATTATAATCATAATAATACACATAAATACTCCATAATTTGCAAATATTTTCAATAGTAAGTTAATCACTATACATATGTTTTTATTACTAAGTATTATTTAGCATACAAAGATAGCAAATGTAGTACTTCGCAACTCAAGCACAAACAAATGTTGCAAAAAAGTATAGATTTGTGATTTTCTAATCTTATATTTTTTTTTAAATATGGCATTTGGGATGCATATTCCACAACATGCACATGGTAAACACGGTAACTAGGCTTCTTATATCATCGCATCCCCAAAACATGGATATAATGGACATGGTAATGACGTCTTTCATATTTATCCCACTATTGCGAATGATCCATGGAGGAATTCACTACCGCATATGAAGATCATGTGGAAATAAATGATGGCAGAGAAAAAAAGGTGTCAGATTAGTGATGGTGTCTAACTTCCTTAACAGTCATGAAGTCAATTGTCAAGTCACATATTGACTATGAAGAAGAGCAGGAGAAAGCCCAGGTGTAGTTTCTTTCAGAATCTAATATGATGCATATAGAGACATGCCAGGTTTGTAGGAAATACATGGGATAATAACAAAATGTTTATCACATCAAGTAATTCATGTTAGGCAAAACCACCAAACAGAGGAGGTCAACCATCAGACTTACCATGCAATTTGAACTTTTTCTTGTACTAAAATTTACTAGCATCTAATTCAATGACAAATGTAAATTAGTTGTATCTAGTAAACTATGAAAATTTAATAGTAGTAATATATGCACTCTATCTTGCGTCAGACTTGACATTTTCTTTACTCGTACATGAAGAACCCCCTTGTATATTCAATAAATCACGTTATAACGTAAGTATGTGTATTTAAGTTTATAGCTTGTGCTAGTAAAATTTCACAACATAATTCATACATTTTGCCATAAAAAATCTTCATCGAAATCCCCACCAAACATGCCAGGTTCCTTACCTCCCCACATCAAGGACCCTCCCCCCCCCACAACATATGCAACATAGAATTTTGTTGCAAAAAATAATGCATTTAATGTAGAGATCATACTTGTTAAAATTTCATGATTAGATTCGGCCATTTGGCGTCAAAATGACCAAGATTGCATCTGTCAAAATTTCTGTCGGCATACCAGTATATACCTATTTCCACATTGTTGAAACATCATTTGTATCGGATACCTCATTCCTTGGATTCTAGGGTCAAAATAGGTGTCTCATGCTCGTCATGTGTTGTATGGTCCTAGACATAAAGAACCAAGGAAAACTAGAGGCTATCATGGAGGCCTTCAATTACATTGATTGGAGGTCTAACTTGCTAAAGATGTTGCAGCAAGCTACAAAATCGTGGAGTCCCCAAATCCTAGAGGGTTTTAAGACGCCTGCTATAGATGCTCGTATTCGGTAGAGGAGAAAGTAACTTACAAGGAGTTACCCACTATCTACGCAACATGAGCAGTGTTGGCTCCACGGCCTCACCCATAAAGATGTCCATACTTCTGGTAGAATTTCTTCTCTAGGTTACCGAGTTTGTTGCAGAAGGTATATTTTGGTCTTCGGACACATCCTCGGCCATGGGCATTAGCCGTCATTACAAGTATTAGTTCTGGTGGAGCAATCAAGCTAAGATGCCGTCGCATATCAAATTGCTAAAGAGAATATACATTCTCCAAGCAAAAATCTAGTTGCCAATCGAGATGACAATGTAACTGAGGGCATATGTCGGGTGAAGACCCTTGAAAATTCTATAGTGATGAGGTTGGCACATACTTTTGTCTAGTCATTAGAGCTAATGGGTTGGAAGAAATCTAGTTGTTGTGGCAAGGCAATGATAGCATCATTATAGTCATGCACAGATTTATCCCCCAATTTTCAATAAACAACGGATTTTTTAGATAGGCATTGCGTTATTTTCTTGGGTAAAGTGGTGGCAGGCGGCATCCCACAAATTTTGGCCTTCTTGTAGAATATGTATTTGGTGTCAATAGATGATTAGATACAGTTCCACAACCGGTTCTTGACTTGGTTGTCCCAATGTTTTCACTTAGGGTATCCTGAGCAGGCTTCTCTATGACCTTCAACTTATCTCTGGATTTATGTATAGATTAGATTCATCCAAAGTAAGAAATTGTCTTCATTTAATTTGATGACAGAGGTAGGCACATTGTCATTGTAGACAAATGTTTGAGGAGCCTTAACATAAGCCATAGCTTGAGATGCAACTCACATGAAAGGAGTGGGTGAGCAACAACATTGATACTCACTCATAGGAAGCACGGTAATTGGATGTATTGGTCAAAGGGTATTATATAAACCTATTTTGATGAATGACATATTTCCTAGTAGAGTTGTTTCTAACTATAGTATTAAGTGTTTGCATGAACATATGCATTAGAACAATGGAAATGGATGTATCACATATAAGAAGAAAATATTTACACAAATTTAATCCATAGCATTGTAAATCTAGTAAAATGTCCATTTGTTTTATATCTTGTAGAAGGATTTATGTGGATGCGCCCACTAGACATTTTTATCTTAGTTAGATCCATAGGAAGCCATAGAAACTAGTATCTTTTATTATTTGGGCGTTTAGAGTCAAAAATCATTTTTACTGACCTTTAAGGTCAGGGGATTTTTCGATCAGACTCTTAGTTCGACCGAGATGGCCTCGGCCGAACTCTTGGTTCAGCCGAAAGATATTTTAGAAGCAAGTCTCTGGATATCTCTCAAACGGATTTGCAGTTTGTTAAGGTACTATCTCGACGAATCGGCCCATGGGTAGTCAAAACAAACTAATTTAATTTCCTAGTCATTGTGTTGAACCGATACATTTTCCTAGACACTCTGATTGAAGTACAGTTCGATCAAAGGATAGCTCGGTCAAACTACAGTTCAAACAAGGATCAGTCAAAACAGAATTGGCCTTATAACTTCATTTTTTACACAACTCAATGTCTCTATTGACTAAGAACGCTCCTAGACACTCCTATATGCCTCCCTAGATTAATCCTAACCCATTCTACATACAGCAAGGAAGCATGGACACGTTTCTAGACACAGACACGGATACCGACACGGACACGGGACACGTCAATTTTCTAAGATATAGGACACGAACACGGCTCTAGATGAGGGGGATTTTTTTTAATATATACAAATGTGTGTATAATGTACATATTTATGTGTATATGTATGTATTTCTATATGTATGCATCTAAATTTATTGAAAATTTATCTAGAATTATATATATATATACACAGACACACATATTGGTGTATAATACTATATGAATTTAAATTATGCATGTTTTTGTGTGTGCAGTAGAAACAATATGAAGTAGATACCTAACTGTTGCATTACTTTCAGTAGATATAGCAGAATTCCAGAATAAATAAATGACGGAATGATTGTGTACCAATATGAATTTGCATGTGTTTGTACAGTAAAAAAATATGAAGTATCCACCAACTGTTGCATTACTTTCAGTCAGTATAGCAGAATTTCACATATAGTGAATGACCATGCATTACTCAATCAATCAAATTATTAGATCAATATGCGATTATGATATCTAATTTATCTTGGACTTTACACGTTATATCTTTTTAAGATATTTTATATGCAATTCAAATTGGAATACAGCTTTGTGTAACATTTTCTCAATGATAAGTATAGTTGAATAGCAGCGGTATATTCCAAATTTACTCAGAAATAGGTTGCTGCAGCAGCTGCAGCTATACAGATGTGTCCAGGAAGTGTCCGGGCTGCAAAAATGGACCAAGATGGACAGCACACGTCCTGGCCATGTCCAAAACGTTTTGGGCCGTGTCCGGGAAGTGTCATTGTCCAAAACGTGTCCGACAGCGACACGGGGGCTGTATAGAAGTGTATGTGTTTCCTAGATATACAGAGACCATATTTGATCACTTTGACATAAACTTGACCAAAGAATTCATGTGAGAAAAGTCTTAGTGATATTGTGTCTTCGTAACTCATAGTGTTGAAGTAGAACTAATCTGTTGCCGTAAGATTGCCTACTCGTTACACAAGTATATCAGTAAAACATGTTCTGCTTACATTGTGTAATTCCTCCTTCCAATATCTTTCTCTTGTGATTAAGTATTCAAAAGGTGCTTCAAGGTGAGTGAAGCAGCAACCGGTCGAGAAGCAATTGATGTCATCCTTCGGCTCAGTAAAGAAGACAAACAGCGGTGACCTTCCTTCAGCCCGAGTAAATAAGGTATTGTGGTGGTTTCCCGCAATCCCTGACACATTCGGCCTATTACATTTGAGCCTGATGGGTGCCTTTCAGGATCTCCGCATGAGGATGAACATTGGTTCGGGCCATGAGGGATCAAACGGCTTATACTATCTTGACGATTCACAAACTATCGTGTTGCTATCTTCATATATTTCAAGTCTTCAATGGCACTATCGATTGGGTCATCCATCAGCCTCAAAGCTCATGAACTTAATTCCAACTATTTTTAAATGGGTGAAGCATGCCAACTGGGAAAACAAACTAGATGTGTCTTTCCTAGAAAAATGAATCTTTTTTCTACTTGGTTGTTTTTGCTTAAGGACAGGCCACACATTCTTGACAGTTGACACCATTATTATTTCATTGTTGAAATTAAAACCCAATTTAATAAGCCCATAAAATCTTTAGGATAGACAATGCCCTTGAATTCATGCAATACTTTGTCAGTACTTATTGTAAGAAGTTGGGCACCATTCATCATACCTCATGTTCGAACAGACTTCAACAAAATGTTGTTGCCAAAAGGAAGAATCGTCATCTTCTAGAATTTACTCGGAAGATTCTGTTTCACTATCATGTTCCCAAGACTTTTTGTGTTGATGTTGATTCCACTGTGGGAAACAACCTGTATCCCCGTCGATACTATCGACAGGAGGTCGATGGTATCGAGATTATCACAGCAACAGAAGAGCATTCTGTCGATACCATCGACAGTCCTGTCGATGGTATCGAGAGTAGAACAGCAACGAAAATCGACGACCCGTCAACTGGTTCTATCTTTATTATATTATTTGTTTTATTGTTTCTCTCTTATTTTCTTCTTTGTACCACAATGTATTTTACACTAATATATAAAAAAAGGAAGAGAGACGGCTATTGCCCTCTCAAGGAAGCTGCTCCTTGCAGCCGACAAATCTCTCGGTGTTCGTCTCCTCTCCTCCTCATCTCTTTTCACATGGTATCAGAGCGTCTTTGATCCGCCGCCCCGCTTCCTCAACAAGCCGCCGCCACAGCCTCCCCGCCTCCTTTCTCCTTCTCCAGGCGCTGCGGCCACCTCGGTCGTCGGGCCGGCAGGAATAGCAGCCCGCCGCCGGCGCTGGTGTTGCTAGGCTAGCAACTGCTAGCCGTCTTCATCGCTGGATCGATAGCAGCTTTTCCCTCGCTGTTGTAGATCTAGCCACCAAGGACCGGAGCCGCTAGCAAGCTTCTGGTTGATTTACAGTAGTTTTCGGCCAGTTCTCAGGAGCCGGAACTACTGTTTGGGAGTCTGCGGTTGATCCAACGACTATCTAAAGCCCAATATGAGGGACTCGTCTCTTCCAGAATCCAGAGTGCTCTCCTAATCACATATCCTCCATGTGTGATTAGGAAAATCGATTGGAGGCTGTGAATGCGTCAGTAACGCATTTATCCGTGTTTTTTTGTGTTGTGACGTGTATCTCTCTGTCACCTCATCTATCTCCGTGACGTGTATCTCTCCGTCACCTCAGCTTTCTCTGTGACGTGTATCAATCCATCACTAAGTTCCCGTCTACAATGAAGGACACCAAGACTCCCTACAGCGAGGCGTCTCATATCCCCTCCATCAAGCTCAAAGGGAAAAACTATCTACTATGGATGAACGTTGTTCACACTGTCTTGGAATCTCACGACAAGGCGAGACATGTTGACTCGGGTCCCCTGGACTCTACTGATAAAGGATATGCTGAATGGAAGTGTCATGACAGTTTTGTGAAGACTTGGTTATGGAATAGTATAGAACCTGCAATTGCGGCTAGGTTAATGGTCTATACTACAGCTAAAGAGATATGGGACGCCGTGAAGCAGCACTATTCTCAGGAGAAGAATGCTCTTCGAAAATTCATGATATATGATCGTCTGTTTGCTGAGAAGCAGGGTGATAGATCTCTTGAGGAATACTTTGGAGTTATTCAGGCACTTGCTCAAGAGCTGAGCTACTATCATCCTTTGACAGTTGCTGCACAGATCAAAGACAGAGACGACCTGGTTACTGCTAAATTTCTATCCGGGCTTAATCCCAATTGCGGTTCTGCCAGGAGTGTCATTCTGGCTTCTAATAAATTGCTAAGTCTTGTGGAAGTCTATTCGAGAATTCAACAATCTATTTTTGAGTCTGTTAATCCTGTCTCTACTATATCTTCTAGGGAGTCCCATGCATCTGTAGCTGCTGCGATGAGAGGAGGACGACCTGGTATGGGCAGAGGACGTGGGACACGTCCTAAGTGTACTTTCTGTGACAAACCGGGACATACAGTGGAGAAGTATTGGAAGAAACATGGGAGACTTGTTGCACCTCCTGTGGGGCAGCGCATTGTGCCACCTCTACAGATTCCTCTCCGTCTTCAACTGTGGGCACCAATTCTGGGACCGGCATCACTCTTACTCAGGAGGAGTACGATAGGTTCATTCAGGCTACACAGCACATGAGTGTGGGATCTTCATCTTCGTCATCAACAAACCTGGCATCTACTGCGGATAATCAGGCTACATCTCTCATATCTTCTGGCTCTACTTCATCTTGGGTGGTTGACTCTGGCGCATCACAACATATGACTGGTATGAAGAGATTGCTCCAATCTATTAACTCATATATCCCTCACCAATCTGTCACACTGGCAGATGGTTCAGTGAGGAGAGTGCTAGCTAGTGGATCTGTCCCTCTAACACCCAAGATTGATCTTAAATCTGTACACTTTGTGCCTGAGTTTTCTTTTAATCTTCTTTCTGTTGCAAATATGATTGACACTGTAAAATGTACGGTAACATTTGGACCTTGTTTTGTTTTACAAGATCTCAAGAGTATGAGGACTATTGGTGGGGGGGCCTAGGAAAGCAGATCTCTACCTTTTCCACGGTGACAGTCTGCCTCGCCCAGTATCTGCTCCAGCTCCATCCATTCTGTTGAGTGGTTCCCCCTTACTATGGCATTGCAGATATGGACAATCGTCGTTAGAGAGCCTGCAGAAGTTGGAACCTGAGTTGTCCCAAGTGTCATCTTTAGAGTGTTAGTCATGTCAGCTAGGAAAACATCATAGGTTGTCTTATCCCAGTCGTGTCAATAAGCGGGCATCTTGTCCTTTTGAGTTAGTCCACAGTGATGTATGGGGTCCTGTTAAAGACCAGAGTTATAATGGTTTTCGTTATTTTATTTCCTTTGTGGATGATTTTTCCCGCATGACATGGATCTACCTTCTCAAAAGTCGAGAGTCTGTGCTATCTATTGTGAAACATTTTCATAAAGAAATAAAGGTTCAATTTGACTGCAATATAAAAACTCTCCAATCTAATAATGCTTTAGAGTATGTTCAAAAGGTTATGTCTGATTTTTGCAGTTTTGTGGGCATGATCCATCGCACGTCTTGTCCTCACTCCCCTCAGCAAAATGGGGTGGCTGAGAGGAAAAATCGCCATCTTCTTGATATTGCTCGTTCGATCATGTTTCAATCCAATGTGCCTAAGAAACTCTGGTCTGAAGCTCTTTTAACCGCTTGCTTCTTAATTAATAGACAACCATCCTCTGTTCTTAAAGGACAAACTCCTTTCTCTGTGTTACGACCCACGGATCAGCCCTTCTCTGTTCCCCTTAGAGTGTTTGGTTGCACTTCTTTTGTCCATAATTTTGACCCTAAGGCTGACAAACTTTCTCCTAGGTCTATTAAAACCTTGTTCCTTGGTTATTCTAGTACTAGCAAAGGATACAAGTGTTACTGTCCTAGTCTTCGCCGCATGTTTGTGTCTAGGGATGTTACCTTCCATGAGACCACTCCATATTTCTCCGATGTTATGAGTAAGGGGGAGCAGTTGAGAGAGAGAGTGCCACCAGATTTTCAGAGTGAGAGAGTGGCACCATCTGTGCAGAGTGAGGGAGCGCCACCCATCATTCTTGATTATACTTTTATTCAGGACGAGCAGGCAGCTGACAGGCCTGTTATTCAGCAGTACCCATATGTTTATAGTAGGCGAGACAGACAAGATCCAGAAGAGGTAGCGACACCAGTCCCTGAGCCTTCCTCATCGTCTTCTACTCACGAGATTCCTGCAGAAGCATCAGATCTTGATCTTCCTATTGCTGTTCGGAAAGGTACTCATTCTTGTACTATTAGACATCCTATTACAAATGTGTGTTGTCTGTCCCACTTAACTAAGCAGGCCGGCACATTTGCTATTAGGATTGATTCTGCCAATATACCAAGGAATCACTATGATGCTCTGAAGGACAATGGCTGGAAACAGGCAATGCAGCTTGAGATGTCAGCTCTTTTGCATAATGGCACGTGGGATCTTGTTGACTTACCTACAGGGAAGAAAGCAGTGGGTTGCAGATGGGTTTTCACCATCAAACATAATCCGGATGGATCAGTTGAGAGGTTGAAGGCCAGATTGGTAGCAAAAGGCTACACACAAACATATGGAGTTGATTTCTTTGAGACCTTTTCTCCAGTTGCTCGTCTAAATTTTGTGCGGATTATTATTTCTCTGGCTACTACCTTTGATTGGCCCCTATTTCAGCTTGATGTTAAGAATGCCTTTCTACATGGTGACCTACAGGAAGAGGTATATATAGAGCAACCTCCTGGGTTTGTTGCTCAGGGGGAGTGTCAGAAGGTGTGTAAATTGAAGAAAGCCATATATGGGCTGAAACAGTCTCTTCGAGCTTAGTTTGACAAGCTCAGTGAGGTTGTACTCCATATGGGTTTTCTCGCTCCATGACTGATCACTCTTTATTCTACTTTAGCTCTTCTTGTGGCTCTATCATTATTGTTGTATATGTTGATGACATAGTGATTACTGACAGTGATTCTACAGGCATATCTCGTGTGAAGGAAGGGTTGCAGAGACTTCCAAACGAAGGATCTGGGTAAACTGAGATATTTTCTGGGCATTGAGGTGCTTAGATCTCATGCAGGTGTCAACCTATCTCAGAGGAAATATGTGCTTGACTTACTACGGGAGACAGGCATGACTGAATCTAAACCGGTATCTACTCCTATGGATTATCACATCAAGGAGACGATTGATGATGTTGAATACTCAGATCCAGGATATTACAGGAGAATAGTTGGCAAGCTAATATATCTAACTGTTACACAACCTGACATTTCTTTTGTTGTAGGTGTCGTGAGTCAGCATATGCACTCACCACGACAGTCACACTGGACAGCAGTTTGCCGGATTCTGAGATATCTGAAGAGTGCTCCTGGTAAGGGGATCACATATTCTAAACCCAAGGTGCCTCCATCTACTTTGACTCTCACAGGGTATTCAGATGCAGATTGGGTTGGTGATCATACTAATAGAAGGTCTACATCAGGCTATTGTACTTTCCTAGGTGATCATTTGATTACTTGGAAAAGCAAAAAGCAGCATGTGGTAGCTAGATCCAGCACTGAGGCTGAATATCGTGCTATGGCCCATGCATGTTGTGAACTACAATGGGTCAAATTTGTTCTTTCTGAGTTAAAAATCACTATTATGTCTTCTATGGAGCTCAAGTGTGACAACTAGTCTACTATACACATTGCTAGGAATCCTATCTTTCATGAGCGTACAAAGCATATAGAAGTTGATTGCCATTTTATTCGTGATCAAATCAAAGATGGCACTTTTGTGACGCCATACGTCAAGTCTGAAGATCAACTGGAAGATATCTTGATAAAGCCTTTGGCTCCAGCAGCTTTTCAGAGATTATGTGGCAAGCTGGGCATACACGATGTGTACTCTCCAGCTTGAGGGGGAGTGTGAAACAACATGTATCCCCGTCGATACTATCGACAGGAGGTCGATGGTATAGAGATTATCACAGCAACAGAAGAGCATTCTATCGATCGATGGTATCGAGAGTAGAACAGCGGCAAAAATCGACGACCCGTCAACTGGTTCTATCTTTATTATATTATTTGTTTTATTGTTCCTCTCTTATTTTCTTCTTTGTACCACAATGTATTTTACCCTAATATATAAAAAAAGGAAGAGAGACGGCTATTGCACTCTCAAGGAAGTTGCTCCTTGCAGCCGACAAATCTCTCGGTGTTCGTCTCCTCTCCTCATCACTTTTCACACACTGCCTGCTTTTTGATCAGGGTCGTTTGGTAGGGAGTAGAATGATATTTGTTACTTTTGAACTTTTAGGAATTGGGACATGATTTTTGTTTGGTTAGAAAATGGGAAAACGAAAATGTTGCTTTTAACTCAAAATGATCTATTCGATGGTAAATTCCTGGAGTTTGTACCACGCCCAAAATGGGCGGGTGCAGCTTGCTTTTACAGCTGTAACCAGCCATATCTAATGTACTTTTTGGTGGCCAAAAGGCTACCAGCTGCTGAGTACGAAACCACCATCAGGGAACCATGCATTAATCCTGTGGCATTCCAAATGAAAACAGTGCAGCCAAAGAAAACATGAATAAGTCTGCTATGTTTTCTATTTCATCAAACTAGAACCTACTACGTCGTAGCAAACAGACCCTAAACCAAATACCTTCCTTTGTTTTGAATAACCAAGTCCCGTATAGTATTTTGTACCCCGAGGCTCCACTGCTCAGTGTTCCTCCTAGAATTTTTGGAAGTACTTGCTTTGTACGAAATCTTCAATCTGGATTAACCAAACTTGTTCATTTTTTTTTAGGGTACTCCAGAACCCAACAAAGGTATAGATGTTGACCCAACGACTAAGAAATGGTTTGTAAGTGAGGATGTGGTGTTTTTGAAGATACACCGTACTTTTCTGATGTGGGTCTGACTCTATCCACATATTTGTTAGTTTTTTTTGTTAGTTGATACCCCTCTTCCTATAGCTGTTGAGCCGGATCCTCAAGAGCATGTTGTTGTTCCTCTCAAAGATTACCAAGGCTCCGCAAGACTGCAAGTCCCTTTATGGCCCCTCCCTCAGACAATCTTCCATCTTCGTTGGCAGATCATGAAACCAATCAGGTAACTTCTGATTTGAATATTTCGATTGGCTTACGAAAAGGGGTGTTACCTTGTACTTTACATCTCTATTAGTAATTTTTGTTCTAATGCTCATCTTAGTTCTACTTTTGCTCATTTTACAGGTGATCGTTCCACCGTCTTTGTTCCTACGACTATTGTTGAAGCCCTGACACATCCGGCCTGGCGTCGTGCCATAGAAGTGGAAATGGATGCTCTTCATACACAACATACACGGGACTTGGTAGATCCACCTGCCCATGTTTATCCTATGGGATGTAGATGGATTTTTACTGTTAAGGTATCAACCAGATGGCACTGTTGAATGCCTTAAGGCTCGCCTTGTTGCTAAAGGCTATACACACACTTATGGAGTAGATTATTTTGAAACCTTTTCTCTTGTGGCCCGTCTTATTTTTGTGCTTGTACTTATTTACGTGGTTGTCAATGAAACTTGGCTTCTATTTCAATTAGATGTCAAAAATGCTTTCTTATACGGCAATTTGCTTGAGGTGTATATGGTGGAACCGCCTGGATTCGTTGCTCAGGGAGAGTATTCTAAAGTTGATCAGCTAAGGAAAGCAATTTATTGAGTGAATCAAAGCCCAGGAGCATGGTTTGATAAATTAAGTCAGAAGTTGCTAAATTTGACTTTAAACACTCTCATTCTGATCATTCCATGCCTGTGTAAACAACTATAGCTATTGCTAGGTTAGTAATTATGATTATATATGTGGATGATATCATCCTTTCTGGTAGTGAGCATCAGGGTATTCAAGCAACCAAGGAATATTTGAGTAAACACTTTATCACCAATAATCTAGGTAAATTACGCTATTTTCTACGAATCGAAGTAGCACAGTCCTCCTCTGGAGTCTGTCTATCCTAGCTAAGTATATTCTTGATTGTAGGAAATTGACATGTTGGACACGAAGCGCCAAGCACTCCTCTTGATCCCAACATCAATTGGGACAATAGTTCTTCCCCTTATAACCTCATAGCGAGTTGTACTGAAGACTAGTTGTTAAGCTCATTTACTTAAGTATTACACAAGTTGATATTCCATCTGTTGTTGGACTTGTCAATAGGCATCTAGACAAACCTCAACAGCGCGATTGGGATGTCGTTTTCCACATTCTCAAAAACTTTAAAGCTCCCCTAGAAAAGGTCTTCTATGCAAGAAAAATGGGCATTGCAAGATTATTGGCTTTTCTGATTCTGACTATGTCGACAGTAGGGTTGATCAAAAATCTACCTCAAGTTATTGAAAATCTATAAGTGGTAACCTTGTCACTTGGAGAAGCAAAAAACAAATAGTTGTGGCTAGATCTAATGTAGAAGTTGAGTATCGAGCCATGGCTTATACTATATGTGAGTTGGATGTGTCAGACCTGTCAAACGGGTGGGTCGGGTTGGGTTTGGTTCGGGTCATTGCGGGTGTGGGTGTCGCGGGTACAAGTCAAAAAAGACCTACTTCTAAATGGATCATAGAAAAGTCCACCCAAACCCAACCTGGTGGGTCATGGGTCGACCCGTGGGTACGCATATAACTTGTCGTAAAACTCAAAGTTCTTGTTAAAAATAATATAAATATAACTTGTATATGATTTTCTTCGTTTGACTCTCTTTTTATGTATAATACAAAGTACAACATTTATTTAATTACATTTCACGTCAACCAAAACAGAAATTACATTTTGTGTTATAATTAGTGTTTAAAATACTAAAAAATACTCAATTGTTGTGTTTAATGTCAAATATAAAAGAGGAACAATTTATCGATGCATGCAGTTTTTCAACACACAAAAACACGCTATTGTAATTTGAATATAAGAACAAATTAGGATGATGTTATCATTTCTATCGTTATAAAGTAGAAGTGCTTGTTATCATTATAGATACATAAATATTAGCAAGACCAATGCTAAGAAAAATATTCATAAATATATACATGTAAGTTCATGTATATCAAATATATATGATATGTAGGTACAAAACACAATATATATAGATGCTCACTAAGTATATAATCATATCTGCAAATTCCCATAAATGTTCCCCAATAGAATTTAATTTTTAATTAATATCATTTATAAATGGGTCACCCGTGGGTGCCCACGGGTCAACCCATGAAACCCGCCTAATAAACGGGTTGGGTCGGGTTTGACCCATTATTAAATGGGTGGTCAAGATCCCTACCTAAAGCCGTATTAAACAGGTCGACCCGTAGGCGCCCGCGGGTCAATGACCCATTTTGACAGGTCTATGTGGGTTCAAGGCTTGTTGAAAGAATTTGGAATCTGTGATTTTAAGCCAAACATACGTATTGTGATGACAAAAATTCTATATACAAGCAATCCCACACTCCATGAACGCACCAAGCATATTGAAGTGGACTATCACTCTGCGAGAAATCTATTCAGTCCAGACGCATATCCACTCCATACATCAAGACTACGGATCAGCTTGCTGACATTTTTATGAAACCGTTGTTGAAGACAAGATTCATCTCTATGGTGGACAAGTTGGGCATGCATGATATCTATGCTCCAATTTGAGGGAGATTGTTGATATATTTCGTATTTGTTGTCTACTTTGTGTTTTTGTTATCTTGTCTTTCATCCTATATAAGTGAACTATGTAAGGAGAGGGTATGTACTTGTTTTTATCATCAAATATTAAAGCTTATTTAGTTTACATAGAAACCCAACAATCTTGAGGGTAAAATTCTACCAAATTCGAAGTTCTAAAAAATATAAGGGAATATATGGTAAATATGCTACGAAAAATTAATCCCAGATGCATAGGAAACTAATTACAAGATAAATGAAATCGGGAGGGTGAACTATCCACCTATTTTCTTTTGTGTGCTTATTACATATATATTTATGAACTTATAACTTCTTTCATCATATATAAGTTTTCTCGATATCTTGTTGCAAAACTTGATACACAGTTAACAATGTTTGTTCAAACAGAATTTGGACGATGTAGAATATTGAGTTGCATTTCACAATCTTCTAGTTTCCTGGTACCCCGCCCTTCCTCAGTTCCTGCCAATTTAATAGCAGAAAGCAAGCAGTTCTACCATTTCAAGCATCTTTCTCATTGTAAATAATTATTTACAATTTTAAACATGTTATAATTGCAGTAATCCTTCAATATTCAATAAAATGTGTATTGGCCCTGAGCTCTACATTACAAGAGTTAAGAACTTGGACAAATGACTTAGAAGACCAACCTTATTGAGGCATTTATGCGCCCCCAAAACTTCTTTGAGGTTCAACATTGGTTCACCCATTCCCATGAATACAACATTTGTTACCCTGTGGTCAAACATTTCCTCTATTGCCAAGACCTGCATCAGCAGCATTTTCTACTCCAGCAAAATTGTCGAGCACAAGGAGTGTTGCATTAAAAAAAATAGAAGGCCATCCTGATAACCTGTTCAATAATTTCATGTCGCTTGAGATTTCTTGAAAATCCACCTTTACCAGTAGCACAAAATGAACAGCGCAATGGGCATCCCACCTATTTCCAAAGAACAAAGTGAGAAGAATGTACAAGCATAATTGAAAAACTGAATATATGTACAAAAGAAATCGGCATCCAAGATAATTTGGCGACCACTTCATAAATAAATAATGGAAAATGACTTCACTACTAAGAAGAAAATAAGTACCTGTGAAGAAACACAAGCAGTAAGACGAATAATCCCTGTATCATCTTTAACTGGGATTCCCACTGTTTCAACTAATCTGTTATCCTCAAGCTTTATCAATATCTGCAGATTCCAGCAAATAATAAATGTTGTATTTACAGGATCACTAGTAGAAAACCCGTACATGTTTGAATAAAGGGATATTATGTAAAGCATAAGGTGGTCATTCTCCCCCTGGTTTGTAGTTCATCAACCGAATTTCATGGAGAACATAAAGCCAGCGCATTATTCCTTTAGGCTGCTTAGGCCAAATATGTCCACAATAGCAACATTCCAAAATAGACAACAGCCTACTCAATTTTGTAACCCCAGTTTACCCAGGAGATATCCAGCCAAGAAGACACTAAATACCAACATCTTTGTCCCAATACCTATTATCATTCTCTCTACAATAAATGGCAGAATGAGCAAATTAAATATTCTACTTTCTTCATTAAGATGTTCATAACCCGGTCAGTAGTACTTAAGTGCACACCCAACTACCATTGACATAATCTGCTTATAGATTTAACAATTATGACAAATCAAACATCGTCATTGTTCGGTTTAATTACCCATCAACTGATCCAAGTCTTCCTTATAACACTGTTTATATAATATACAAAGGGCCTACTTATAATTATGTATAAGTAGGGTCTCAGATTTAAAAAACAAGCTTAATAGAGTAGCTATACGGCCAACCATGCTATATGGGAGTGAATGTTGGGCAGTGAAGAAACAAGGGTCACAACAAGATGAATGTGGCTGAAATGTGTATGCTGAGATGGATGTGTGGGAAGACAAGAAAAGATCATTTGAGGAATGACTATATCAGGAATAAAGTGAGGGTGGTGAGCATCGAGGACAAATTGTATTAAAGATGTCTAAGATGGCATGGATATGTGCAGTGCAGACCGACAAATGCACCTATTCAACGCAAGGTGTTATTGAGTCAAGCACAATAAAGAGAAGCAGAGGAAGACCTAAATTAACTTGGGAAGAGCTTATAAAAAGAGATTCGAATCTTTACATCTTGATCAGAGTATGACCCGTAACAGAGTTGATTTGAAAAGAAGGATCGATGTACCCGACCACAACATGGTTGGGATTGAGGCTTAGAAGATGATGATAATGATGATGATGATGATGATGATGAGGGTCATCCCACAAAGCTAATAGACCCGGTCGTCCTCCAGGCCAAAGTCACAGGGCTCCAAGCTGGTAGATCTGATTGTCCTCTAGGCCAAAGTCATAGGGGTCATTCTCCCCCTGTTTGATGGCTCATCCATCCCCACAGATCCTAAAAGGTGTCGCAGTCAATTGGACACCAGTCAGGTCCCTCCTCATCCGCACTGCATCTAGGTCATGCGGCTCCAAGGTTTACAGCACCAAGTCGAGCTAGGATTACATGTCTATGTTCTTTTGTTGTGTTGCAGTCCATGAACATGCAATATGGCCAATGAAAAGGATATTTTAATTCAGCAATCCACCATCACCATGCACAATAGAATTATTACTAATTGCAAACTTGATATAAAGAACTTTGCTCAGTCCCATAGTGGAGTTGCAAGGTGAAGATGTACTTCAACAGACAAGGAAGGATCAAATATCCTTTAGGCTGGAGTCAAAGGTACCTTCAAGCCGGAGGCAACCCTAAGCCAGAGGCTTAGTCATCGCCCATGTTGGAGGTTCCAAGCTGATAGACCCAGCCAGCCTTCAGACCAAAGTCATAGGGCTTCAAGCCGATAGACCCAGTCGTCCTCTAGATCAAAGCCGCAAGGGATTGTTCTCCCCCTAGTTGATGGCTCATCTGTCGCCATAGTGTCTAGAAGGTGTTGCAGTCAGTTGGGACAACAGTTAGGTCCCTCTTCAGTCGCACTGCATCCATGCCCCCCGGATCCATGGTTTGTAGGACCAAGTCAAGTATGGGCACACTACATTGTTCTTTTGACATGTTTTAGTCCCTAAACGTGGATTATGGTCGATAAAAAGAAAATTGCAATTCAGTTGTCCATGTCATTGTCTAGAATCAAACTATCACTAATTGCAAACTTAATGGAAAGAACTATCCGCTAGAGACATACGGTGGTACTTCAAAGGATGGAAGGATCAAACATCACACTGAAGAGCCACCTACTGATGTCATGGTCTTAGTACAATGGACGCAACATGATGCAAGTATTTTGCCCATGCAATAATATTGTATGGAGTTGTAAGTTGTTGACATGACTAAACACTTTGAAACTGCAAGGAGCTCTAGGATCACTTGACACTTGTGTACTCCAATAATGTGACACGGATTACAGCATGACAATTGAGTCGTATTGATTTCGACAGGGTGACAACTCTTGCTACATATTATGGAAAGATTACTCACTTATTGTTGGACTTGGATGGCTCACAACCTCTATCTAGTGATGCCCAAAAGATGCAACGTCAAAGAGATCAATGGTTGCAAACAAGGAATGAGATACCGTCGGTATCGGCGGTATACCGGTCGTAATATCGATGGCGATGGGTAATAGTATAGATACACACGATTCTGCCGTTAGGATCGCAAATTTTGGTATTTCGGTGGGATAGTACAGATACACACGATTCTGCCGTTAGGATCGCAAATTTTGATATTTCGGTGGGCTTACCCGCTAATACCGCCAAATATCGAGGGTACCGGTGCAAAGTTCACCACTTACCCATCGGTACAGGGCGGCACGGGCAATATTCCGCCCGAAACACTGTCATTTGCGAACCAACTGTTGTTGCTGCTGTTTGAAGAGGAAAAGCTTGGGGATTTTGGGCGATTTTTTAGATTGGAGCTCAAATCAGCCCTAATCAAGGTATGTATACTTAATTTCTTGCATTTCCCACCATTTCCAACCTCTTCCCTCTCAATTTCTTTCTATTCTCACCTAAAATTTTCACCAAATACCCCCAAATCCTAGATTTACTCCAAAAAACTTATGATTAATGTTATTTATCACTAGATCTATGATTATATTATATAGATCTACTAATTTATCACTAGATCTACCTAATTAACTCACTAATAATTAACATTACATATAATTTCACTAATTAATAGTAATAATACAATTAGTACTATAAATAATAGGTATTTAATTTAGGTTTAGTAGAAGTTCTATCAAAGATTAACATGAAGATATATAAACAAAAATATACTCAAAATATTTAAATATTTCGTTTTTTATTTATTAAAAATGCTGAAAATAAAAAAGCAATATTTTTTTTATTTTTCTGTTTAATTGTGTGTTAATGGTGTATAAGATGAAATTTGCATTTGGAAACATATCACTTGTTCAAAATATTTAAATATTTCGTTTTGTATTTATTAAAAATGTTGAAAATAAAAAAAAAACATTTTTTTCCTGTTTAATTATGTGTTTTAATGTTGTATAAGATGAAATTAGCATTTGGAACATATCACTTGTCTTTTTAATAAGTAAATATGATATTTTATGATTTTAAAAAATAACTTTAGACTTTATTTATTTTAAAAATATTTTTATCTTCAAATTAAGAATCTTAATAAAATAGTGTTTGATTCTATAATTACAAGCAGGTATTCTACATTTAAGACATTGTTTTTGGATTCTATAATGTATAAAAGAAATTTATTTTGTTCACTTAATGACTTATTATATTTGATATTAGTATTGTGCAATGTACATTTCTTACTAGTACTTATTGATTAAATGCTAAGTTACTAATATCATTTGCTTTGTTTGTTTGTATTTATCTTTTTCAGTGTTGACTTTTGACTTTTGACTTTTGACTTTTGAGAAGATGTCTTCGTCTTCAAGTGACGCTGAGGGTGTTGGGGTTGGCCATGCTACATCAAAGGATGTGGATTTCGCATGGAGTCACTGCAAGCCTGTACCTGGGTCTAGGAATAGGGCAAAGATTGTCTGCAACTACTATAAGAAAACACTTGGTGGTGGGGGAATTACTAGATTCAAGCGTCACATTATTGGTGGTGTCCAAAATGTGGCAATGTTCCAGAAATGTCCCCCCAAGTGTTAGGGATGACTTCAAGAAGTTGATGGGTGCAAAGAGACAAAAACAACAAAAGCTAAAGCAGGTTGAAAAGGCTTACACAGATACACTCTTTGATGTTAGGGCCACAGGTTCTTCTGCTGAATCAGATGATGGCATTGTATATCCTCCAGGGTGTGATACTACGTATACACGTCATATGTACAGGCGTGCTCTCAGAGACACTCGCAAAAGTGAGTGGGATAGGGAGGAGGCAGCTCGACTTATGAGGATATATGGGCCATCTGGTGCAGGTGGAGGCAGTGGGGCTGCCCATGTTCCTATTGTTGACCTAGATAATGATGAAGATCAACATGCTCAGCATAAAAGAAAGAAAGGCACCATTGATACTCTTTTCCGTTTTGCTAGTGCGACATTGAAGCATTTTGATGAGACAGGGGTTAGGAAGCCTGATGCTAGGCAAAAAAACCTAAAAGCAATATTTACTGGTGCGAAAGAAAAGGTGGGCAAGGCAGTGGGTAAGTTCTTCTTCGCTCATGGTATACATGCACATGTTGAAACTGAACCCTATCTCCAACACATGGTAGATGTGATAGGGGAGTCTAGTAGGGACATGGAACAGGACTTCGACTTCGAGCCGACTTCTACAGTTGTGGACATGGAAGTTTGTGGAAATGTCGAGGAAATTTTGAGGAATTTTACAACCAAACTTCGACAAAAATTAAGCTATAAATAGTCATTTTGTGACAAAAATCAACAAATCTCATCAAATCTAGCTAAAAAACACAATATATGTTTAGATCATGGTGCAGGACTTCGACTTCGTTTCGACTTCGCCAGGTGTGGAAGTGGAAGTTTGTGGAAACTTCGAGGAAGTTTCGAGGAAGTTTAGACGCAAACTTCGACAAACTTCGATGGTGTTTTTTTAGCAAAATGATGCATAACTTCGATTGGAAACTTACAAATTATGCTCTAACTCTAATTCATATGTATTAATTTGACATAAAAAACACAATTCATGGCTCTCTAGTGCTAGGTAGGTTGATAATACAAAGTAGTAAATGATGCAGTGCACACTTGCTAATGTTCTCAAGTCTCAATAATCATGTTTTACATTTGCAAATAAAAATATACAAATTCTTATACAATTCTCTACTTCAGCATACATTTTCCAAGCAAATATCCTTCATACTTCCGTATATTACATATGAAATATAGTAATATACTAATATAGATTACAATTCATTAAAATGAAGTGCATACCCAATAAATGTCTTCAGTAAAAAGTTGAATGCCTTCCAAAATCATGGCCTGAATGTTGAGCTTCTTGAGTCTGCCTCAGTAGTGACATTTGGTTATCAATTCTCATAGCATATTGCATCCAAGTTGTATGCTGAGAGTGGTTGAGCTCATAATCATGCACATATGCAGCAAAATCTTCATGGGATATTTCTGACAAATATCCAAATCTTGTATACAATGCAAGTTGTGTTGGATATCTGGAGGCAAGAGATCCTGGTGTGAAGTTGTAAAATTCCGGTATATGGGGCGGCCTTTCTGCATCAGAATCAGAAGGGGGTACATATATGTTAGGTTGTGGTGGGGGCTCGGGTTGTGCCATTGGTGGATAGTAGTGACTCTGAACACCTGATGTAGTGTCAGTTGTAGCTGTAAAAGGATCAGGGGCATATCCAGGGCCTAAGTAACTATATGATTCATTATTAGTTCTATGGGAAACCCGACTTCCATAAGTTCCTTCTGAATCACCACCATAATATCCAGGAACGGGTTCTTGTTGATAAAATCCTCTAGAAGTAGGTCCAGTAAAACCCAATAAATCATCCAAAAAGGTGCTTCCTGTTGCTCCCGATTGACCTCCCAATGAAAGACTTCCAATTGATTCTGTGATATTGTCAGTGTTGTAAGGTGCATGATAAACAGGTTGAGGCACATGTCCTTGACCCTGTGGATACCAATTCTCGTAGCATGTTGGCAATAAATCTAGTTGTTGTTGTGGAGCTTTACCCTTTCCCTTTCTTTGGTAGGTTCGATCTGTCGGTCTTTGAGTACCACTACCACTCTCATATTGTTGTTGACGTTGTTGTTGAGGTTGAGGGCGAGGAGATGGTGTTCTATGTGGCGGCGTATCTCCTCTTATATAGCTATCAGGAGTGTTGCCCCCATTACCACCACCTGAGGGCTCTGGAGTGGTGGAACCTGATGAGGCATCTGGTTCATCCTCTGGTAGACCCTGCCAAAAATCATCTTTATCAATATTGTCTTCTTCCACTCCCAGAGTGGTCTGATCTGCTTGTGCTCCCTCACTTTGTTGATATTCATCTACTTCAACCCCCATTGCCCCTGCAATTGTGGCATTAGGCCCCCCACCTGGACGCCCTTCATCAAGTAAAGGCTCAGTAGTATTGTTCAACCATGCTTGTAATGGGTCTTCATCGTCACCCCTGTCAGCGTAGACATACGCCCAATCAAGAGGATCAATGTCGACATTGCATGTTGGGTTCCTCAATGATTCTTGTGTGTGTCTTTGCTTCAACTTCATATTATAGTGTACAAACACCAAGTCATGAAGACGTGAGGCAGACAACCTATTTCTTCTTTTTGTGTAAATCAAGTTGAAGGTTGACCAATTTCTTTCGCAGCCACCTGCTGTTGTTGTTTGGGACAAAACTTTAACTGCTACCGATCTCAATTCTTCACATTCACAACCATAATTCATCCACCAATCAGCTGTAAAAAATAAAGAATGTTCAATGATCAATAAGTGGACAAGTGAACCATTCATTATTATGATATCAAACATAACCAATCATGTAATTCTTTACCAGGAGAAAGTTTTTCCCTTGAATAGATAGCCGCCGGTAGCCCAAACAGACCAGATGCTTCTCTGAATGGCTTTATCTAGTGATTGGTAAAGTGAGAGAATTAGATTAACATTTTATAATAACGTGTAATAAAGAATTATATACTATCCAACCCATACTTGTGCAACAGCTCGAATTGCGTTATCTTTGTCAGCAAAGAGCTTATCAATCACTTCTTGGAGACCCATTACCAAGTCTCCTCTTTTCAATATCATTCTTGTATTGAAATCTTGGGTTTAAAAAATAAGTTGCACATATAAGGACACAAAAATTAGAAAATATTAGATGACTAATAAACACTAAGACCTAAATGGCTAAATGCAAATGTCACATCTTTACCTGCTTTATGCAATGGGTGTAGAAGCATTCCATCCCACCGTTCATCTACAACTTTTAGGAATTGTGCCTTGGCATTAGTTGCAGCTTCTTCTACTTTATCTCTCATGAGGCGCATTGCCTCATAGATATAGGGCATGGTGGCATTCTTATCACCATCCACCATGCGCAAGACATGAACCACAGGATCCATTATCTTTACAGCCTTGGTCACTCTAGTCCAGAAGTAGTCATCATTCAAAATTTTCACCACTTCTTTGGCTCTGTCAGTTTTACTATCAGGGTGTTTGGCCCACTCTTCAGAAACAAAAATTCTTTTTAACCCTTGTCACCTTTGCTTTAAGCTTTGCAAAGCGATATAGTTGCTTGCAAATCTTGTAATGCCCGGTCTTACTATGTCTCCTCCACAAAACTCTTGGCTTCGCATCATTGCAAGTAGGTAAGAGCGATTATATATAAATTTTGTAATTCTTGTGGCCCTAGGCATTACATATGTAAACAGATCTAATTTTCCAAAATCTTTCAATATTAGATCAATGCAGTGTGCGGCACATGGCGTCCAAAATAAGCTGTATTTTGAAGACTCTTCAACTGATTTTCCAGCTTTTTTGAAATTTGGCCCATTGTCAGTGCAAATTTGAAGAACATTCTCTTTTCCAACATATTTTATCGCACTCTTAATCAATTTTGCAAGGTAGCTGTGGTTTTTGATGTGGCGAGATGCATCAACTGATTTTATGAAAAATGTATCACCGTCACAATAAGCCATGAAGTTGATAATTTGTGTCTTGGTACCACTTGTCCAACCATCACACATGAGTGTCAACCCAAAAATTGACCACTTTTTTTGTTTCATCTCCGCAATCCACTGCTCTAGCAATAGTTTCTCCTGTGGAAGATATTTGTTCATCAAGTCGTGTGGAGTTGGTGATTTGACTCCTCGTCCATGTTCGGCGACAACATCTATCATATGTTGCATGTAAGGGCCCTGTGCCACATTGGGAGCAATACCACTAGCAAATATAAATTTTCCTATTGCCTGTCCCACAACATCTTTTGCATTCTTCCACATACCTGACAAAGTTTTCTGCTTATGACTTTGTTTACGAAACCCTGGTTCAGAAGAAGTGTACCTCATGCTATTGGTCCTCAAACCTTGCAATTCTTGGCTTTCTAAATTGACAAAATTTGTTGGACGGCTTCCACTACCACCACCAACATTGAAATCAGATGGGCCAAAACCACGTCGGGTTTCATTAAATTGCCTTTCTTCTTCTTGTCTGAAAACCGCCTCCATTCTTGATCTTTTCAGTGCATGTCTCATTGTGTCATCATCATCATCATCTTCTAATTCAACTACATTTCGTGGTATCGATGCACCGAACATCAGCTCTTTGAACCTTGCATCTCTAATCTTGTCTTCCATGTGTTTTAGATCTTTTTGACTGAGTTGCTTGGAAACAATTTTTCTTATTTGATCTGGGCAATCTCTACACTTTGCAACATTTTTATCCCCTCCCACCAAGTGCTTTTTGAACCTAGAAATCCCACCACTCATTATAGTTTTTTTGCAGAAATTGCACTTGGTTTTTTGCCTAGATCCATCAACCATTTCACAATACATCCATGCAGGGTCAACTTTCCCCCCTGACTCACCACCTCCACCTTCACCTCCTCCACCATCACCTCCTCCACCATCACGACCTGAACCAACCATTAAAACAAGTAGCACCCACAAAATACCCATATCTTCAGTCACAAAAAACCTGCACACAATAAATTAAAAGAAACAAATATTAGATAAATAGTGGGAATGTGGGATTAACTCATTATTAGATATTAGGCAAATAAGTGGGAGTGTGGGACTAAGTTAACTAACTGAGTACTACTAACTTGGTAGAAAATCATACATTTTTAGAACTGAATTTTTTTAATTAAGTAATAAATAATTACTAATAATTCCTGAAATTATTGAATATATTGTAAATTGATAGTATGGCGAGCTATTAAGTGGGATTAACTAGCTAAGTAGCTAACGAACTAAGTTAACTAACTAACTAGTGAATAATCTAGGTTGAAATTTGAAAATTATAATTTATTTATATCTGAAAATTGATAAATAATATTAATATTTACTGAAATTATTATATATGTTGCAAATATTGTAGTTAAAGTCAGCAAATTACTCATTAACTAACTATAATACAATATTACAAATTTTCTAACTCTAAATCTAATTAATGCAAAATTAAAGTATATAATATGTATGTAGAACGAAATTCATAAAAATATTATTTTTCATATTTGTTTTATGATATTTTGTTGTAATAATACAAGATCTAAGTAGATCTAAGCTAGATCTAAGTAGATCTAAGCTAGATCTAAGCTAGATCTAAGCTAGATGTAGTTAGATTTAGGCTAGATCTTAGTAGATTAAGGTACGATCTAGGCTATATTCACCTAAATATTAATAATTAACAGTTTTTGCATGTAAAAATACTAATTTCAGATCATTAGATCTACATATTATGTATATATGTATAGGGAAAGTAGTAGAGAATGGAGTATTTAAGAGTTAGTAGTAGTTGTTTTTATTTAGAATTGAAAAAACAAAGAAAAAGGAGGAGATTTGGGACTTACCTTCTCAACAGCAGCAATGGAGCTCTTCAACAACCACAACAGCTCGTCCAAAGTCTGCAAACAGCAGATGAGAGGGACCTCGTACAAGGCATCAAGTTATAATAGCCAACTTAAGGCTTTTTTGCTTCATGGGCCTGACCGTCCTAACTTCGGCCCAACTTCGGCCACTTCGGCGAAGTTTCGCTGACATCGACGATGTTTACACCATTTTGTGCAGGAAAAAATCAACTTCGTCGAAGTTCGTCATTTGTCGCCTCGAAGTTGTGACGAGGCCGAAGTATTAGTGGTTCGACTTCGCCAACCTACGAAGTTCGAAACTTCGCCGAAGTTTCGGCCAACTTCGCCGATTTTTTGATCCATGGTTTAGATATAGCCATCCATATAGGTTTACATATGTAGAAAAGTACACAATTGCATACGGTCATCTCCGGACTACAGAATTCAAGTTTATGACAATGAACAAACAACATAAAAATGGTATAAATCTATGGTAGATCTAGCAGAGAGGGAGTCGATCTATTAATATTAGCTTAGAATAATAATAAAAACATCAAATTGCCCTACCTCAAGCTCCAACACTTTTTCCCCTCACACAGCAAACTCCACAAAACATTCGAAGAATGTCGCCAACTTTGACGACTTCGGAAAATGTCGAGGACAATGTGGAATTTTTTAATGCAACTGGGCCAACTTCGTCGACATATGGGGAAATGTCAACAACTTCGACGAAACGTCGAGGATATTGTGGAATGAGGATGTTTACGTGGATTCGACATCGCCAACCGTCGACGTCGACAAAATTGGCAAATTTTGCCCAATGTCGACGACATTTAGTACCATGGGTAGGGGCATCAAAGCCCCCACTGCATATGAATTGATGAACAAGTATCTTCCCCAAGAGAAGAAAGATCTACAGGTATGGATTTCAGACCGGAAACAATTGTGGTCTGAATATGGCGTCACACTCATGTGTGATGGGTGGACTACTGGAAACAAAAAGCAAATTATTAAGTTTCTCGCACATTGTCGCGGATCAACTGTTTTTCTAGACTCTGTTGATGCTTCTGGTGAAATCAGGAATTACAGTTACATCAAGAAGCTAATGAAGACATACATCAAGCGGGTAGGGGTTGAGAATGTGGTGTAGATAGTGACTGATAATGGCTCTAACTTCAAGAAGGTCAGTGAAAGTATAATGAAGAGATATCTAGTCTATTGGACACTCTGTGCTTCCCAGTGCATAGATCTGATTTTTAAGGACATGGGCACAATTGATTACATCAAAAGTGTGACAATTGACGGTAGGTTGATCACAGGTTTCATCTACAACCATTCCTTCTTGTTAAATGCAATGAGGCGACCTGAGTACTGTGGAGGTGATCTGATTAGACCAGGGGTGACTAGATTTGCAACAAATTGCTTGGCCTTAATTTCATTAAAGTCCAAAAGGGATGGACTTAGGAGGCTCTTCAATGGTGTGGAGTGGACCTCCATGAAGGAGCACAACACCCCGGTTGGCAAAAGGATTGAAGAACTAATTGTCAGTCGAGCTTTCTAGGATAAGGTTACAAAGGTGTTGCGGATAATGGAACCTATTGTCAAAGTGTTGAGACTGGTAGATGGTGACAAAGCCGCAACAATGCCTTGTATGATGCAATGCAAGTAATGGTGGAAGATATTAAACAAGGAGCTCCTAGGTCCAATTCACAATACTTGTCAATTGTAGACAAACGTTGGACAGATATGCTTTTGCATAAAGCAAGTATATAATTTATTTCTTCTAAATTCAGATTTATGTTCTAACTCTATAAGTAACTCAATCTAAAATCTAAATCTTATTTCCTTATTTGGAATTGGTGACAGCTTACTATCTGAATCTGAGGTTCCAATACTCACGAAAATTGAGCTTAGATGTGACTCTAATGTATGTTGTGCGAGATATAATTAACAAATTCTTTACCTCTACAGAAGAGCGCACCATAGTGATGGATGAGGTATATCTATATATATTACATGACTTAAATGAAGTCATGAACATCTTCATTCTTGTTTGATGTTTCATCCTCTGATTCTGAAGTCTGAACAACTTAAATATTTTGTAGTTGCGACAATTTTGTGAAGGCACCGGTTGTTTTGGTCATCCAAATGTAGTTGCCGACCGTGAGTAGGGTGATCCTTGTGAGTGGTGGGTTTGGAATGGAACGGGTGCCCCCCATCTAAGAAAAGTGGACGTTCGCATTCTTTCTCAAACAACATCTGCAAGAGGTTGCGAAAGAAATTGGTGCACTTTCAATTTAATACACTCAAAGAGAAGGAACAGGTTGGGGCCTTGGGGGCAAACAGGCTAAGAGATATGGTATATGTTCACTACAACATGTGGTTGAGGGCTAGAGCAATACGAGATGCCAACTACAAGGAAGTGGATTTTACTGTCGTCCACGATCCCATTGACGCCGCATACACATTCAACCCATCTAGGCATAGAGGCATAGAAGAAGCTGATGATTCAGAAGATCCTTTAGAGAAGGAATGGATGAATGAGATAGGTCGTCCCATTCTTGATAATCTAGATGGTTGTCCAGATCCATACATAGAAAAGCAATTTGAAGAAGATTCTGATATTAATGTTGATCAAACTCCACCTGAAAGACTTGAGCCTGAGTCTGAGCATCAAAATATTGATATGGAAATCAATAGAGCAGTGGAAGAAGAGTTGGGTAACACAAATTCTCCTTCAAAAAGTACATTTGGGTCAAAGTCCAAGTCTGATGATGATGGTGGCAATGGAAGCGGCGGTGAGCGCTCTTCGGAATATCCTCCTACTGCTGATCCTGAGAATGATGATCGTCCTTCTGTTACTAGGGATGCACCTCCTCCTCCAGCTGATAAAGAATATCCCATGTCTGATAAAACTTTTCAAAGGAGGAAAACTCGAACCGACAAAGACTACAATGGTGCATTACCACATGAGGCTACAACAACTATAGGCTCCTACGGCTAGAACAGTGGTTATTATTCTGATATTGCTGACTCATTTGGGAGCATGAGTATTTCAGCTTCTGATTCTCAATCTAAACATGATTCAACATTAGGCTTTGGCAATATGATATTCGGGCACACACATGCACAACCCTACCCATCTCATTCTCAATATGGGTACTCTGGATATCAAAATCAACCACCACCACCACCACAACCAGAAGTAGAACATCATGGATATACATATACATCAAATGTCTCAGGCCCACATGGAAGTTATCAGTACAACTCCCTTGCATTCTCTGAGGATGGTGGACAAACATGGAGTGGTGGTCATTCAGTTCTTCCTATTTCTCTAATCCCAATACTTCCTATGGTTGTGCCTGCAGCTATTCAACAAAATCCTCAAACAAGTCAACGTCCACTTTCTCGAGCTCCTCCACCTACATCTCAAAGAAAGGCACAATATCTCAGAGAATTAGAAGTGCATTTTCCAAAGATTGGGATGATACAATTTGTTAATGATGTGTATGAGGAGCACGTGACTACATACAACCAAATTTATAGGATGCATATGTCATGGTAGGAATATCTCAATAATATCAACTCATTACAGTATGGACAACCAACGCGCCACTCAACATGCAACTGATGTGAGTTGGTAAGTAAATATGTTATTCTTATGTTGTAAATTGTATATTATTACATAATTGTGTGTATTTAAGTTTGTGAATTGTGCTAGTAAATTTTCATATTTGAATTCCTACATTTTGTCATCGAAATCCCAACGAAACGTGTCAAATTTCTTACCTCCCACATGATGGACCCCCCCCAACATACCCAATATGGAATTTTATTGCATAAAACGTTTCATTTTGGTGTAGAGATTACACTTATAAAATTTCATGAATTAATTCGTTCATTTTGGCGTCGAAACGGACAGGATTGCATCTGTCGGTATTTTCATCGGTATACCGATAAATACCTATTTCCAAGCTGTCGAAACGACGTCGGTAACGATCACCTCATTCCTTGGTTGTAATCAAGTTTTTAGTTGGGTCTTTCATCGTGAGTATGGAGTTCACAATCAGATTTTATCTGCGACAGAAGTTTCATCCTAGGCAGATGCTTTTTCTCGAGTATTACTTGCTTTCTTAGAGCATGATACTACCACCCTCACTTCGTCTCTGGGTGATAAGTATACATTAGCCACTCGGTCTGATTCTGCACAGTCATGCTCCTTCCACTTTTTCTACACCTTGTCATGGCCATGCAAATGATCTACTAGAAGCAATGGTATATGAGGTGAGTTCGGTGTACCACGATAATGCCTTGAGTGTGCCCACTATAGTAGAAGGGTCAAACCAAAGAAACGTGTTATAAGTTACATCGGTTGACCACTGTTACATTATATATTTCCTGTTTTACATAGCCTGCTATTTGTTTTGTTATTTCTCTTTTATATATGGACCTCTCTGTAATTCTTTCAGTATTATATATATGAGGGTGCACACATTGTGCAACCCTAATCTCTCCAAATCTCATAGTTTTTCACATGGTATCAGAGCGGGACGATCCACCTTAAACCTAATCCCTATCTCCACCAACCCTAGCCGCCACCACACTCCGAAATCTCCTTTTTTCGCCGCTACAGTCCTGCTACAGTACTGCCGCCGCTACCGATCGCCGTCCACCCCTCCGCAGCCCTCCATCCACCTCTAATCCCCTAATAAACTCCATCCTTGTGGCCTAATCCACCACAGGACCCTCCGTCTAGCTCTGTTTCTCTTTCCGAAATCTCCGGACAGCCTCGGTAACTTTCCAGTTCTGGCACGTTGACGACGTAACGGGCTTCATCCTCTCTGTCTGCCTGCGCCTCATGGTGGAGTGATTGATCCTCCATGTTGGCGTAGGTTTTTTCTCTTCATCTGCTGCCCCTACGTGGGTTTTTTTTAAGATCCATGCGTGGATCTTCTACCTTCTACTACTAGTCCATGTGTTGGACTTCTGCCTCTGACTGCTGACTACTCCTGCCTGTGTCTGCTTGCATGTGCCTGCCTTCCTGTCTGTTCTCATGGCGTCTTCTGGAGATGACTTCTGGAGAGACTCGCGCCGTCAAGTTACCACTGTTAAACTTGACGGGCACAATTACCAGCTTTGGGTGTGCTCCTTTGTGATATATGCCAAATCACAAGGGAAGTAATCTCATCTGATTCGCACTGGTCCGCCTCAGCCTGCAGCGAACGCGGATGAAAAAGACGTCAAAACTTTTGATGATTGGGTCTGTGAAGACTCGACTGTGATGACATGGATTCTCAACAGTGTCGTTGAGAAGATCAGTGTTACTTTACTTAGGCTACCTACAGCGAAGAAGATGTGGGATCAGCTCACCAGTACCTACTCTCACAGTCAGAATCCCAAGAAGGTCTTCGACATAACCAAGCAACTGGGGCGACTCCAATTCACGGGATCTGACATCTCCGACTACTTCTCCATCTTCACCGGCCTGTGGGGTGAGTTGGAGACTTACCACCCGTTGTCTACTGATCTGGCGACTATGCAGAAACAGCGGGCGGAACTACAGCTGATACAGTTTCTGAGTGGCTTGCCAGAATCCTATGATGGCGTTGTGGATCAGATCTTGGCGAGTGATTCGCTCCCTACTTTGCAGAGTGCCTACCAGCGTCTCCAGCGTCTTTCTTCATCGACAACGTCTCCTGAGACTGGAGATTCTACTGCCCTGGTTGCTTGGGCTGGGCGTGGCCGTGGCCGTTCCACTGATGGCCGTCCTCCCCTGGGTGCAGGACGGGGACGTGGACCTGGTGTTGGACGAGGAGCCCCTCCTGCTGCCTCACCTCCTGTTGTTGTGCGTCCTCAGCAAGGACAGTGTGTGTGTACCTTCTGTGACCGGTCTAACCATATTGAAGAAAAGTGCTGGGAAAAGTACGGTAAACCGGCTTGGGCCAATGCTGCTACAGATTCATCGTCTACTGCTTCTGAGGCTGTTACTCCGACGCCTGAGCCAGCGACTGCGGGAGCGACCGCAGACTACATTCGTGCTGAGGTGGAACGCCTCTTTCTTGAGTGTGCTGGCTCTTCGACTGTTGTTTCTACTAGTGGAGCACATGTTGCATACTCTGGTTATGATACTGCATTCCTAAGTTCCTCCTCACCTTCTACTTCTGGTAATACCAAATGGGTGATAGATTCTGGTGCCTCTGCACATATATCTGGCAATAGATCTCTGTTTAAAACTCTATCTAAGCATGTCCGTAACTCTTTTGTTATGCTAGCTGATGGCTCAAAGTCTTCGGTCTTTGGAGTCGGTGATATTGTTTCTCAGTTTTAGCTCAAGTCTGCCTTATATGTGCCTAGATTTCCTCTGAACTTATTATCAGTCAGCAAAATTTTATGAAGTTTGAACTGTAGCCTGACTTTTGTTCCTGGTTCATGTGTTTTTCAGGACCTTCGCACGAGGACGAAGATTGGTGGGGGGTATGAAGGTGTTGATGGACTCTACTACTTGGACCAGTTACCGCGATCAGAGAAAGTTGCTATGGTATCTGCTTTATCGGCTTCTGTTTCTGCACTGCAATGGCACTACAGGCTGGGACATCCATCGTCAGAGAAGCTGCGTCATTTAGTTTCTGATATTGGCAGTTGTAATTTTCAGTGTGAATCTTGTCAGTTGGGAAAACAGACTCGTACTGTGTATCCTAGACGTAGTACTTTGAGCAGTAAAAACATTTTTGATTTAGTTCACTTTGATGTATGGGGTCCATGCCATGTACCGAGTTTGTCTGGTTACAAATATTTCATTCTATTTATTGATGACTTTTCTAAGACTACTTGGTTGTTTCTATTAAAAAGTAGGTCCGAAGTGCTGTCTACTATCAAATACTTTTTTGCTGAAATAAAAACGCAGTTTGGTTTGCCTGTTAAAGTTTTCCGCACCGATAATGCTTTAGAGTTTGTTAAGCAAGAAGTGGCGGTTTTCTGTAAATTTGTTGGTACGCTCCACCAGACTTCATGTGCCTATACCCCACAACAAAATGGTGTCGCTGAGCGGAAAAATAGACACTTATTAGAAGTTACCAGGACTATCATGATGCATTCTCATGTGCCCCGCTCCTATTGGCCTGAGGCTATTTTGACTGCGTGTTTTCTGATTAATAGGATGCCATCATCTGTTATCAGAAATAAGATTCTTATACAGGTTCTGCAACTTGAGACTTCTTTGTTTACTGTGCCTCCTAGAATTTTTGGGTGTACCTGCTTTGTCAGATTACTTGGACCTGCTTCTGATAAATTGTCTCCTCGAGCTGCGAAATGCATTTTTCTGGGCTATTCTAGAACTCAGAAGGGTTACAAGTGTTATAATCCCAGTACAAGGAAATGGTTTACTAGTAGTGATGTTGTCTTTTTTGAAGATACACCATATTATTCTTCAGCAGGAGATAGTTTGCAGACAGACATTCTTGCCTCTCCTTTGCATGTTATTTCTGACTGTGTGCCTGACAGTACTGACACTATGATTACTGAAACTCAAGATCCTCCTCTTATTGTTTATCAGCGCAGGAATAGAGCACCTTCTACGCAAGTACCCCCCCAAGGCAACCAATCTTCTCCTCCAGAAGGTTCTGCTGCACCTGAGGTACACTCTGACCTTGACATACCTATTGCACTCAGAAAGGGTACTCGTTCCTGCACTTCTCATAGCATTGCTCAGTTTGTATCTACTGCTCATCTGAATACTCATTCTAGCAATTTTGTATATGCTTTATCTGTTGTGGTTGTACCTAAGAATGTTCAGGATGCATTGAAAAGTACTGCTTGGACATCTGCTATGAAAGAAGAAATGATTGCTCTTACTGACAAAGACACTTGGGAGCTGGTGGATCCACCTCCTCAGTGTAAGCCTGTGGGCTGCAGGTGGGTATATGTCGTAAAATATCAACCTGATGGTACGGTTGAGAGGTTGAAAGCACGGTTAGTTGCAAAGGGCTATACTCAGACATATGGCATTGATTACTTTGAGACTTTTTCTCCTGTTGCTCGCCTTAACTCTGTCAGGATTCTCCTATCTGTTGCTGTGAATCTGAACTGGCCTCTTCTGCAACTTGATGTGAAAAATGCTTTTCTGTATGGTGACTTACAGGAAGAAGTGTATATGGAGCAACCTCCTGGGTTTGTTGCTCAGGGGGAGTCTCACAAAGTATGCATCTATGGGTTCAAGCAGAGTCCTCGTGCCTGGTTTGATAAGTTGAGCAGGATCATGATTGATTTTGGTTTTCTGAGGTCACAGGTTGACCACTCTGTGTTCATAAAAAAGACTTCAGCAGGTATTACTGTTCTGATTGTATATGTTGATGACATTATTATTTCTGGCAGCGACTCTCTTGGTATTCAGGCTACCAAAGATCATCTGGGCAAGCACTTTGCTACAAAAGATTTGGGCAGACTTTGGTATTTTATTGGCATAGAGGTCTCTAGAACCTCTAATGCCCTGGTGCTTTCTCATAGAAAGTATGTTCTTGATATTCTGTAGGAGACTGGTATGCTTGGAGCAAGACCTGCGGATACTCCTCCTGATCCCAATGTGAATTGGGATGATGATTCCTCTTCTGTGTTTGTTGATCATAAAAAATTCAGGAGGTTGATTGGTAAATTTATTTATTTAATTGTTACTCGTCCTGATATTGCTACTGCAGTGGGTCTTCTTAGCAGGTACCTTGACAAACCCAAACAGTGTCATTGGGATGTTGTATGTCAAGTCCTGAGATACTTAAAAAAGTCGCCTGGCAAGGGACTTCATTATAAAAAGAATGGGCACTGTGTTCTTGAAGGGTATTCTGATTCTGATTATGCAGGCAGCAAAGTTGATAGAAAATCTACCTCCGGTTACTGTACTTTTGTAGGAGGCAATCTTGTTACTTGGAGGAGCAAGAAACAGAATGTCGTTGCCAGATCTAGTGTTGAAGCTGAGTACAGGGCCATGGCCCATACTGCCTGTGAGTTACTGTGGATACGTTCTCTCCTGAAAGAGTTTGGGATTGAGTCTTCTTCGGCCATTCCTATGCACTGTGATAACATAGTTGCCATCTTCATTGCAAATAATCATGTCTATCATGAGCGCACCAAACACATTGAAGTTGACTGCCACTTCATCAGAGAATCTATTCTTGCTGGCAAGATATGCACTCCATTCACGAGATCAGAAGATCAAGTTGCTGATATCTTCACCAAGCTGTTGGCGAAGAAACAGTTTTGCACACTGATGGACAAGTTGGGCATGATTGACATCTATGCTCCAACTTGAGGGGGAGTGTTACATTATATATTTCCTGTTTTACATAGTCTGCTATTTGTTTTGTTATTTCTCTTTTATATATGGACCTCTCTATAATTCTTTCAGTATTATATATATGAGGGTGCACACATTGTGCAACCCTAAGCTCTCCAAATCTCATTGTTTTTCACAACCACCAAGTCTGCAAAAGTGGCATCTGTTGGAAAAGGCACCTAGAATTCTACATATTAGACTTTTGTGACTGAAGAGAAGCATAATTAGTTGGTGGGGCTTCTAATTCCTCGACATGCAACTTCTTTTGTCGCTTACCTCATTTAGCAAACTAGACCGTGAACATGTGTATCTCAGGCCTTTGAAGTGTCGTCTTCATCTTAGCCTCTTAGGTTCTCCATTCAAGTGCAATTGATTGCATCATAGGGGTCTCAGGACTCTCAACCATCAACACCAACCACTCTACCTTACCCAATGTCACTCATGTTGATGGTTCTATAGTTCCTATAAAAAGGCATTGGGATTGTATCTCCTATTCCAGCCATTTCTCTTAAATCAACCCTTCTGGCTTCTATTTTCATTTATTATGATTTCTATCAATAAATTAACTCATTCTCATAAATCTTATGTCACTTTCTTACTTAATGCTTATGTAATACAGGATCTAAAGACAAAGAGGGCGATCAGAGAAGGGTCTGAGATTTTGATCTCTACTATCTAGCATAGTCACAAATTCGGTATTCGGGATACGTACGGCCAAGTTGAAAAATTTGGAAATCGGGAATGATGCGGAAAATTCTAATAAAAATCGGTCAACATACGGTAAAAGTTCGGTCAACTATTCGGAAAAAAGTCGACAAAAAAGAAAGATTATATATATGTACATATACATAAACACATACAAACATATATATACACCCACACATATAATGATTTAAAATGACTAAACATCAAACTGATTACACTAATATTGGAAGAAGGGGAAGAAGAGGGAGCAACAAGCAACAGGCATAAATTAGGGAAGAAGGGGAAGAAGAGGGAGCAACAAGCGGCATGCATAAATCAGGGAAGAAGGGGGAAGAATGGAGGAGGAAGATGGAGTGTACATGTAGAATGTCGAGGGTTACTCCTGGCTCAATGTGTGTGTCGGGGGATAGAGGAGGAAGGTTGGACGGTTTAGTGGAACCCTGCTACAAGTAAAAAATGACGTGGAAAAAACAAATGTGAAGCAAAAGTACAGAACTGTATAAAACGGCAAAAAAACGTATTGAACGTGTTTAAAACGCAATACGCGAATAAAACGCGAATTAAACGCATTTAAAATGTACTATTCGGTTTGGAGTTTAAAACGGCCGTCATATACGGCAGGTGAATAATACACGTTTTAAACGCGTTTTTTGAAAGAAAAAAAAAGGAGTATATTGTGACTATGCTACCTAGGCAAGTTGTCTACAATGTGTAGTTGTTTTGCATATGCATGTTCATAGTCTCATTGATCATGTGTCTTTAGATTTACTTAAGTTCTAATTCTAAGTCTATTAAACATGAAAAAGTTAGGAGTCATGTCGTTGGGAAACACCAAGATCAGTGTTTAAAGTGTAGGGAGAATAGTAGAACAAGTTCTATTATTTGTTTAATCCATTCAGATGTACGAGGTCCACAACGTCTCAAAAAGAATGTATAGGCTCACTTTGTGTAACATCAAATCTTGGTCATAAGTATTGTGACTATTGTCGTATTTTTATTGAAGAGCATTCTTGTATTACATGGCATTATTTAATGAAGGACAAATTATATCTATTTTTTGTATTCAAATCCTTTTGCTTTGAGGTTGAACCCATTTGGGAAGGACGTTTATATCTATCGTCCTGATAATTTTAGTCATAGTTGTAAAAATTTCATTTTCTCATGCTAATTTTATTAGTCTGCTTGACCTCATACACCACAAGAATAGTGAAATTGCAAAGAGAAAGAATCATAGTATTGTTCAAATTGTTCATACTTTGCTTCTACGTGTATCAAAAAGAAGATTAGCAAATATGTTTCTTATCGCCACATATTTTTTTAACTATGTGCCATCTTTGTCCTCCATAATTTGATTCCTCTTCAACTCCAGTCTTAAAGAGATGATGTATCATATACCACTCGATGTGTTTGGTTGTGTGTGTTTTGTTCACCACCTTGGTCCTTGTTTAGATAAGTTATGTCCTAAGTTCACGAAGTGTGTCCTTATGTGATATCATAGGGCTCAAAAGGGGTACAAATGTTGTGGTACTTTGCATATTGTTTTTTATGATGTCACCTTCTTTGAGGGTTCATCGTTCTTTGATGACAGTACCTCCAAGTCACAGGTATATATTGAGTCCTTGCCTCTTCCAATCATTATTGAGTTTTCTCTACCTCCCATGCCTCGAGAAGTTATCAATGCACCTTTTATTATCCTCGCATTAGACACATTTACGCACAAAGGGGGACTTCAGTTATAGGAACTACAAAGGTTTATGCAACTCCACCTCCTTGGACAGCTCATAGTTGCCTCTCCGTCAGATGGCTAGATAGAAACAAGTAGTAGCAATTGGCCTATTGCCTTGTGTAAAGGCACGCGGTCATGCTCCTCTAATACCACCTGAAATTTCAATTCTTCTGCTAACTTTTCTCCGGCTTGATATGCCGACCTCTCTAATTATTTCTATCCTTGCACGTGTTTCTAGGCATTGAGTCACCCATGAATCATGATGGCATGATGCAATAGAGGAAGAGATGTCTTCTTTGAGAAACAATAATACAAGATGTTTGTCCCATTTACCCCTAGGAAGTCAGTACTAGTTCTCTGCAAGGGGTTTTCACAATCAAGGTTGAGTGTGATAGTTTAGTTGATAGGCTTAAAGCACGATTGGTTGCAAAAGGTTATACACAAGTGTATGGTGAAGATTATTACGAGACCTTTTCTCCATGGCTGATATGGTGTCTATTCAACAATTTTTTATTTCTCGATGGGACATATTTTGGGCTTGTCTGTCACGTTGATATCAAAATTGTCGTTCTACATGGGTAGTCGTCTGATGAGATTTACATGGAGAAACCATCCAAGATATACTGCTCGGAGGGAAACATGCATGTTGTGTCGACTTCACAAGTCTCTATAAGGGTTGAAACAGTCGTCTTATGCTTGATTTGGAAAATTTGTTATACTCTTTCTAAGTTTGGTCTCCACATAAGCAACATCAATCATTTTATTCTACAAGCGATGTCATTTTGGGTGTATTCTTCGATGGTATGTGTTAACAATATTGTGATCTATGGTTTTAAGCAACTGAGCATCTTGCAACTAAAATCTTTTTAGGGTTGTTCGAGACTAAGTATTTGGACAACCTAAAATATATGCACGGTACCAAAGTTTTCAATTTAAAGGCTAGAATAGTTATCTCAAGGTGGTAATACCTTTTGGATCTTCTCACAAACTCATACGTGCTAGGATTGAAGCCAACCAACACCCCATGGATCCTAAGGTTCGGTTGTCTATGGAACAGCTAGAGCATCTTAATGATCCTAGGAGATACAGAAAGCTTGTTGCAAACTTAATTACAAGAATGTCATTGGGCTAGACACTTCTTTTGCTACTAGTGTTGTCCACCATTTTACAAAAAAGCCTTATACATGTCGCTTTGAGGTAATTATGCGTATTTTTAAGTAATCATGAAGAAATCTCCTAGGAAAGTTGTTTTGTTCAAAATCACAATCGCTTGAAGGTCTAAGGTTTTCCAAAAGCAGATGGGGCAGGGTTAGCATTCATAGGAAATCTATCATTTATCACTATGACTTTGTGGGAGAAAACATGGTGTCATGGAAGAGTGAGAAGCAAATTAGTTGTCGTAAGATCAACTATTAAATCAAAGTATAGAGCTATAGTATATGCGATGTGAGTTCTTGTGGCTTAGGCGTCTATTAGAAGAGTTGGGCCTTACACATAATGATATTATGGAGCTAAAGTGTGACAATCAAGTTGTTGTCCACATTTCTCAAAATCTTATTTTTCATGAGAGAATGAAGCACATAGAGGATGGTTATGATTTTCTGATAGAGACGATTCAGGATGGGTTAGTTTAGTCACCAGTTGAGTCAGAAGATCAATTAGCAAATTTACTATTCCATAACTAGTTATCAGGTTCTGTTCATATGTATATGGCCCGGCTTGAGGGTGGTTACAGTGACAAAGAATATGCTTCTAATTATTCAAAGGGGTTGGTTGAAAATAGTAAGTTATTACTTTCCTATATATAAGTACATGAAAGACTAAGGGCTAGGTTGTTTCTTACCTAATTAAGGTTTATATAATAACTAAGTTGCCTTTATTTAAATTAATAATGTGAAAAATCAAATTCAAGAGGGAGAAATGGACATAGTAGTCGCGTTGAACCCCAGAGATTAAGAGGGAAGATTGTAATGGTACACCTTGCTATAAACATGTCTAATATAGAACCCTGAGAAAAATCATTCATGCACTAGCACACTTTCAATCAAAGTCATACTTCTCTAGGTGGCTAAGCGATCCTTCCCACTCAAGGGAAGCCTAGGGGGCCTAGGCGCCTAGCCGGGAGTCTAGGCATTTCTAGGAGTTCTTCATGTTTGTTTATGTTTCACAAATAGATAAATGATTATGCATATACATTTTTAGCTATATTCAAATATATGTATCACTAGATACATTTGTATTGGTTACCCCTAAGCTTCATCAATCATAAATTCACCTACATCAGACATGTCATGACCTAAGCTAGACCTACTCGGCCTTAATTTGACCTAAGATGATCTAAATCGGACCTAATTTAACTTAAGTTAGTCCTAATTTGGCCTAAATCAGACCTATTTTGGAACAAAATGACCTAATCAGACGTAAATTCCCCTAGTTTATCCTATATTGACCTAAATGAGCCCTATTTTGGCAAAATCAGACCTAATTTCCCCAAGTAAGACATGTTTTCCCCAAATAAGACCTATTCCCACAAAATCAGACCTAATTTGCACAAAATTAGATCTGATTTGGCCCTAAACCAGACCCATTTCTTCCCTAAAGTAATTAAACTTGATCTAATTTGACCAAAATCAGACCTAATCCATGCTAATATGGTCTTTAAGTGTCTTAATTTGGGCCTATAAGGCCTTAGGCACCCACTTTAGTTATCTGAAAGCATAGGCGCCCAGTTTAAGGCAGCCCACCTAGAGCTTAGGGGGCCTAGGCAGGAACCTGGATAACTATCGTCAAAGTTAATATAATTTATTTATTTTTCAGGCTGAGAGTGCCACATGACCTGACAACTTCTTAAAATAAAAAATTTAAATGTTTATCTTTTTAGAATGTTAGCAAATTGCCATTTGATGTGGCCTTTTTTTTTTTTGAAACATAGCTCGCCATGTAATTTTGAAGTTAATAGAAGGCTATCATGGTGATCATATATATATTTTACATTATCATTATAAAAAAAAATTGTCTCCCAAACTCAAAGGCCTTGTTCAGTTTTCCATGTGAGAACAGTTTGGTAACTACACAGAATTCAATTACTGACTGATACCTTTGCAGTAACCCATTTCATATATTATTCAAAGATATAATGAAAAAAGAAGTAGGGCAATGACATTTTAGATTCCATCTTTGAAGTTAAAATAATCCCGAAGCTTAGATTCCAACAAGCCCAAGAAATGGGTCAAGAGAGCGAATTGTAAATCATTTCTGAGTTTTTTGCTTGATAGGATAAACCACTAGCAAGAACAATATCGTTACAGTTTGCAGCTTTCCATTGACTAAAGATCAGCCCACCTTAATGGTACCATCAGCTGCTTCTACAGCCTGATGAACAGGTGACCTGCCAACCTTCCATCCTGCTTCCTGCAGAGCCTTTCTAAATGCTTGCGGAACTGCAAAAAAGTAACAGCATAAATAAAAGTCATATCCCCATGAACTAGTAGTTGAGACAATCAAAAAACCAGCGGCCAATTGAACTCTTCAAAGAAAATAACAACAAATAACAAGCAGCCACTGAATATATGTTGTATGGCGAGTCATTACAAAAGCTTCATTGGAGCGCCAGTGTTCAGGGCGAGATTAAGAAATCCGAACAACTGTGGAATTTATCGAAGGAAAGTGGAGAAGAAGCACTCACGGTGGCTGAAAGAATCTACATCCTTAGCTTTGGACTTGTACAGGAGCTGGTGGAGCTGCTTTCCCCTGTAGCTTTGCTGGACAGCATATCATATCCCGTAAGTATAATACCTTACGGCGAAGGGATTTTATAATGGCCACCGTCGGTAGACAGCAGAACAAGAACTGAACGATAGAATAAAAGGACAGTAGCAGAACACTGCAGAGCCGCACCTGTCCGAAGTCAAGGGCGACCTGATGGAGCTCCTTCTCCGAGAGGCCGAGGAGCACGCGGGAGTCCGCAGCGGTCACGACACGCGCTGGCACTGGTGTCGCCGGCACAACCGCCGTCGATGCAGCACGGACCCTGAAGGCCCGGGCGAGCGGGGCGGCGAAGACATGTTGCAGGGTGGCCACCATTATTGTTGCTGTCTCCGATATTTATCTTCTGCCTGTCCGCACGACGGCGTTATATGCAGCCTACACTGCTCTTTTCGCTCCTCGCTGCGGGCAAACTAGCAGGGGTTTTGGAGCGAGCCGGGAAATGGATATTGATTGCATATTGGATATTTCCTGTGGCGCGACTCTTTTTCTGGCTCTAACTCCGGATTCGACTCATTGGGGTATTGGATTTGGGCCTAGACAACTTTGCATTTTCACTCTAACAAACATCACGTGCTAAGTACATGAGTTATATTTGAATTTACATTAATATTGAACAAAAATTATTTTTGTCTCAATTGGAACCGTATCAATTGTAGTAAACGGTAACACTTAACACAAGCTTTTGTCATCGCTTTGGGGGGGATATTTATATGTTCAGAAAGTAGTTGTTTTTGTAAAAATATTAGTAGTTGTTCATTGAATTGTAGTTCTACTCTCTGACATGTGGTGATTTGCAACAACGTGTCTGGTCTCAAATTTTTTGAGGCGGGCATAATGTGATATTTGTGATAGAGGTATGGTGATTTGCAGGGGCACAGCTAGAGGGGGGTTATCGAGACTTTAGCCTCCCCCCACCCAAAAAAAAAAATCCAAACGATTGTCTTTTAGTATTAAATAAAGCTCTGACTACGTATGACTTTACAAAGAAATTGATTAGATGGAGTGGCAGATGACTGGTTTGCTAGATTAAGTGGTGCGGCTTTGATTCTTAGTGATGGAAACTTTTTTAACTTAATCCCCGATGTGCTAAAATCAAAGTACATTTACACATACATTGATTACAGCCCCCTTATTAGTGCAATTTTCTAGATATGCCACTGGTGATTTGTCATACATGTTTGATCCTAAAATTATTCTGTCTATACGATGTTACTAGTAGAGTTTACTCAAAGTTATAGGATTTTCTGTAACCACAAAATAATATATCAAGTGAAGCAAGATGTTAAAACAACACATACATTAGAATATATCACATTTTCTTAAAAAAGAATTAAAAAATCTACTGAAGAAAACTACACTGGTAACAAATGGCATATTCCTATAAATAAAAGTTAGTGGAGTGTGTGTTCGAATTTCTATCCAAAAGATTATGTATCATATGAAGCAAGTTGTTCAAATAATGTACAACACAAACCTGTGTCACCTATTTTGTTGTAAAAATTCAGCGGACTGTAGTTGGTAGAATAGCAATGTTATTCAAAGAAGGCACCAACCTATGTCACTCTGAATCAAATAGAACTGGAAAAAAGAACTATGATATTCATTGAAGGAAAATGCACCAAAAATAGTTGTCACCACTTTTATAAAAAAAAAGTGTCTAAAAATGTTGAATTGGGGTTTGTTCGGCCCTAATTTCATAAGTACTGATATTTATGTGTAAACGGGTCTTTAATTTGATCGTTGGTCATTTCATTTGTAGTCTTATCAGTATTTATTTGTATAGATTGGTGGGATTCAGAATCCCACCATGTATGGCATGACTGAAATTAGACACCTCCAACTGACAGAAACAATTTTGTCATGTCATTTTGTTGCCCGTGCCATAGGACTTTACCACTCACAGTAGGGATGCTCTTATATTTAAAGCTTATCATGCACATGATTACCAGAATTTCTACAGTTGGTGGTCGAACGGTCCCCTAGGCATTGGAAATTTGTACCAATTAGCACACAAATTGGGTGCTCAACCCAACAAACAAACTAAACCAAAGGAAACACAGACATGTTGGGCAATAGTTTATATGCAATCACAGAAAAGAGAGCAACGTGATTAACATTATGTTGATTCCTTTGAACCTAGAAGCACAAGGATAGACTGGAATAATTAACACACAAATATGTTGGTGAAACAAACATACAGAACGCACCAATGTATACACAGACATATTGATGGAACTCTTTCTCATCTAAAACTCATTTTTTCAAGGGGTTCATGGTAAGTGGTACACTGTCATATACAACAACTAATATATAATCGAAAAAAAATTGACTAATTGATAGTAAGTCGGCATCCCTTCGACCTATAAGGGAAAAAACTGGACTAATTCGCACATACAAACCCTATTGGAATAGAGTGAATGATTGAATCATTTAGCACACAACCAAATTGTTGAACACATAGATTGAATTTATGACTACACAAACTGAAACATGGCACATGATAATAGTTCCATCCCCTTTGAAGTGGCAGCAAAAATAACAACTCAAAAAGAGGATTGCAAAGGGAGGCTATTTTAGACGAAGATGGTGATCATAAGAACTATCTTTACAACATGTGTATTCAACAAATATGACGTGTTTATCATCAGAACTTGAAAATTCTGTTGAAATGGATAAAAGGATTATTTGAAATGAAAAGCAAGTGAAGTAAATAAACTATTGAAAAAGAGGCAAGCAAACAATCATGTGGTTTGCCTTTGAGGAATAAAAAAAATCAGCTAGCTAGTGGAAAATATATATTTTTGACAAATAAACAAACCATCTGGATGGTGGAAAGATAGATAAGTAAACACTTATAGGGGAATAGATAATAGACTAGGCATAAGTATGTGTTGTGTACCTTTGTTTTATTAAAAAAACTTGTAATACATAATTTATCCAACTTCATTCAATTCTTTTCATGAATAGTACATATATCCATAAAAATTATGAAGGAAAATTTTATATTTTCAAAAAATAAATATAGATATTTCATCAAACTCCATCTACACTCTTGAGTATTGCCTCCAGCTTACACGTAGTGAAAAAATTACTCTCAGCTTTCTTTGTGAGCTTTCTTATATAATATGAATGAGTCTTGTTATATAGTTTATAATTTTGAAAGTAAAGATAAAAATATAATTTAAATGCACATAACATATTACAATTCCAAAAAGTAATGAGAAATGAGATTATTTGTAAGACCACTGACCTAGTTTAATGGTTAAATATACTTATCTGATTTAATGTGGATGATTGGTTTCTTAATTACACTTTAGTTTATGTTTTGATATCAGTTGACAAAGATATGTTTCAAATTTGGTCCAAATCAGACTTTGTTTGTTCAAGTTTTGCTAATTTATATACTTGTGAGGACCTATATGCAATTTTTTCTTTTCTAGGGATCTAACTGCAACTTTAACACATGTACATTTTGCTTAGTGATATTCTTCATAATCTAACAAAGTTCGTCTTATTGAAATGCTTAGAACCTTGTTGCATAAAGTATCAACCCTTGATGTTTGATTTGTGTGGAAGTGATGGTATTTGCACCTTCTCATGCTTGTTTGGGGTTCAACAATTGATGGTTGTACTGGGTGAGCAAATCAATAATTTTCCTTGAGGGATGACAACCACTAGTTGCATTGAGTGTGCAAATCAATAGTTTTCCTTGAGGGATGCCAATCGATGGTTGCACTGAGTGTGCAAACCAATGGTTTTCCTTGAGGGATGCAAACTGGTGGTTGCACTGGGTGTGCAAATCAATGGTTTTTCATGAGGGTTGCAAACTGATGGAGTTCTGGTTGTACAAGTATATGGAAAGCTTGACCTTTAATTGATGTTAGAACATTTCTTGACCTTTGACTTCCTTTCTCTCTCCCCATAGCTATAAATACCTCTTCCCTCAAGTGAACCTTTATACCCCAAAAACGTTTTTGCTACTGGAGAGACCATATGAAACCATCAGTTGACAAAGGAGGAGCTTTTCAAGGTTGAACCTTCATTGTATCATGGTTGCATGTTGCTAGGGACTTGGACCTAGCTCTTCTAGGACAGATCAAAGTTCTCTTGCCTAGTTTCTTACTTCATGCATGTAAGATCTTCTTCTCTAACCTTACTTTCTTATTATCTTCTTTTTTATCTTCTATTCTATGGATGAAATCCATGGTGTTCCTAGATGAAAACACATACACATGGATGAAGGAATCTCTTTCTTCTCTCTTTTGCTCTAGGTCTACCACGTTTTTAAAGATAGGAGCTACCTTGGAGCTTTTGGAGTGTAAAGCTCGAGTTTTATCTTCTCTTCTTCATGATACCTTGCTGTTTGGACATTCTTATTCATCTTAAGATGAGTGATATAACCTCTGATACATTTCTTGCCTACTCATAACATGATTTATGTAAATCATGTTCTAGAAAACTCATAATATGAGAAAATATGGCCTCTTGTGAACTACTTGATATGAGAACGATGATGATGATACAAGTTGTTAAGCCTTCTTTAAACCCTATGAACGTTTCTTCTTCTGTGAATGAGCTTTTCCTTGAACATACAAGGTCTGAAATTCAAAATATTGATGTGATGGCTTTTAAAAATGTCATATATGTATTATTTTGGTGCCCAATGTACATAACATGATTTATGTAAATCATTATGATAATTAGACAAAATCATAATATTGAAAACAACTCATTCATGATAGGATTTGAACATAGAATTGCTTAATCTTGGATATACCATAGCTTTTACGTTCAACAGACTTCTATGCTGAAATTTTAGGTAATACCTTGTCTATGACTCATAGGCTCTCAGTAAAATTTCAGAGGATAGTGATGTTTTTACATGAAGTTATGACATCTTTCCTAGATGACATTTTGGACTATTGTGCACCCTAGTTTGAGATCTAGTCCTTTTATGAATGGGAATGATTGAATATACAGTGATGAAGTAACACATAACAATTTTCATACATTTTATATCTTCTAAAGTTGTATTCTGTAATTTATTTTGTAAAGAATATTATAGAATCTTGTATGTAACTTGATTGATGCAATCAAAATACTTAAACAACATAATTAGTCAAGTGTAACTCTAATCATGTAGTGCCTTGTGATCGTAGAACTATCTCAGTATCAGAACTTACTGGATAGTGAAATGAGTAATCTCAAGAGGAGATTAGAATCATATGTTGTTGAGTATATGCAGGTGCATGGAGGGTATATCTCTGCCATCCAGATCCTAAGATTTTAGAGAGCAATCGAGTTTGTGTCTCGGAGTTGATATGTGTTGAGAGAAACTACAGTCGTAACTCAAATTTTGAGGGTTTATACCCTGGTTTCTCGTGCCATGACTTTTGTACCTAGGACTGACTAGGTTGTTTTAGTAGCTGGGCCGACTCTCCACAACGATTGTTACTCGTACCGACAGAGGAGAAGAGATCTTAGGATTCCGGTCATCCTAGATATTGTATGGGGCTTATTTCGACTTTATAGTATCCAGCGAGTAGTTTGAGTGGTAGCCTCAAACTACCTAAGGCTTAATAAAATATGTAACTAGTCATGTAGCATATTTGTTAGGGTTACTTAGCGACTCATATTGGATTATGATACTTGCTTTATTTCTTTTATTTTATAGATGATTTATAATGTGGTAAGAGAAATCAACTGTACTTATGGTTCTAGCTATACATGATCTCTTGTGTGAGTTATATAATCCTTAAACTCTATAATATTAGATACTTTAGTTGTTTAAAATATATAATCTTTGGGTAAGCAATAGATGCTTTAAAAGTTATATCTCTTATGGGGACATGAGTTTCACCTCGTGGGTCATCACATCTTTTTAGGCAATTGTTAGCAGTGTTGTCACCTGTGGTAGCGAGGAGGACCAGTTTGGAGATATATAGAGGAAGAAGGTCGGTGGGTTGTTTAGTGAGTCCTAGAGTTGTCCCTATACTCTTAGGTCCAGACAGGGAAGTTTTTTAGATGATGTAAATTGACTCAACATTTAGATAGTGTACTTGTGCTTTGTACATGTTGCAAATATGTGGACAATATCTTTTGTATATAGGTTGTGGCTGAGACCTCAGAACAGATGTAAAGATACCAGGTATGGATGTACATATATGCAACATGTTGGACCTCTATGTAATATTCTCTGACATGTTTAGAAAGTTATTTTGATTTTATTTCTATACCTTTATGGTAATATGACTTATTTGTGTTTGATCGACATTTTGATTTTGATTAATCTCGTTTAGCATGGCAGGTTGCCAAATTATCCCCATTCACATACATATTAATCTTTTTATATACTAATAGAAAAATGCACGTGTTAAGCACATGTTTTTTTAGTAGTACAAAAACATTAGAACTATGTATACATAAACATACTCATTATCATGTAACCTTGCATTTGAAATGTGAAATTAAGCATCAAGAGTTTTGTTGGCCACTTTATGATAATATCATACCTCTCCTGCATGTAAGTATAGATGATTAAAAACATGGTCAATGATAAATTATACATATTGAGAAAATAATGGTAGTGAATTTTTATTATCTTTACCTAAATTATTCCCGCCATGGATAATATTTCACTGTAGACTGTGTTTCTAGTCAATATATTGTCTTTGTTTTGAATGGTAGTTATCTTAATGAGAACTTTAAGATCCTAATGTGATTTTCACTCTTGACAGAGATACATATAGTTGACCATACGAGAATACGAGTTGTGGTAAATATATATCATCTTTGTCTAATGTTTGTCCTTGTGCTTTGTTGATTGTTATTGCAAAATATAGTTGTACTGGAAATTGTACTCTTTTAAAAGAAAATGACATCTTGCCATGGTCTTTAGGCATCAATGAGTTATTTGATATGAATACTCTTTGTCCTCTCTTGTGTCTGACTGCTATTTTAGCATCAATAATACTTATACTGAAATTTTGCCAAATAAGTCTTGTGCCGTTACAAAGACCAGAAAATGAATTGATATTTCTTAGTAGCATAATTAGGCAATTCCTTTTAAGAGCAAAATTTGTAAGGTGGAAGACCTGTAAGAGTCAGTGAGTTTAAAAATTCTTCTTCTTGAAATTGATTTTTGTTATCAATAATTGAATCAAAGTTGAAATTCCTATAGGAGTTTGTGAATTCAAAAAGTCTTCTTCCTAAAATTGATTTGTGTTATCAATTGCTAAATCAAAGTTGAAGTACTCTTTTTATTTCCCGGGAATTCCTCAATTCAAAGCTCATTTATTTCATCAAAAACTTCATGCTTTGTAGTCAGAATTGCACAATTTGTAAGAGAGTACATGTTGTCTTCATCAAAAACAAGATTAGAAAATTTTGTGTATTAGTTCATGATTAGTTGTGGCTTCATCAGCAAATGAGATCAGCATAGATTGAGGAATTTTTACTTGATCATCAACTATGGTCTCCAACATGCCATTTCCAATAGAAAGTAAATATTCACTAAAAGTAGAATCAGATAGAGTTCTCATATTTTTCTTTGATTGTAATTTTTTAACGTGTTTCCATAAGTTGGATTTAACAGATTTTGTTGTAATCATTTTCTCTTTCCCTCCTTGTGGTACAACATGAAGAATTTTTCTAAAATTACCACCAAATACGACAATATTTCCTCCAAAATACATCGTATTGCTTGTCATGTCTTGTAATAATAGATCCAATGACTCAAGGGATTGCTTCTTTTGCCATATATACTTCATCCTAAACAATTAATTTAGTTATGTAAAGGAGTTTTCCACATACTATGTTTTGAAATATTGCATACCCTTTGTTCTTCACTATATAATGGCATCTTAAACCTTGAGTGTGCAGTTCGGTCAAAAGGTAGCAAAGACATTGTCACTCTAGAGGATGCAGTTGGAAGTGGAATTTGACCACTTGATCTTACTGTAGCAAGTAAAACACAATATAAGAATTTTTTTCATGTTCCTCTTGGACCATCAGTGAAAAGATTCCTTATTTACCACTATTTATTTGATCCATAATAACTCTATAAGCACAACTTTATTCAGAATTTAATTGTGAAGTGTTGACTCAAGGTCAATTAGGTCAATATTGACTCACGTCTAAATTGACTAAACCCATGTTTTGATGATGACTAACCATTCCACATATTGGTGTCTAACGTCTCTACTTGAGTGATTTCAGATTAGGTATAGACACACTCCAATTGCCCTAACTTGCGCATATCAAATTGGAGAAAAGACAAGTCAAAGTCAATACAAGTGCACATTTTTTTAATATGATGTATATCCATTAGAATCATGTTGTAAATCACTTGTAATGATTGTATGACTTTTAATTAAGCTTAGAAAAATATCAGGGGCACTTAGATCGAATATTAGAGCACTTTAGATGCAACTTTGAAAATTGATTACAGGCACTTTGTCGGTCAAGTTTCCCAGCCTGAAAACTCGACCGATCATCCTTGATCAATTTTCTAAATATTGCATCGATCGAGTTGTGTTTACACGGAACTCGACCAATGGAGTAACTGACCAAATCGATTTTCATTGGTCGGTCGAGTTTCCTCAGGACAAACTCGACCGATGGTCTGAATATCGGCTTTGTCTTTTACTCTATCGGTCGAGTTACCCTTATAGAAACTCGACCGATTGCATTGTACGAAAAAGTGCAGAAAAGTGTTTCTAGCCGTTGTGGAGTTGCAACAAGTAAAAATAGATCTGTTGCAAGCCACAAAATGGCTAGTTTTCGTTCACAAGTGTTCCCAAAGGCTAAGAGGCATCCCCAGCTATAAATAGGACCACTTGGGCTTCATTCCAAGGTTGAGCATTCATTGCAAAACTCTATGTGAGGTTCCTATTCTATAGTTGAGTGCTTCCTACAGCCTCTTTTCTCTCTCTAAGCTTAATCACTTGCTACATCCATTAGAGTGAGTAGGAAATTTGTAAGAGAGCTAGTCCTACATGTATATCTTGTGAGGCTCTCACTTCCACCACCTCCACATCTCTCATTTCAATCATGAAGATGAAGGTTCTCTCTCTAGTCCAAGAGAGGTGAAGAAGAACAAGGGAAGGAGTCCCTTGGTGAAGATCAAGGCTGAAGACTTGGAGCTAAAGTGGGTAAGCCCTTGGTGAAGGCAGAAGACTCCTTGCTCAAGTAGGTAAGTCCTTGGTGGAAGCTTCTCCGAGTGAATGTGAAGTCAAAAAGCTGAAGATCCAAGGAGAGTGGATAATCCCTGCAAGGCGGAAGACTTGTGCTAGAGTGGGTAAGTCCTTGGAGAAGGCCGAAGACTCTTGCAAAGTGGGTAAGTCCTTGGTAAGGTTGAAGACTCTTTGTATTGGATAGGTAAGTCTTTTGTTTGGTCATACATAGGGTTGAACATGTCAACCAGGGGTACTTCACTAAAGAGCTTCTCTACTACTCAACTTACTTGTGGTGGTGACTTGGTTATGAAAATCATCGATGAGATCATAAAAGAAAAATAAATCTTTTGTACATATAATTTAATAACAAAATTAAGTTTTAGCGATAAAGGACAGGCGATGAAGATGCAAAATTGGCACCAAAATCGATCCGAGAACCAAGTCAGACACCTTCCACAACCTGACACATACATTACTATCCTATAATCACTTCCTTCTACAAAAGAGGTCCAAACCTCCTATCACTTAAAAGGTCATGAGAGTATTCTCTAATATGCAAGTAATGAGAGAGAGAAGGGTGTAAATTGCTCATAGCTAGTAATCAGTCAAAACCTACCCAAGCATGACATCCACCATTTCCCACTTCATTCTTAATCATAATCCCCACTATCTCATCCTGAGTCCAAATAGAAACATGAGATTACCCAACATGATAGGTAGTGATTTAGGGTTTTCTCCACCGTAGTTCCTTTACATGATAAGGTAACCTATATAGTCCAAATACCCATCTCAATCACTAGGTAAACCAAGTACTCTAAGAGAGGTGATAATTTAAGTATGCCTACATAACATTTAGCTCCATCAATCAATTCCAATACATAAGAATAACAATCCCAATGAGGGTGGAATTTAGCCCTTGAGGGGATGGCACCAGGGCATAGCTATCCTAATATACTCACATTGAAGGCAAGGCATGCTATAAACAAAGTTGATCTAGTTTAGGATAACACTTAACATCAAAGGAATCTTAATCCTAATCTTAATTTAGGGTTTTGTATTTTGCGTTCATGCATGCTTAGTAACCAAATGAATGTATGCTAGGCATGCTAGATCAACGTCACATAAAGGGTCACATGTGATAGCTAGGGTTACACCTAGCTTTGAATGTTCAAGTCAACCTACACATAATGTAGTCTAGATAGCCTCCCTTAAATCAGGGGATATATCATTAGAAAAGCCAATTCCAATGCAGTTTCATTGTAACCCCATAGAGAGGGTAGGGTAGTCTTGGTTTGTCCCATACTATGCTTACACAACTGATGTGTTGTAAGAAGAGGTATTGACCGATTTTAGAAGGGATTGAAATACTAATTGGTAAGCCACTACAAAGAAATAGGTTTGACAATAACCTCTAAAAGGTCATCTAAGCACCTAATTAAGGAACAATGTAGGATAACTTGAAATAGTTAAGTTACCGACTGCTTTTGGCTCTGATACCATTTTGTAAAGAGTGGGTCCCGAAAGGGGATCCACTCAAATGATATAATACAAGAGCCATGTAATAATAAAGCAGCGGAATCAAAACTATTACAAAGTCACTTCATGATTCATTTATACAATTGTTCCTCATCATAATAGGTGATTTTACAAAAAATTGAACTAAGCACAACTAAGCCAGTAGCAGAGGGTAACCCAATCATTCCAAGCTATCCTTAATTTCATGTTGTGTTAGCAATCTTTTTGAGCTCTTGTCTTCTAATGTACCTAAACCTGGGTGGAAGGGAACATCACTAAGAACATAGGAAACAATAAAGAGGTCAGCAAAGGCTGAGTATGTGCATATATAAAATACTTCGAGCATTATATAGGGTTAAAAGTACAAAAAGAGATGTTCCCACAAGAAAAGGGGGCTAATTGCAATTAGGTATGTTCAAGAGAAAAGTAACAAAAGAAATGAGGCATATAAAATTTCAGATTACAAACATGATAATAAAAGAGTGTCTTGCCATAACAATCATCCACAGAATCATATTAAAACAACAAATATTTGTATTCATAACAATGTAGACTAAATATATCTAAAATGGGGCCATAACACCATAGGATCATGGCGTAAAAGAAATAAGGGTGGAAACGCACACCCCGAGCGGAATACGCACTCCCTATATAAGTATGGTTGTACATAAGTACCACTATTTTAGATATTCTAGTCAAACACGTAGCATGCATAAATAGAGTGGCAAGACTAACATTTTAGTCAATTTCACATAAAATGGCAATCATAGAAGGAGAGGTTCAAAGACCCATTATAAATGAATATTCCAGCAACCACATGAATTTATATGAATCAAAAGCAGAAAGTATGAATGTCCAACAATTGGATTTTAAATAAAATTGATAGTTCAAGAGATGCCTCATTAAAGAAATGTAGGTTCAGTCAAATAATGCCCAAAATAAAATAAAGGATGTAGATACCTTATGATCAGTCCTAGATATTCAATAACACCTCCTAAGTTCAGGGTCAGGGTTGTCTCAACCTAGTCACAATATATGTGCATTCAATTAATATAATATGCATTAAATCTTTTTCTTAGAAATCGACCCTACAGTAGGTTGCAAATCTGGGCGTGAAACCTATCCCAATAAATCAGTCGTATTTTTCTGATTTCAAAAACATATTTATTTGTATTTTTCTGCTGAACCAATAAATAGTTATGATTTTTATAAGTTACAAACATTTACTGCTTAAAAGGAAAATAAATTGTGAATTGACCAAAATACCCTCAAATGAAAAGTAGATATTAGACGGGGTGTTACCCAACACCATAGTAATACACATTCACACTATTCATGGTCAAAGATGAGTCAAACTATATGAAAAGTCAGGAATACCCCTCGTTGCTGTCAATGATCGAACTCAGGCTCCATGGGTAGGACTGTGCTTTCACCCCTGGGACTGATTTCCCTATCCCCCGGGCCATGGATGTTTGTAAGAGCTTTGAGTTCAAGACCTTCAGTTCACTCAATCTGTGCTGGAAATCTAGACTCCCTCATCTTCTGGTGATGACCCCAGTGAAATTGCAAGGTCCCTCTGGGTCAGAGGGTCCCCGATTTGGGGTATCTCCATGATTGGGCTCAATGCAGCTCACTTGCATAGCAGGTCGTTTGAGGGTAGCAGAACTACTAAATGACGGTGGCTCAAAGACTGCACGGGTGGTACTGAGTTCGCATCATCAATGAGGATCTCATATAGGCATAGATAGGGAAAGAAAGACTAAAAAATGTACAGGGAACAACAAAACTGTTTGGGTAGTAGGCTAGTGAAAATGACGACTGATTGTGAGGAAGAACCAAAACTCAACGGGGAAGAGTACCTAAACCCATTTCACCATCATTCAATCCCTGAAACCCTTCCGATTACCCACACAATGGGTTCAACTATGTCCCTGAGATCAGGAACCGCACATGGTCTCTTCTCGTCAGTGAACCAGAACAGAGGAAAACGGTGACACTTGTCGATCGGGCAAACGAGACGAAATTGCGACAAAGTAAAAGCACAGGAAGAAAGAGAGGGGGTCCGAGATGGTTACCTCACGAGGAATCGAACCGAGATTGCTCCAGTTGTTAGAGCTTCAAGCTTTTTCTCTAGGGGAGAAGACCGCCGTCCAAGCTCTCCACGCGCCCACACACTGAATTGATTGTGGGAGAACATAGGCAAGTCGCCGAGGTTGACTTCTAAATCGAGAGTGATCGAGAGGAGGACCCAAAATGAGAAGTTAAGAGGGAGGGGAAAAGAGCAGCGGCTGCTGCTCGGGCCATGAATGGGCATTTTAGTATTAGGGCACTGTAAGGGGAGTGAGATAGCTTGCTGGACTCGGGGGAGAGAGAGAATTCCGTTGGCGAAGAAAATGTGAGGAAGCGTTCAACCTAGCATGCGAGAGAGACCAGGGAAATATCCCTGTATCGTGCGCCTAGCACCCGCAGGAAGTTCGGAGGTAGGGGACGACTGAGTCCCACTACCCAGACTGGGCCGCTCCCAAGAGACGAACCGGTCCTTGGACCAAATCCAGGCCGAGACAATGAAATCAAATAAATCGACCAACTATAGGTTAAATTGTATTTAATCTATTAGGGTCTAACTAAGGGTGCATTTGATGTCCAAAAGACCCCAAATTTTGAGGGTCGACTAAGAAGGACATGAGGAACTCAATTATGGGTCTAGATTTGGATTTTGAGGTTACTATAGCTATAATTTACCCTTTGTGCATTAATCATTCACCTAATGCAATGAACTAAGTCAAATGGTCGAACCTGTCGCCTAGCTCGATTTTAGTCTTATATGATACCCAAGTCTATCCTAATACACCAATCTAGGATAGAGTAATCTAGATAATCATTATTGCTTATAAGTTTCCTAATTGAGGTATCAGGCTAGCAATTCCACATGCCTTCGACTCTATGGAACCCAACTCGAGTCAATCTAGGGTTCGATAGTCAAAAGTTATCTAATTCAATGTAAAGTATAAAAATGATCTCCATGATGTATTCATCAAAGTAAGGGTTAAAGAAAAGGAAATGATGCTTTGTACCTGGAATTGGGGATGTTACAAACATAGTGGATCCTTTTGAGTTATATGTAATTATCTCACTCTTGTATCTTAGGGTGATAGTAAGGTATTTAGTTATAATGAAGACTATATTTTAGTATTATCATTCACCACTAACCCATGATTTAATTGTTAGGATCATTATATCTAAAGATTCCATGTCCACGGGATATTAATGAGTCAATTAGGGTTAAAAGATCATGACAAGGTCTAGACCATCCTAAAGCATGGAGTCATACCTACTAAAAGATATTTATATGAAAAAGGATGAAGAAGAGAGAAAGAAAAAGATTGAGTAACAACATAGTCGAGTAGGGGTCTAGAAGTTATGATGATAAACCTATACATCTAGGATTGAGTATGTTACAATAGCAAACATTCATAGACTTTCTACTCGTACTGTGCATCGATGCATGGTGTCGAAAGCAACATAATCGATAGTTTCTAAATGGTATAGTAAGTCAGAAAATAGGAAAGCCCCCTATAGTCATATAGATGGAATATGTTAGAATGATGTTTTTTATCCTATTTTTTGATATTATATATTGTCTAACAATATTGAGAAAGTTTAGAATTGGATAGACTTGGGGTGCAAAATAATAACATTATTCTCTCCTCCTCTACATTAATTATTGGAGTTTATCTCTCTATTATCATTTTCAGTTGATTTGCTTGTCCTGTCTTTTGTGGGTTGACATTACATTTTGTGATTGTCTTATCGAGTACTATGAGAGTACTATAAATAAGACATACTGCCGTATGATACGGGGTGCCAATGTGTGGATTCCAATATGTGGTCACTTTGGTTGTGCCAATGTGGGACAATATTGTGCGTCAATATTGTGGGCCAAAAGAAAAAAACTAAAAAAAAAGCCAAAAAGGGAGAGAACCAGAGTGAGTTAAGAAATTCTATTGTGGACAAAGAGATTGTGAGAGAGTGATAGTCTTTGTAATCTTTTAATCTTTTGAAGGTTTTTACTTAATAGAATTTGAAGTCGTTTCGTCAAATCTATTCTCGTTGACTATTCCTTGATGTTTGGTGTTGACTATTCCTTGATGTTTGGTTTTTGTTGACGAGAGTTATTATTATTTTTATTGTGTATGCTTAGATTGTATCTCACATAATGAATTTCTCAAGCTTGAAGGCTTCTGCAGCATTAACCGATTCTTCAGAAGATGCCCACACTCACTATGACATCGCGGCATCGCTGCTCGACCACCAACTCATGGACCACGCAAAGCTCGACAACAACGCCGTTCTTAGACGAGGCATCACCGCATTGTTCTCATTCACTTGCGCTGGTCCCATTTTTTACCATTCAGCAGAACAATTCCATGTTGTTGCAGCATGTCGGGGTCATGTTGGTCTCGTCATAGTGGTGCCTCCAGTCGCCAGCGTTCGACCTCTACCGGGCCACGAGCGATAACCACCAACATCATCTGTAGGGGGTAGCGGATATTATAACGCAATCTGATTGAGCCCTATAGAGTTTCTATAGGACTCGTCCTAGAAAACGCGTCGCATCTGTAGCCAATGTCTAGCAGAAACTCCAATCGCCGTAGTCATCACCATGGTCATCTACATCCTCAGCCTCGTTCAACACAAAAGGATCCTCCAGATTCAACTACATCCATCTGTCATCCACATCCTCGTCATCATTGTCGTCGGGCTCACAAAGGCCGACACTGCAGACCTCACCGCATTCCCACCATTCCACATCCATGTTCTTTGCATATGTTAAGTTCGATGCGGTGTCGACTATGGCTGTGGAGACGAAGAATTCGACCAAAGACATACCTGTCGGGCTTGTAGGTGCGATCTCGGTACGGTGGCATCCTACATGTTGTCGATCACACTATGTTTGATGGTTCCGTTGGGAGTATTGATCTCGATGGACAAGATAGAAGATTGTGCCAAGTATATTGTGAGGCGCTCATAGGTATGAAGACTGTGTTGCGGTTTTGACTGATATTGCTACGAGGCATATGGTGCCTTCATAGCTTGCAAATGTGCATAATCAGATGGGTACGCCGGTGGATGATAAGATCATCATGCTTTCCGCCACCCCCGTCATAGAGTTCTTCACCGAGTTAGGGATCCTTGCTAACCTACTTTACATCTCTGTGGTTTCTATCTTCATGCTTGTCGGCGTCACGCTAATTAATGGTGCACATCCATGGACTCACGTCCGACCGCAACATGCTGCTCCTCTACATCACACTCATCCATTGCGATAGCAACGTACTGGGGGTTGAACAAGCATGGGTGGATCGGGTACGTCGTCACAATGCCCATATGGCTGAGCCAAAGTTGTGGGGTGTGCCACTCGTGTCGTGGCTTCCTTCTCCATCTACCGCAATCAATATCCTCCTTCTTTGATCCATTGCCAGGAAATCATTCATGAGGTTCGGCTTCTGGACCGATATCCTGCTCATCTATTGCTGCTTCCTCGATCTCCACGCCTTCTACCAACATCGCCAATCTAATTAAGCCAGCAGCAACAACTCGAAGAAGGCTCGACGCTCTTAGGTCGTTCATGGAGAAGTCAGACCTAGTGATTTCACATTCTCCAGCCTGTAAACACGTGTATACACCATTACATTTCCGTGTGCATGTAGCATGTAGGTAGACATTGTCGTATAAAATAGATGGCACGATTGATAACATACAAAATCGACATACAAATTCACATGGAGAAAAAAGAAGACCTGCTGAAGATCTGAAAGGAGACAAAGACTTGACCCAATAGTCATTTGCAGAGCAAGATCTGAACTGGTAATGAATACTTGATGAAGATCTGAATGGATATGAAGAGTCCAATAGTTGTAATTGTGCACAACAAGATCTTAACAGAGATTCTCGAAGCAACGAAAAGTAGATAATGCATTCAAGCAAGACACCTAGAAAAAGAGGACAACTTATTGACAATAGTAGAAATTCGTTAGACTCTCTTATCTAAATACTTTAATCATGTCCAAGCATGAGATGGGCAATGGTCTCCGCTGTCAATTTCTGAAGATATGTACCAGCTACGTGGGCATCGGGGTGCCATCCAACAAATGAGATACAACAGAATACGTTTCTTGCAAGCAAAGAAATAGGAAATACCATTTATGGTTGGAAAAATAGCAGCAGCAGAGGCAGGCATAAGCTGACTGGCTGGCAGCACGATGACAGGCAATACACTCACGTTTAGTTATAGGTTTATAGATATACTTTAAAAATAAAAATAAAAACTTTATTTTACACATGGATCTCACGTTGTGATTCTAAGAGATCATAAAAGAATTCCCTTACCCCCTCCAAAGGCTTTCTTAGATATTATGATTTTGCTACTATAAAAAGATAACAGTTTTTACAAATTACTAGCCATTAACCAATAGAAATGTAATATTTTATAAAATATTATCCTCTTCTTATTTCTCTTTTCTCTCCTTTTTTTCAAAGCTGTTCTTATTTTTAATATATTCTTTTCTTTCTTCAATATAATTGTCCCCTCCACCCCTTCTATGCTCCACTCTCTACTTGCATCACGTAAGCTCTCCTCTCTCCCCCATCACCTCACTAAACTTTCCTTAAATATCTCTCTCTCCCACTATTCCTCTTCTTCCAATCATGTTTGCACTTTTAAATAGTTTTCCATGCCGCCAGCTTTTCCACGTCTAACATGCACGTCATCCATTCTTTCCCACACAACAATTATCAATACCTATTTTACCATAAAAAATAAATTTCTTCTACTAATCACAAACGACGTCATTTTCCTCTCATAAAAAATGCACTTGCCAATAATTCGTTATTATAAATAAGAGTGATAAACTTTCTATCTTCTCTCCTTGTGTCACGGTTATTGAGTATTTTTATAGAAAAAATTTAGATGTAAATTCACCTTCTACCGATCCCTCATGAAATGGTCATCCTCGCCTACTTATTATCTCTCTTTTTAATAACTGCCATCTCTTGCGGGATTCACAACTGCACTCTTTGATTGTAGAATTTCGAAAGGAAGTGTGACGAGTCGAGTTGATCAGCTCTTGAACCTACATAGACTTCATTATGGTATGAGGCAATCAGATACCTATACTACAATAACCAAAATGTGTTTATTTTCGTATTTACATAGTGCCCGCCTTCCCGCTTCATTCTCTTCCCACTATCTTTTGTTTAACTTCATGACTTTTTAGCACCACAAGCATATCATTATGTTGCTGAACACACAAACCACATATCCCACGTACCTCAAAACATGTTTTCTTATCTCTAACTCATTCTCTATCCTCATCTCCTTTTGTTTTCTTAAACTACTCGTCTTTTGTGCTATTTATTTTACTATTACATGCAGTAGTTGCAAATTATTTGATAAATACGTTGTACATATGAGAATGTCCTACCCGTAATCACTGTGACATATGACTCAAAGAAGGCATGAATTTTACATATAAATTTCAGATACTAGCAACAATTTTTTTTTTTAGTTGTGGGGTTTTTATTTGTTATATTTTATTCCAATTGGGGTACACCAAAGATCCACACTCAGCCCATATCTGTTCGTTCTTCTTATGGATGAGTTGACAAAGAATGTTCAGGATGATGTTCCTTGGTGTATGTTATTTGTTGATGATATTGTATTGATTAATGAAACTAAAGATGGTTTGAATGATAAAGTTGAACTTTGGAGAAAGGCACTGGAATCAAATAGATTAATAAATAGTAGGAGCAAAACTGAGTATATGCATTGCAATTTCAGCCAATCTCGCAGTTCAAACGGTGGAGTCAAGTTGGACAGAGTAGATATACCAAAATGTGATAAGTTTCTTTACTTGGGCTCTATCATTCAAATAGATGGGGATGTACAAAATGATGCTTGTCACAGGATCACTGCAGGATGGTTAGAATGGAGGAGTGCAACTGGAGTTTTATGTGATCGGAAGATCCCTCTCAGACTAAAAAGCAAGTTTATATAAAATTGTTATACGGCCAGCCATGCTCTATGGTAGTGAATGTTGGGTGGTGAAGAAACAAGGACTCAACGAGATGAATGTGAATGGAATGTGTATGTTGAGATGGATGTGTGGGAAGAAAAGAAAAGATCAATTGAGAAATGACTATGTTAGGAATAAAGTGGGGGTGGCGAGCATTGAGGACAAGTTGCAGGAGGGCAAACTCAGATGGTATGGACATGTGCAACGCAGACCGACTTATGCACCTATACAAAGCAATACTATTGAGGTAAGTACAATTAATAGAAGAAGAGAAAGGCCTAAATTAACTTGGGAAGAGCTTATAAAGAGATATTTTAAATCTCTACATCTCAACCAGAATATGACCCATGATAGAGCTGAATGGAAAAGAAGGAATCATGTAGCCGACACCAACATAGTTGGGATTGAGGCTTAGTTGTTGATGATGATGATGATTTTTTTCGTTCCTATTACTCATTCATGTACTATTTTATTTTTATACATTTAATGCACCTTCTTGGGAAGCACAAGTGAGTCTATTGGTCTATTGTTGTCACACACAGGAGAACATTTTTGGGGAAGATGTATGAACCTTTCACTCACTTACACCAAGATGCCAATTAATTGAGCAAATGTATCTATCAAGCATTGCATCATTTCTTTCAATATAACACAATCTTGTTGGAAATTGTCTCTCCAATGATAGACTTCTATTCTATCAGGTATTTGTGTTTTTTCAAATGATATTCTTTCAAATACGATAAGTGGAGGGAACCAAAGGAAGTATTTTTTATTCCTCCAAGAGAAGCAATGTCCTTTTACCAATCATGGATATATAGATGGAAGGTGGCAGAGTAAAGTTAGTTTGTGCATCTTAAAAAATATGTGCTCCAGGATGTATGCCTCTAGGAAGAAACTTCAAGAGGATATTCATGATGGTGTGCTTTGTGCAAATGAATACAAACACCATTGTAAGTCTTTTTGACTCGGAAACTATGTACCCCAGGATGTAGTGTGCTCTTAAGGAAGAATTGTTATGCATGTAACAATGGTGACATGGTATTTCTGTGTAAAAAGATTTCATAAGTCATGGTTGACTACTACTATTACTACCAGTATCAAAGCTTTGGTATTGTTAGAATATGTACAACCTCAATATTCCATACTCCTTGGTCAAATGTCAATCTCCATTTTTTTGCCAAAGACATAATAAAGTACTCAAATATAGTGCACAAGGAAAAAAGGCAATGTTTATACCATTCATCATTCTCCACATCCCCATGCACAGATTGGTCCAACTAATGAAGAAATAATGCTACATTGATTCACTGGACACACTCCATCCATATTGAATTTGTCTTCCCTGTGCATTCCTATTAATGTGCATTGTTGAATTCATCCTGTTAGTGATGACAAAATGAGTGGCTTGTTGATTGTATCATGTCTTCATGATGAAATGAAGTTCATCTCTAATGTGGATTCTCAAGATGTGCTAAAACAAATAGGTTCTAGGTTCTTAAATAATGGTAGATTAATCATTATGAGTCACTTCAAATTTCAATTGTTTTGAGGTCCATGATTATGCCTTGGATTGTATATGATTGCCCTTAAACGTGGGCCAAAAGTGTGAACATGATTGCCTAGTCATAAAGGATCAAAATTTAAATGTATACCCAAATTTAAGATACGTCCACAAGGCAATATGGAGTCAATTGTAGTAATACAAAGTCGAACACATGGATAAGGGTTTGGGAACTACATAAGAAACTAAAATCCTTGGCTTAGCTTAGTTTAACAAAATGGTGAATATGGTGTTCCAATTAAGGAACAAATTAATCTATTTAAAACATGAAATATAAGTTACACAATTCAAATAAGGATAATAGTGATTATGAATAAAGGATAAAATGTATGGGGTTTCACCAATCAAACCAACCTCAACCATGCAACACTCTCTCTTGTATTTTATACATTCTCAATTTTGTTTCGCAAGCATACATAAAAGATGTCTAACACCTTTCTTCTCTCAAGACCGGGGTAGATTTTTATCAAAATGGGCCTCTCTCTTGAGATGGTAACCAAAAGATCAAGAACAAACATATGACTTTTTCTATAGAGATTCCCAAATCTTGTGGCTCCTCAGTAATCCAAACTCAAGATCATCCGAAACTTATTCCTACAAAATAGTTCAAATCAAACATTGCAAGAAGGTAGCCAATAAACAAGCAATGTAATGATATAGGAGTGTGGAAATAAATCTTGCAGGAATATATGTACTAAAAGAAGAAGAGATATTACATGGTTGGGAGGGATTGATGGATAATCCCAACCCAAGTTTATTGAATTAGCCACTCATAGTGAAAGACAGAACAAAAATACAAACGAAATGGGCCATTTCTTTCAAAGGATTACAATGAAACAATAAAAGAAAGGCAATAGGTCAATTACATCGGTAGATAGAGCTGAGAGATGAATCTACCCACCTTTCAAATAAAATCTTATTATGAGGTTGATCGACCTTGGGAGATTGATTGAGATGATCAATTAGTCATTAGATCAATTAAGATGCTAGACAATCGACCCTTGGATGTTGATCATGCTCTTGTTGAATTACCTTCTGACTCCTTTCTTAGTGAAAATTTGATCAAGCAAGCGAGTGAATTGGTTGGGTGGTAAAGTCAAGAAGATCAATAACTCTCAAGATCGATAACTTTGACTTTGGTCTGTGAATTCTATATCATCTTTCACTCTTTCACACATGACAAGATACCTTGTGATTGATGCCATGGGGTCCTATTTCTAGGGTACGTCTGGGATCGTGCCGACCTTTGATAGGTCCATGTGGCACTGACCCCATGGCTTCTAGCTATCAAGCTATGGAGCTTGATTGGTCTTCTTGTTTAATAACACTCTTCATGATCATCATGGCACTTGCATTGTGACGTCTCTAGATTTTCTAAAACTTAATTTGATGTGTGGTGTGCAAACTGAAACTTCACCTCAGTGAGACTACAATTTAAACACCCACACTAGGCTAAGAAGAAGAAAATCAGAGGAAGTCAGAAGGAAAGAACAGTAGCACATGCACATGAACAATAATAAAACCACACAACACATATTCACCATTCAACATATAATTACACAATGAATTGTTACAACATTTTTGTATTATATTTTGATCATCAAACTTTTACATATACATGTACTGTCACTAAACAACATGATCTTAAGACAATAGGTCCACCTATACATCAGCTCGCCACACAACTCTCAACTATCCTAGATCTTCAAGAGCATGCATCCACATACCTAAACAAAGATTACATGTGGTACAACGTCAACACAATATTCAAGAATATTGTACTGAGTATGCCTACATGTCTTTTTATATATCTCTCATTACTAAGCTTGGCAATAAGATAAAAATATTACTTGACAGCTATAATGAAATATAAGACAAAGCATATACTTTCACAAAGATGTTCTTTAACAAAAGAGAACACATATTTTTATGCTCATTTTCCATTATATCATCCATGCATTTACTACTTGAAAGTTGAATCATTAAGACCGTTATGATATACTACCAAAGAGTTGGATCATTTCAGAATCTGATCTACTACCAATGAGTTGGATCACTTCCAAGTACTTTACTACCAAAGAGTTGAAGTAATTTACTTTCCAGCACTTTACTACCAAAGATTTGAAGTGCTTGGATATAATGGAATAGATATATTATGTTTCATGTGTTCATAGCCATAGGTATGGAAAATCAAGCAAGATATCATATAAGAACAATCATTTCATCCAATATCAAATGCCAAGTGTTTACTACACATATAATGCAAGCATACTGTATAATAAGCCAAGTAAGAGGTAATGGCATACCTTGATCAAGAACAAACCTAATCATCAGATATTCTTGGATTCAACTACCACTCTTGGTCAAACCCTGATTGAGACAAAGATCTTGTACTATCATCAGATTCTCATCATCTTAACCCTAATTGATTCATTAGGGTATAGTTCATTATTATATATACTTTTCATCTTTACTTGTTTTCTTGTCTTAGAATTATCTTATTGATGTCATATTCTATATTTTGCCTGATTAACTAATAATCATGTTTTCCATCATTAGGTGAACATATTAACACTATGTCACATTCATTAATCATATTAGGGTTACAACACATGTATTGAGGGTCATTTAACATGTAACATTATTTATATCCATAATTATGATTGCATAATTAAATTTTAGCTTCCAATTACTTATATGAGCTTACTCTAAAATTTCCAGGATTTCTTGAGCGTATTTGTAATTATTACACATTAATTAGGGTTATTAGCCCTAATTAGCCACATTAAGAAAATTACATAATTTTGTGCACCAACATTACAATTACTTACATCAGATGCATCATAAACATGATTATGGATTTACTGATATATTATCATAATTTTAGGCCATCATTTGATATTTATTATCTATGAAACAAGTATATAACATCTTACATGATATTACTAACATTTAAGCTCCAAAAGACTGATATTATAGTCCCATGTTGTTCTACTTATTTTTCTGAGAATTTTGGTATATTATTTGTAATTTTCTGATAACTACACTAAATTACCACAATTTATACAAGATCTGGATATTTCTGGGAATTTCTGACGGTATTTACCTTTTTATGCCAATCGGTTGTTGCCACGTGTGCACTGTGGCTCTGATTGGTTCCAGTTCAACAATTTAGGTGCCCGGTTTGCTAATTGAGCTGTCCGGTTCTGGCGATTGGACCCGGTTCCTTCTTTGGTCCGCTTCTTTCTTGTCCGCTTGACACAGAGATGACGTGGTTTCTGTTTTCCATGGCGTGGCCGCTGCCACGGATCTGCTCCGGCGAGGTCTCAGTCACGGTCTCCTCCTGCTAGTCAGAACCTTCCACTTCCAATATGTTCAAGATCTCCATCCAAACTCCCACGGCCACACAACCTGCGAGTCATGTTGTAAAACCCCTTCTTCATGAGGTCGCCATCGCCAGCCGCCATCACAAATTGAGAAAAGGGGAGAATCCTCCCCAGGCATGGAGGATGTCTGGAAAAGGGTCCCAAGGCATCGCAAGATCTTAAGAAACTCATACAAGCCTTCACTCATTAATGGAAAGGTCTCCTGCACCACCCTAGAGCTTCACCTTCTTCTCCGGTGAGGTGCCCTGATACGATACCAGGGGTATCAAGGTGTTTGCCCATGTATTGCGTGACACGCAAGTCACGAGTGCCAGCTGGTTGAGTAGTGTCGACGTTTGTTAGACAGTTACGGAGTTGTTACTGTCCGCGGAACCCATTTGGCCGTCTCTGGGCTTAGTTGTAATAGCGAGGCTATTAATAAGAAATATCCTAGGACCGGGCCATCTATCTGGCTATTGACCCCGGTTCCTCTCTCGTCTCCTTCACTTCTGCTCTTCTCACCTCTTTTCCCCATTTCCACCATAGGTAATCATCGGAGAAGTCGAGTGCCACCCTCGGTTAGGCGGAGCCTTCGCCTGAACCCTAACATTTTGGTATCAGAGCTCCCTCCATTGCTTCCCACCCCGTCGATCACTCCGATCAACCTCGGCAGCCTTTTGCTCGAGAACGTCTCGACGGAGTCCGCTCAACCTGATCATATGGAAGGATCGAGTGGAGAAGGTATGAAGAAGACGACGGATCCAGAACAACCTGCGGAGAAGCTATGGTTCCTAATGCAGGAGATGATGACGCAGTTAGAGCAGTTGACGGAGTGGCAAAAACTCATGGAGGAGCGAATGGAATCGGTAGAGGCTGGAAGAAGGATCGGGACCGGAGATGCGATCTACGTCGCTGAAGGAGGAACTGTTCCTCAATGGTCAAATCGGGTACCTCTGCCTACGTATAGCGGAAACGAGGATCCTACAGATTGGATCCAGTGCACGATCCGATACTTTGATCAAAATCCACAGCCGACGGAGCGCTCCACACTTAAGGTGATCGCACAACTTTTGCGGGGGGAGGCGTTAACCTGGTTCAATTGGTACGAGCGTGGAGGAAATCTGAGCACATGGAGTGATCTGCAAGAAGCTCTACACCGGAGGTTTGGGACAGAGATAGAAGGAGGACCCTTGGAGGCCCTATCTCGCCTGACACAGCAAGGTACGGTGAGGGAGTATCAGAGGGAGTTTGAGCGGCTTATGAATAGGTGCCCCGTGATGTCTGAATCGCTAGTATGTCCGATCTTCCGAGGGGGATTGAAGCCGGAAATTAAGGCGGAGCTGCGGCTCACTGGCTTCTCGAGTTTGATGGACCTGTGTGAGAAGGCCGATGGAGCGGAGAAGAAGTGTCAGCTGCAACGTCTCGCGTCGGGCGGAGGAGGAAAGTTTCGAGCAGATTCGGCGAAGTCAAAGACGACCGGAAATACCAGTGGACCAGGACCACCAGTCGTCAAACAATTGACGAAGGAGGAACGGGATGATCGTCGTGCGAAGGGCCTATGTTTTCGCTGCGACCAGAAATACCTGCCAGGACATAAGTGCTCAGGCAAGCTGTTGTGCCTCATCTGCGAGAATGACGAGAATAGGTGGGAAATCCTGACGGAGCAGGGCCACGCTGGAGAGTCTGAGGGGGAAGACGAGGAAAACGGGGATCCACCGCAACTGAGCACCATTTCGCTGCAATCCGTCACAGGTGAAGTAAAGACTCGCCAATTCAAGGTGTGGGGGCGAGTGGAAGGAGAAAAATGCTTGATCTTCGTCGATTCAGGGGCAACGCACAACTTCATCGACCCGTCCTTGGTCAGAGAGTGGGGATTGCAGGTGAGCCGAGACTGCTCTCTGAAGGTTGAAGTTGGAGGAGGAGGGGTGCTACACTCTCAAGGTCTGTTGAAGCTATGCAAGGTCCAAATACAAGGATACACAACTTGGGAGGATGTACATATCCTACCTCTGGGATGTAGGCAACTCGTGCTAGGAGTGGCTTGGTTAGAGAAGTTGGGAACAGTGAGTAATGACTATCGCGAGAAGGTGATGCAGTTTACAGAACAAGGAAGAGATTACATCATTCAAGGATTAAAACAGAAAGGATTGACGGAGGTAGGGGCAGAGGAGTTTTGTCAGGAGTTGAATGGTGCGGCTTGTGCCATGATGCTACGACTGTTTCCAATACAGCTGGACCAGATGGAAGGAAAAGGTGAAGAAGTCAGTAAGGTGGAAGACTTATTAGTGCAATTTCAGGCGGTGTTTGCTGAACCTAAGGGGCTACCACCGCTTCGCACTGTGGATCACAAGATACCACTTAAGGACGAGAGCAAGTCGATCGTCATTCCTCCTTATCGATATGCATATACTCAAAAGAATGAGATCGAGAAGCAGGTTCGGGAGATGAGAGAGCAGGGTCTAATAAGACCAAGTAACAACCCCTTTTCTTCGCCAGTACTGTTAGTTAAGAAGCATGATGGTACTTGGAGATTTTGTGTGGATTACCGAGCATTGAATCAACATACAATAAAGGACAAGCACCCCATACCAGTGATAGACGAGCTACTCGACGAATTGTCTGGAGCTCAGTGGTTCTCTAAACTTGATCTTCGATCAGGTTACCACCAGATTAGAGTTTTTGAGAGAGATGTTCAAAAGATGGCATTTAGAACACATGAGGGGCATTATGAATTCATTGTAATGCCCTTTGGATTGACAAATGCTCCAGCCACATTTCAACACCTGATGAACGAAATTTTCAGGCCAATGCTGAGGAGGTTCGTACTTGTCTTCTTCGATGACATACTGGTCTACAGTAAGACTCTGGAAGAGCATAAGAGTCATTTACAACAGGTGTTAGAAGTTCTACAGAGTCATAAACTAACTGCTAAGAGGGGGAAATGTCAGTTTGCGGTACAGGAGGTACAATATCTGGGGCATGTGGTTTCTTCTGAAGGAGTAGCCATGGAATTGGGCAAGGTGAAGGATGTGCAACAATGGCCGATTCCAAGGTCAGTTAAGCAACTGAGGGGATTCTTGGGGCTAGCGGGGTATTATAGGAAGTTCATTAGAAACTTCGCTATGATAGCAGGACCATTGAATCAGCTGCTGAGAAAGGAGGGATTTGAGTGGAATTCACAAGCAGAGAAGGCATTCAATGACATCAAGGTAGCTTTAACCACAGCTCCTGTCCTGGTCATGCTCGATTTCAGTAAGCCTTTTGTAGTCGAAACTGATGCATCAGGGCAGGGAATTGGGGGAGTGTTATCTCAAGATCGACACCCTATTGCATATTATAGTAGAGCTTTGAAGGGAAGACAATTGAATCTTTCTACCTATGAGAAAGAGTTTCTGGCAATAGTGGAGTGTGTACAGAAGTGGAGGCCCTATTTGTTGGGGAACCAATTCATTATCAAGACGGATCATCGCAGTTTGAAATTTGTGTTAGAACAGAAGATTCACACACCAACACAAGAGAGGTGGTTGCACAAGCTGTTGGGGTACTCGTTTGCAGTGGAGTATAGAAAGGGGAGTCTTAACCAAGCAGCAGATGCCTTGTCAAGATGTGAAGAAGAATTGAAAATGGACGGGTTCACTGTGGTGATCTCGGACTGGCTTGAAGAAGTAAGGAAAGACTATGAGGAGCGAGCTGAATTGCAAGATCTACTTAAGAGATGGGAAGAAGGAGCGTTGAACTCGAAGCTCTATCAGAAGAGAGGTGGGATGATTTACTATAAAGGGCGCCTTTACATCAGTCCTAACTCGCAGCTGGTGGATAAATTGATCATGGAGAATCACTACTCCAAGACTGGCGGACACTCAGGATATGCGAAGACGCTCTACAGGGTGAAAAGGGATTTCTATTGGCCTGGTATGAAGAAGGTAGTGAAGGAGAGGGTGAAACAATGCATAGTTTGTCAGCAGAACAAATATGAAGCGCAAGCTCCGTCGGGGTTACTGCAGCCTCTACCACCTCCACAGGCCATTTGGGAAGGAATCTCGATGGATTTCATCGATGGGCTGCCAATCGTGAAAAGGAAATCGACTATCATGGTCGTAGTGGACATGCTTTCTAAATATGGACACTTTGTAGCATTGGGGCATCCTTATACAGCAGTCTCGGTTGCGGAAGTGTTCATTGCGGAAATAGTGAGGTTGCACGGCACTCCTTCAAGCATTGTATCGGATCGTGATCCAGTCTTCACCAGCAGGCTGTGGGAGGAGTTATTTGAGAAGAGTGGCACAAAGCTGTGCCATAGTTCCGCTTATCACCCTCAATCAGATGGCCAGACAGAGGTATTGAATCGGTGCCTTGAAACCTATCTGCGGTGCTTCTGTAATACACAGCCAAAGGATTGGCTGCGCTGGTTGCCGTGGGCTGAGTATTGGTATAATACAACGCAGCATTCAGCTCACGGATTCACTCCTTTTGAAGTGGTGTATGGGAGATCTCCACCATCCTTATTACCTCATGAAGCAGGTTCAGCAGCATCTCCGGCGGTGGAGGAATTATTGAAGGCAAGAGATTGGGTTCTGAGGAGATTGAAGGCCAATTTAGAGCGCGCCAGAGATCGCATGAATAAGCAGGCGGATAAACGGAGGAAGGAGAGACAGTTCGAAGTAGGGGATCAGGTCTGGTTGAAGCTGCAACCATATCGGCAGCACACGGTCGTGCGACGGTCATCTCAAAAAATTGGGAGCTCGATTCTTCGGTCTGTATGCAATCGTGGGTCGAGTGGGGGCAGTAGCATACAGATTGCAGCTGCCGGCAGAGGCAAGGGTTCATCCGGTGTTCCACGTTTCACAGTTGAAGCCATTTCATGGAACACTACCGGCAGCACCAGTTTCTCCTCCCAATTGGGACTGGGCTATGGCAGCTCGTTTTCTGGAGAAGATTCTGGAAAGGCGTATGGTGAGAGCAGGACGCGCCGCCACAGCTGAGGTCTTGGTGCAGTGGGTCGGCGAGCCAGCGGAGGTGGCAACTTGGGAAAGCTACGAGAAGCTGAAAGAGGCCTTTCCGTCTTGGGTAGCTGTCGAGGACGAAGCTCCATCTTAAGGGGGAGGGAGTTGATACGATACCAGGGGTATCGGGGTGTTTGCCCATGTATTGCGTGACACGCAAGTCACGAGTGCCAGCTGGTTGAGTAGTGTCGACGTTTGTTAGACAGTTACGGAGTTGTTACTGTCCGCGGAACCCATTTGGCCGTCTCTGGGCTTAGTTGTAATAGCGAGGCTATTAATAAGAAATATCCTAGGACCGGGCCATCTATCTGGCTATTGACCCCAGTTCCTCTCTCGTCTCCTTCACTTCTGCTCTTCTCACCTCTTTTCCCCATTTCCACCATAGGTAATCATCAAAGAAGTCGAGTGCCACCCTCGGTTAGGCGGAGCCTTCGCCTGAACCCTAACATGCCCTTAGGCCACCATCAAAACCAACCCTAAAAGTTGTAGGGATGGTGGGATCCAATTTCCCTGGCCTAGACATTGGTTTTCCTCTACTTAGACTTCCTCCAACTACCTTCTAATCTCCTCTCTATCTCTGCTTCATTCCTCGCCCATGACCTGGAGAATGCAGTGGAGAGGCATGGGAAACTGGAAGCTTGTTCCCTCTGCTCATTAGACACCACGACTAAAAAAAGGGGTCCAATAAGTCGTGTTGAGTCGATCGCTCCAACCCCTTGATTAGTTCTCGCTCCAACCGCACGATCTGGATGAGTGGAGATATGCAAGGCCGCAGCTAAACTGCTCCTGACCTTGCTGTAACCGCAAGGTAGGAGATGCAATCATGGCTGTCTGTTCTTTATAATCCTAGGGTCAGAGATGAGCCACATAGACAATGCATGGCTTGCTCAATTTATCTACTACGTGACACTACACATCCAGAACTAACTTAAATAATCATGTACCTTGGTTCAATATACTAAATAATACACATGATTGCATGATTTCAATCCAAAATAAGTTCATCTAGGATAATCCAATTGCTTTGATATTTTAACCATAGCTTTATCATACCTCAAGGTACAATCCATTCAATTTTAGTTTCAAAACTCAACTATTTGACCATTCAATTAAATACTTCACAAATGTATAAGTTTAAGGATCTTAATCATGATATTCATATCATTTGACATCCAAACTTTGACAAAACACTTGGGACTCACAAAACAACTCAACATGCATGAATTCACTTATGTCATTGAACAATTAAGGATTCCAAAAGTTTGGTCCATCATATCCTACACACCTTAAAAGAAATTTTGTCCTCGAAATTAAGCCATCATCTTACTTCAAGGAAAACCCAAAAGGTCTTCAACCATATGTAGGGCACCACTCTAGGTGCAACATATCCAAAAACAAAGCCTCATAATCATATCCAAACCACTATTAGGAGGTTTTAAAACATCTAAGGTGAATCACCCCTTCATAAAAGATTGAATTAACGGCTTACAATTCTAGTTATGTAATGACATATCTCATATGTTAGGGTTGCATCCTTATCTTTACCCATGCATTAGGATTCCCACATCATATTACCATGTTCTAAAGGAGTTAACTAAAGTTAACCCATTATATCAAGGTGTTATTGAGTTAATTGTTAGAACATGTTCAACATTAACATATGCCTTTTAGGAGGGAGTTAACTATAGTTAACCCACTTTTCCAACTAGATCATATCAAGGTGACATCATCATTATGTTGTGCTAACTGTCAAACTATATTTTTCCTCTTTATTAAGCACTAAGATTAATATCTCATGTAACATGTTTCATTCATATGATCTTATTTCATTGCTCATAATAAATTGCAACATTTACTAGTGATTTCATCACAAGATTAACCAATAATATCACATTATCATCATTATTCATGTACATGATTAACCATTTATACATAAAGATCTATCAACTATACTCTTTGCTCCATCATGCCATATCTATTTATATCACATTTCAAGATAAGATCACATTCTTACTTATATTATACCATAGTTGTTCTAAACAAACTTATACAAGTGGCTTGTCAAGCATATATCAAAACTTCATCTAGTCCAATTGAGGTTCTCCTGACCCATATCATGAGGGTAGTACCATGCTCAGTCTCTCTAAGCTCACTCAACTCTATGAGTATCCCATATGCATATACTTTATCTTTCCTCTCTTAGTCTAGGGTTCTCGGATTACCTTATTGGCACTAGTGTTAGCCTTACAAACTCTAACCACATAAGAAAAAACCAAAACATGTTATGATATACTCTCCATAGGTTCTATAGACATGAATCATGCTTACCCAAAACTCTCTTATATATGTAACCACTAGATTCCTACAAGGAACCACCAACTCGAGTATGGGGCTTCCCAGAACTAAAACACTTACCTCCTTTGAGATCTTGGGATTCTCTCTCCCTCACCCAGATGGCAGGTACTCATATTCTTTGTGACACCCATTGTCACACAAAGCGATATTACTCAAAATTTAAACCACGATCAACCATTAATAATAGATTACCAGAAATCATTAGAAATTTTATCGATTAGTAACAAGCACCATGAATTGAGAATTGTTACACAAGAATCAATATTTGCTTTTCATAATTTATATTCAAGGTGCTAAATCATCACATTCCAAACATCCTATTACATAAGATAACCGTTTTATGTGTATATACATACTACTAGGGGCACGCAAGCCAAAAACCATGTATCAATCACCATGTCAACAAAACACGTCGAGAACACCCCCAAATACCTGAGTGTACAAGGACAACACATATGACTCTATTACTAGACACTATCCATATACCATGTTTTCCAAATGTAGTTTTCTTCTTGTATTATCTTCAACTGCATGATCTTTAACTTGGCATGCACATCCACCTAAAAGGTTATTTGACCAATGGGGTGAGACACATAGTCCCAACGAGAGATATAACCCTCAACCAACTTTATTATTATCACATATAACTAAGCAGATAAATTAACATACTGAGCAGATTGAATCAATAATTAACCAAATGACATATATCTCATGGGTGAAGTAACTAAAGTAGTAACATGCACTTGTCAATGAACAATAGAACAATTGAAAATTTGAAAGGAATATGAAGAACATGTATGAATGTTACAAACTAAACAATTCATGAGCAAGGCAAGGCTTCATCCAAACTTTCCATATTTGATCCTATATATGCTCACTACATGGTTGATTATGTATTTAGTATGCCCTGAGGATTTGAGTCGTTCCACCCAAATCCAACCAACCACTGCTAAGTCAAAATCAGTGCCATACAAGGTCAATGGAAGAGTCGAGATCCATAACCTTCCCACACCTCATGGTCAGTACATGAGAACACTGCAGAGACATATCAGTCAATTGCTAAAGTGACATATAGTCACACCAAAGGGGTTGGCTCATGCATGGACACCCATATAATATCTACCCACCTTGGTACAGGTAACGACGCTAGGAGAACAGGCTCACACATGGCCGTTATTAAAAGGAGGACTGGCTCATGCACGGACATCCTTATAACATCGAGACCGACTCATGCATGTCCGTCTCACACAACCTGATATTAAGGATGCAAGGTAATACTCGACTTGCACCCCCTGCATATTCAAAAATATGTGTTATGAGTTAAACTCGTTTCACCATCCAACAATAAAACTAACACTGGAATGGATCTATGGCACATGGAAAGCTACTAGATTAGGTTCCACTTGATTCGTTAGGCCATTTAAGTATCTTTTAGCATCAATCAATCTACAACGTACAAACCACAAACAAATCCTTCAAAAGAAAAGGGGAATAGTATTACAATCACAAAAATCGTTGTTTAAACTATAAACTGATTCCCATCATCTCATATCATTGTATCACTACCTGCCACAAGGCTATCATCATCATCATCATCATCAAAATCATCATACATCATGATCATCATGATCATCATCATCATCATCATCATCATCATCATCATCATCATCATCATCATCATCATCATCATCATCATCATCATCATCATCATCATCATCATCATCATCATCATCATCATCATCCTGGGATATCAATCCCTTATTCCAGTACTAGAGGTTATCACCTCAACTAGACACTAAGCCTTCACTAGGTCCTAAGACCCATCACATCACAGTTGTAATTCATGATTATCTCATCACGCCTCATTGGTATATAAGCATTACTCATACTACATCACTTATGCCACATTGCTTATGCCACGTCACTTATGCCACAACACATGTACTTGTCATAAAAACAATTAGTCATTATATTCAGAGAGAGAATATGATAAACATATTAAACACATTTAGTTAAAGCAGGTAAAGCATCATAAGATCTCTAATCAAAGGTTAGGCTTCATTCTAATTTCACATAAAGTCCCCAAACATCATTCCACTTCGCATCTCTGACATGCACTTCCTCCCATAAGTGGAGTGTATAAGACTAAGAATTAATTAGTGTAGCCAAGTATACACATTCACATATTGATACTTCTCGGGTTCCTTTATCAAGGTTTGTAACCAAAGCTCAATATTATGTAACCATCTTCATAGTTCTTTCCAATAAATCTATTAGGTTATAGTTAGGCATTTTAAGGGGGAGAACAATATCATGTTTTCCATTCATATTTATCCAATAATATGATCTTCCCTTCGAGTTAGTGTCAATGCTCTTCACATAAAGCAGATTAGGGTTACACTTCTTGGTTACACCACCAAACCCTAATCACACCAAAATCCATCTTTCTAATCCAATTAGGTTTGAACAACATTAGTTAGAGAGGAATCACTTACCGTTCCATCAGTACCAATTATCACCCATTTTAATAATGCATATGTGTATCATCTTCATCAAGTTATGTGTGGTTACAATAATATATTATAATAACATATTAACCATTACACTAGTGAGACATTTCAACATTTGATGACCCACATATTATCACTTCTTACAAATCATTAATCACAGATATATAGGAGAGTTAAAACCAAAAGATACATAAATACATGGTATCACTTCAAGCTATCCACAAGGCATTAGACTTTTTATACAATTTCTAAACCAAGGTTGTCACCATGTATTTCAACAAGACTTATTACCACCCTCATGTGTATACACATTGTAGTATCATTCACCTTATTCCACAAGTAAAGATTATATGAAAAGGGAATATAGAAGACACTTGCCATGGATTATAACCTTTCCTTAATATGAACACATGGGTCATATTATTACATGATTAAGGTTATTATATGAATATGTCACAATTAAACCCCACATCCATTACTCCTCACATAGTTGGAGAATTTTAGGGATAAGCTCTTTAATTGAGGATGGACCACTCATAGTAACATCATTCCATGGTGTACTAACTTTAGGAGAAGCAATTAAAATTACTAATACATAATCCAAACAACACCCTTCTATATCATATATTGCTCATATGTGTGCATCATTGAGTAGCCAAGCATACCCTTCAATCCTCATCATGTGATCTCGGTCTCACCTTATCAACCCAAGGTATCAGTTTAGACTCTCTTTAGGTGTATTGGTTCGAACCATCATGAGGTGTATCAGTTTAGGGCATCTTGTCCAATCATGCTGGGTTCACCATTCATAAGGGGTAACATTTTAACTACACTTGAGGTGTTGAATCATCCACACAAGGACTATATCGGTTTAGCTCATTGATAGTGTAATGGGCAACCCTCCTAGAAGGTGTATTAGACAACTACATAAGGATGTATCGATTAATGCCTATGGGGGTGTGACGATCAACACCAAGATGTATGGGGCACAATGACGCTTAGGTTGTGACGAGCAATGCCAAGATGTTAGGGTTAGGGTTGGGCTAGGCTTCATTGTTCAAGGGGTATTAGGCAACACCGTCATAGAGGTATATTGGTCTCTACCTACACAGGGCGTCACAGTTAGCCTCTAACTCCTAGAGATGCTTCCATAGCCATGATAGGCTAATGCAACAACAACACATGTCAGGCAGCAACACCTAATGAAAGCATTCGTTAGCAATGTATCTCAGTCTGCAATGTGTCTCGGTTTAGGGCACTTCTAGGTCATGACAGTTTACCCAAATCAAGGCATGACAGCTAACACCCTGCCATGCATATCGATTTAGCAACCACATAATGTGTCAGTTTAGGTCTCTCCAAGCTATGATAGCCACACACTCTAACGTGTCAACCTAGAAGCAAGATTCCTTTCTTTAAAACATCACGCAAAACCACCAAGAAGGAAGTACTAACAAGCAAGGGATAATGCGCCAAGGATAAAGAACAAAATAGTAAGTAAGGGGTGATAATAACAAAGAGGGTTTAGAGTTATATAACCTGCCTCAAGGATCACCACCAAGCTCCAATCTTCATGAGCTCAAGGTAGAAGAAGATATTCCAAGCTTGATCACCACAACACCTCCAAGAGAGAAGACAGAGCCATGGTTAAGAGAGCATGAGAGGGAAAAGAAGTAGTCAAGGTCTATAGCCGAGAAGAAAAAAGAAGGAGAGAAAGGAAACTAAGGATCATGGATTACCAAGGTAGAGGATTAAGAGAGCACCACAAGCATGTGACTCGTCCTCCAAGATCCAAAGGAGAGGCTCCTCTAGCTCAAGGTCATCCACTAAAGAGAGAATATAAGGGTAACGAAAAGGGTTCTCTTGCATGGGGAGAAAGAGATATACATAGTTACATACAATAGGGATGAGAGAGAGACCAAGGGGAAGGTGTCACTACCTTATAACCTTAGGTGACACTTTTCCATGAAGAAGGGACACATGAAAAACCATGAAACATGGTGATAAGATTTATGTCTCGCCCACTAGGTCACCTACAACGGTCAAGGCTGATACACACATCTACCCTCATCACAAACCGATAGGGGTAAATCCTAGGTACCACAAACTGATATGGTGCACCTCTACACACCACCAAACAGATAGAATGTCCCTCAAGACACCCACAAATCGATACAAGGCATATCCAAGGCTCCCAAGCCTGAGACAACACTTCTAGGTGCAAGGCACACCTCAAACATGTGTCCAAAACACCACAAAGGATGTCACACTCTTCCAAGGCTCAAACAAAATGCCCATCTCTCTCTATCTCTCCTCTAGATGATGATAAGAAAGAGAAGGAACACTCTAGAGGTGGTAAGTTTGCACATCAACCCCTACTCTGGGTAAATTGCAATTTGCACCAAACCTCTCAACAAAACACAAGTATTTAGCTCAAACAAGACACTCAATAATCCAACATGCCCTAATTATATCTTAGATGATTAGAGCAAGGTGCTAAGCAACATGTTTATACAAAACAAACATGGTTAGCCCAAAACCCAGGTCAGGGTCCTTGCATTCTTATTCACATGCACATATATAGACAACCTCTCTCTAACTCTAAGGTTTGGTCCTCTCAAGGACATCTAGGGTTCAACATGCCTATGGGAATCATGCATGAAGAGACTCAACTCAACCACTCAAAAGTATTCTAGTTTAGGACATATCATATGGCATATATCTCATAATTCTCATATCTTAGAGTTTAGGTTCTCTGACCTTCTCCATATGGGTCTCACTCACTCTGGAGTTACCCTAAAACTAGTCCTGACACTAGAGGTCCTCCTTTGTAAAAGAGATTGAGGCTCATGCTGACTCACAATTTGTCTTAACTTATATTATCTTATCTCATAAAAGACTAGTTACTTTCTTCATCAAAACTTATATTGCATCCTCAAAGTTGAACTTAAGTCCTCAAATATAAGCGTATATCATCATAAATCATCTTATATCATCTATATAAGACCTACATCATATCATCAAAACTTATCTCATCTATTCCATCTATCATATATTCAAACAAGGCTCTAGACATATAATCTAGAACTACTCTCTTTTCTAGACCGATGTCATTCACTTTCACTTAGGTTGCATGAAACTCATACATTTGTGGGGACACATTTTTGTAATACTTACATATATAATAAATGTTATATAGTTTTTCTCCGATAAAACAAATGTCATAGAAAACTATCGAGGTTTGATCCAATTGGAATAAAAAACCAAATCCACAAAATGAATGTCCCACACACAGTAGAGAGTCTAGTGTCATGTCACCTAATTAAAAGGGTGAGAACTGGATGTAGACTGGCGTGGCTACCCAAAACATAGATGCATCATATGTCAAAGGTTTCTCTTCCCGTGATGTATGCCATTTCCAAATAATGCAACATCCCATACACTACACTATAAGGAAATAATGACACCTATGGACCTATTATACAACAAGAACCAGTCTAGACCTAGTTCTTAAACATCTAGGTGCTAACCTAGAGGCTAGGTCAGATCTATATCTATAAGATGACTAATCTAACCCTAAGGATTTTTGAAGTTCAATATTTTCTTTAGTTTTGAGTTGCATAGTGAGAAAATGTTAGGCTTTGCTATTGTTCATGCTCTGATACCACCTATGATGTCCCCGAATTTTCTAAAACTTAATATGATGTGTGTCGTTTAAATTGTAGTCTCGCTGAGGTGAGGTTTTAATTTAGATTACACACATCAGATAAAGTTTTAGAAAATATGTGGACGTCACATGTATTCTTGGATCTAGTGGGGAATCAGGCTCTCTAATGTTTTCTTGATGTTGCAACCATTGACCTCCTAGCTCAATAGGATTACTTTGGTAGGACAAGTTAATTTTTGGTATTGATCGAGCTAGGAACTTATACTTGAAGCTCAATTGGGTTCCTTTGGTTTCGATCAACCTAAAGGTCAATTGATTTTCCTTAGCATGATAGATTGATGGGTTGTTCTCTACCATCATTACCTATCAATCTTGGATCTTGATAGGCTTTCTGCACTTAGTCAAACTTGGACTTGCTCGAGCTTCCGTGTCTATCGAGCTTGGAGCTCAATTTGTCTCTTTGATTATAATATCTAGAGCTCTAATTGATCAAGTTGGGAGCTTGATTGCCTTTTGCAATTGATGTTCTTTGATACAACTTCCTTGTTGATGAAGCTTGATCACTTTCTTCAAAAATTGCTCTGCAATAATGAATTGAGGTCGATCGACTTGGTCTAGCTTGATCTTTTGGTGTAAATTTTCTATCATTTATAAGAAACATTTATTAGAAAGATAATTTGACAATTGTTCTTCAATATGAATGGATTTATGAATTTTATGTGCAAAACTAGAGTGATTTCTTGGAAAAGGAAGTATAAGATGTCAAACCCTCACCCCCAAACTTAACATCTAGCTTCTCCTCAAGGTAAAAATTCAAAATCATGATGTTGAGGAGAACAAGCAAGGAAGCCAAGATTGATAATTGATTAAAAAAGAATTATGATAATCTCTTATCAAAACTATTACCAATTCTTTAAGATGATTCTTCCTCCTAAAATATCATACTTTATATGATCCTTTCTTTTCTGGTCTATATTGGTAGTTATTTCTCATGCATTGTCTCTAATGCACATCCCTTTTCTAAATAAGCTTTCATTCTCATCTTTTGTTGTATGGTAGGAGGAAAATGAATGGGTAGGATTTAAAGGATTATGGTATCAATTTCCTTTCTTTGGGTCATTCAAATATAGGTCTGTTTGGTGGCAAGTGATCCCTACAATCCAAACCAAATGGTTTTAGAGCAGGCACATCTTAAGTACCAGTGCCCCAGATTGATATACCTTTGATGAGAACCATCAAAGATTGATGTGTTTAATATTGACTCTATAAAATTACCAAAAGCAACATATCATGTGTTTAATGACACGACTATATACCATTTGGATAACTTACTTGCCTATAATAAGGGAACAACCCACTTATTTTATTTACACACCACCTTTTATTCCTCACTCTTTTTGGGATTTTACTTTGGGCATGATTTATAACTGGAGATGAGGTAACTCTTTCTTTATCTAATAGTGTGAATATTTGATGGAAAATGAGTTTGTATTTTATTTTGTATGGCCTAAGTAAGGATCCTTTGATGACATTCTAGGGTTAGAACAAGTTAGAAAAATTTGTAATATTATGCTGATTAGAATGATATAAAAGCAATGTCATTATCAATTCCAACTCTGTGTTTGATTTTATTACAAACTTGAGTGGGATTCTTGAGATCCACTAGGTTAAATCAATAAAATGAGTTTTTATAGAAGACCACTCTAAAGTCTCAAGTAAAAATTGTTAGTAGCATCCATTAGTTGTCATGGAGGAGAGGTAAACAGATTAACATCCAATTGTATACGGTAGATTAGGAGATCTCTCTCTTCTAATTTCTCCTTGTCATAAAGATAATTCATTAGACTTGGTCCAACCATGTAGATATCATCTAAGTCATGACCTAGGAGAGATTGATATGCGACCATGAATCTTAGAGACATATACCCTCTATTTAAAGTTTATCATGAAGATCATCCTTCATGATAATAATGTCATTGCAACAAAATATGATAGAGTTATCATCATCTTCTTTGAGACACTTAATTAGGAGATTTAAATCATCTTTTGAAAGACTATTTCATGTACCCCTATTGAAGTTTGTAAAACTAAAAATTATAGTAGCAACATGTCCCATGATGATGATAGGTGTGGCTTGAGTATTTTCTTTGTCAAAAATAGCTTGAATATATGCAACTTCATGGACAATTCCCCCGAGTGATGGAGAATCAAGCATCTAAAGATTCTATTTTAGGACATGGCTTTGCTCAACTTAATTTTTCTCAGTAACATATTGTCGATCCATTGCTACTTCACATAGAACTTGCGTGAAGTGTACTTTGGAGGCCTGTGGAATGAGGTGATAAAGATCCCTTAGATTTTTAGGCAATTTTGGGTCATAGAAGAATTAGTGATCATGGATCACCTCCATTTCATATCTCCCCCTTGGTTCAAAAAAACCATCCCAGGCTAGAGAATCAACTAGTATGTTCCAATTGATAGCTTCCATGCTGCAGAGGATGATAAAGCACTGTCACCTTTCTCATTGTTTGTTGGTAAATCAATGGATCATTTGTGTAAAATGTCTAGTTTGACTTGTAATAATCACAACTCTCCCTGATTAAGCATTGGATACAGATTGGGATGCATAGAATTTGTTCCTCCTATGGATCTTGAAACTCCATCTCTGCATGTGGAACTTCCGCACAACATGTGATAGTTTGTCATCAAACTAGGTATGTAGTGTATAGAAACCAATAGCCCTTGTACGATGGGGAGAAGGTTAATCTTGATCTTGTGGTCTTTTAGTTTTCCAATCAAAGCTATTATGGCTGGTGCATTTAGGTGTTTCTTGAATAGGCAATCTGCAGTGGTGTATCATTGTAATAAGGCTGCTATTTATCACTTGACATAATGTCTTCTAGAATAGTTAAAGAAATAATTGCAAAGAAGTTCTTGTTTAATCTTTTTAGAATTCTGAAGGTATTTTAAAAGGCTTTCCAAATGAGATAGTTGACTCCATTATTGTAAACGATCTACTTCCTATCAATATTTTCATCGAAGATTTCATACAAGATGAAGAAGTCTCATACTGGCATTCCTTGTATGCACTCCTAGTACATTTTTTTACCTTATATGGAATGCTTAAAGGATGTGGGAGTGGGGGCTCATGGAAGATAGGGTTGGGCAATGTTTGTACATTATGAGGTAGGATAGAGTCTAGATTTCTATCATCCTCACCAGAAGAGACTTACTCATTGATATCATTATGCACTGACTATTGGTGTCTGAGTGCAAAGAAGTAGCATCTTCATCGTCACCCAGATGAATTGCATCTTCAAGATGCTCATTGAGTAGAGAATCAAATTGATCATGCTGGCTTTTGAGTGATAGAAGAGGGGAGTATATTGAGTTGTCATACCCTTCTAGAATGGCCCTTAACTCGGGCCTTCGATTTTTCTTTTTCCAAAACAAATAGTCATTTACTTGTAGCTGAGAGACTTACACCTCTTCAAATTCTTCCTGGTTAAAGTCAATATAAGGGTTGATGTGTATTTTCCCATATGGGAAGTATTATTTCCCATGGGGGCATTGGCAGGTGGATTTAAGAGGTGGATAAGCAAAAGGTGAAGTGCCTTGGAAATTATTGTGTATAAAAATGGTGGTGTTGGTGACATTTTGACCAGTGTTAGTCATAACTATTTCTGGTAGGAAAGAGACTGATCTTATCCTTGAAGATGCGTAAGGAGTGGGACCCTAGAGGAGATCCACTCCCTACCAAAATTTGAGGAATAAGTACATCTATTCCAAACATACTAACAAGCATGCTGGAATAGGTGTAGATTTTTTTATTTCTCAAATGATGGTATACAAGATACCAATGTATAACAGTGGAAAATATCCTATGACTATATTCAATTTATCAAGGTTACCTAATATTCTCCCACTTGGGGTTTACATGAAAGCAACAACATCAGGATGCAAGTAGAAGGATATCTAAACTATCTCAAATCCTCCTTGAGAGTCAGATCCATAAGCTAGGTCCACGTCTGCTTCTCATGTCCACCATGTCCTACACCTGGGGTTGGAAGCATACCCCTAAGAGAAGACAAAATATATGTTTTCAACATAAAAGGTGATATGTGCATGTTAATAGGGAGTTGAGAAACATAGGAAAAAAAACAGTAAATATAACAAAGCTTCCCATAGAAGAGGAAAAATACTATCCAAGAGAATATCAAAAGAATATGAATTGCAAGATGATGATAAGCAAGTCAATAGATGAGGCATTTACTAAAATCATATTATTAATAGAAAGAATTCTGGCCATATAACAACATTAACAAATCATAATCAATGCATATAAATAATTCGACTACTTTTATTTATGCAGGGATGAGACCCCTAAAATCCCAAGCCTAAGTTGGCTGGAAAGTCGCACCCTGGGCAGAAAGGTGTGTCTAATATATATAATATGAGCGGAAAGGCACACTTAGGGTAGAAAGACATGTCCATATATTATGAAAACACATACATACATGCTACTATCAATAAACTTAGCCTATCTGTACATGCACATAATATAAAGGCAAGAACAAATAAAGTCAATCTGAAATAACAAGATGAGAACGTCCAATAGTTCTAATGTGTGGTCAGAGGACCCATAATTTAACATCCATCATGTCTACAAGTAAGATACATCATAAGATCATAAAGTCCACAATAGAGAGGATAGGGTATCAAATACTCAATTTAGATTCCATTAAGAATATCCAATAAAAGATTCATATCATCAAACTCATATCTATCAACCTCCAAGAGGAGAGAGAGAGAATTGTATATGGTATTGTGTCCCAAAGGACTAAGAGAGAGATGAAACATAGATCTTTGATCAATATATAAGTAAGGGATTTTACATTGGTTTCTATATAGAGAAATTATGTAATTATACATTGATAAATTGATCTATTTACTTAGGCTTGGTATGAGACCCATAAAATCCCAAGCCTAAGTTGGTTGGAAAGTCGCACCCTGGGAAGAAAGGTGTGTCTAGTATACATCAAGAGAGAGAAAAATAGATCAATTTCTCTATATAGAAACTAAGAGATGCAACATACATCATGATAAAGAGAAGTAGATCAATTGTTCAATGTGATTAATGGGATGAAACATACCTCAAAGATGTTTGTCAACTTGTCAAAGTCCAAACCTTTGATCCAAGTTAGGGTTCTAAAGTTTTAAACATTGATGGTTCATAAAAGATCACCATATGAATTGGTTTATGAGATTACAAGACTAATAGATTTTTTTAAAGAACTTGAATAGGAGAATAAGGAAGAAGGTTAGGAGTTATGTCTTATTGGTCAAGAGATTTCTATGTGAGTGAAGGCCATGGAGAGGGGTCTCTATATATGACTATTTGGCTCGGTAGCAAGAAACTTATCTTTTTTTGTTTTCTAGGGAAAATATGTAATGTATAATGTAAAGGAGAAAATTCAAGCAATTGTTAACACATAATAGGAAAGAATAAATATAAAATATGTTATTTCCATTCTATTTCTTTATGTCTACATTTTATACTACATTTCCCTTTTTTCCTTCAATAACTTGGTCACAAAAATATTGACTACTACATTTACAATAAAGAGACTTCTATATATCTCATTATGTAATTATTTACTCAATGTAAGTATGTATTTTAATGTCTAACCGTGTAGAATATGCATATCAAATTCCTTTTCTATCCTTCCATTTATGAACCTCTTATATATACTTATTCATCCCATTATGAATTAACATTCTCAAAATGTTTATCTTCTCACGTTAGAATCATTGAAACATATATACCAATTTTATTTAAATAAAAGGCATCTATTTAATTAATATTAAGTTAGATCCAAAATTCCATATTTGAGGCAACCATATATATTTCTAATATATTCTATGTTACTTATTTTATAAGGGAGATCGGTGCTAACAAATTTATATATCCAAACTAAATATTATAGACATGAATTTTGTATACAAAGGGTGAAAACACTATCCATTGAACCATTTTCCTTTTTTCCTCATCGTTGGCAATTTTAGGATGTAATAGGGAGTTTTCTAAGGAAATAATTTAGTCAATATCATTATTATTTCTTATAAGGGTTAAGTAATTGGTTATACAAATTTGGGAATGTTCATTTATATCCAAACAAGTATATAGTCGAGTTAATATATTTATTTCCTTGATGATATGTTAACATGTTTGTTTTCATTTATTTGTTGCTTTCAAACATTAAGTAGAGAGAATGAGTTCTTTCAAGCCTTTTCTAATTTATTAAAATATCTCATGTATTCCACATTGTTGCAATTACCTCAGTTTCTATCTTTATAACTCATGTTGTATTTGTAAAGTAAATCTGTTTTAAGATTTTCAACAATGATATGGATTTATTATGCCTTTAAAACATTATTTCCCTGTATGTTGTACCACAATTTTATTTATTATAATTTACCTAAATTATTTATATATAAGCCATAAAAGTTTGTTTATACTATTTATTTAATATACTAGATGTTAATTTAATATTGTTTGTGTTATCTTTCATTTTCTTTTCTTAATGAAATTACAATTTTATAATTATTCAAATAAGGTAAAACTTAGCACCCAAGGTAACTGGGACCCAAGGGACACATTTTACCATCATATTTGGGTTTTGAAGTTTTATTTTGTGAATTCTAATACAATTAGGATTTATGACTCATTATCATTATATTATTATTATGTTATATTATTGACATCATTATTTATTATTTAGAGTCCTATTATCTTCACACTACTACCAAAAGAGTTACCTTTAGTTAGTATGCACGGAATTCCCTATTTTACTTATTTAACATATTAGTCAATTAATTCCTCTTTTACTTGGATGATTGCACATGAAAATTCCAATTGTTATTCTAATACATGGAAGTACATTATACCTTTTATTTAGCCATTATATGAATATTAGTTAGCAAAAAGAAGCATATGTGACATATTTCATGAACTTACTCACATGTTAGCACATATACATGTATTATGTTATATGCCAATTAATATGCTATATTTACTTTTAGGCATGTATATGTTATGGGTTACCATTGAGTTATTCATGTTATATCATAAACAATGTATGTTAAGGTATAACTTTATCCTTGTTTGGTCAAATCTAAAGAAAGAAACATTCTAATATCCTTATCATGGGAATAAGATTTCTAGAGTCAAGATTCTAGGTTTGGGTATTTTACAACACACCACCCCTTAAAGAGGATTTTTCCCCCAAAATCCAATCATCCTTGTACTACCAACAAACTTCCCTCCACCCCTTATAAGGTTTAACCTAATAAGACAAGCTAAGCAACATCAAGGTACTAGAGTTACTTAAGTATCTTTTAGTTGTAAATATTTTAGGGGTTTATGTTGTTCATAGATCATGCATCCGAGTAACAGGTCATACCCACATAGGATTAAGTTTTAGGTCCTTATTCTACTAACTCAATAACCCTAAGGTCTACATCAGCCTACAAAAAGTCATGGGGCAAAAATGTTTGGTCAACTAAACCTTTATCGCAAGACATATTTTCCTATTCATTACTCCAAACACCAGAACTAGGGTTTAGGATATCTATTCCAACTAATTATAGCATTTCATTAGCAAGACTTCATTCATCTCCACATTGTGACTTAGATCAAGAAAACTTTGATAAAGTCCAGAAACATTTCTTTTGTACATATTATAGTATAAGGAAAATATATTTTTTACAGTCAGAAACTATGCCATGTTAAACAAACATGTCAACCAAAAATCAATACAAGAACCAAGTCACAAGACATTCCATATATCATTTCTTTATCATCAATTTCTCATGCCAAACACCACCCTAAAGTTTAATTTTAATATCCAAAGGGATATGTCACCACCAACTTGTATGTTAGTATAAGAGCACCTAAATCCTCATAACATTAGGGTTTACTAATCATGATTCTGGTGTGTACCTGGTATGATCTAAATTGACCTTTCATCATCTCATGAATAACATAGGTCAATTATAGTATGAACATCTCACTTAGAGGGTGACTATGTAAGGTAAGGGTTCTAGTTAGGGAGATGAAATAGTCAGAATCCAGATACCATGGCTATGATACCATCTTGTAAGGAGTGGGACCTGAGAGGGGATATACTCCCTATTAAATTTAAGAAATAAGTCCATCTATTCCAAATATACTAACAAGCATGCTGGAATAGGTATAGTTTTTTCATTTCTCAATTGATGGTATACAAAGACCAAAGTATAACAATGGAATAATATTTTATGACTATATTCAATTTATCAAGGTTACCTAATATTCTCCCACTTGGGGTTTACATGAAAGCAACAACATCAGGATGTAAATAGAGGGATATGTAAACTATCTCAAGTCCATCTCATCAAGAGTTAGCTCCATAAGCTAGGTCCATGTTTGCTTGTCATTTCCACCATGCCCTACACTTGGGTGTGGAAGCATACCCCACAAGAGAAGAAAAATATATGATGAAAGCATATAAGTCAGTACTTGCATGTTATTAGGGATTTGAGAAATATTAGGAAAAAGGACATCAAATATAACAACGCTTCCCATACAAGAGGAAAAGTACTATCTAAGTTGATATCAAAAGAATATGAATTGCAAAATGATGATAAGAAAGTAAATAGATGAGGCATTTACTAAAAAAGATATGGTTAACAGAGAGAATTTTTGACATATAACAACATTTACAAATCATAATCAGTACATTTCAACAATTATATTACTTTTATTAGTGTAGGGCTGAGACCCATGAAATCTCAAGCCTAATTCAGGTTTAAAGGCGCATCGTGGGTGGAAAGATGTGTCTGATATATATAATATGAGTGAAAAGACAAACACAGTGTGGAAAGGGACAACCACATATTATGGTATTATAGATGTATATGTTACTATAAATAAACTTAGTCTATTTTCACATGCACATAATATAAAGGCAAGGAAATAATAGGATGAGAACATCCAACAGTTATAATTTGCGGTCAGAGGACCCATAAACAAATGTCCAATCATGTCAACAAGTAATATACATAATATGATCATGAAGTCCACCACAAGGAGGTTAGGGTATCAAATACTCAAATCACAGTCCAATAAGAATATCCAATAGAAGATTCATATCATCAAACTCATACATGTCAATCTCTAAGAGTAGAGAGAGAAAATTGTATAAGGTATTATGTCACAAAGGACCAAGAGAGATGAAACATAGGTCTTTTCTCAATATATAAGTAAGGGAATGCAACATACATCAAGAGAGATAAAAATATATCAATTGCTCAATATAGAATCCAAGAGATGCAACATACATCACTATAAAGAGAAGTAGATCAATTTCTCAATATGATTGGTGGGATGCAACATACCTCAAAGATGTTTGTCAAATTGTCAAAGTCCAAACCTTGGAACAGGGTTCCAAGGTTTGAAACCCTGGTGGTTCATAAAAGATTGTCATATGAGTTGATTTATGAGATTACAAGACTTTGATGGATTTTCCAAAGAACATGAATAGGAGGATAAGGGAGAAGGTTAGGAGTCATGTCCTATCAGTCAAGTGATTTCTATGTGTGTGACGGACATATGGAGGGGTCTCTATATATAACTATTCGACTTGGGTAGCAAGAAACTTATCTATTTCTATTTACTAGGAAATATAATGTATATTGTAAAAGGATAAAATTGAAGCATTTGTTAACACATAATAGGAAAGAATAAATATAAAAGACTCCCTTCTATTTATTTGTGTCTACGCTTTATACTATATTTCCCTTTTCTCTTCAATAACTTGGTCATAGAACTATTGACTATTACATTTACAATAAAGAGACTTCTATCTATCTCATTTTGTAATTATTTACTCAATGTAAACATATATTTTAATCTACAATTGTGTAGAATATACATATTGAATTCCTTTTCTGTCTTTCCATTTATGAACCTCTTGTATATACTTATTCATCCCATTACGAATTAACTTTCTCAAAATGTTTATCTTCTCATGTTAGAGTCATTGAAAACATGTTTAACTATTTTATTTTAAAAAAAGACATCTTTTTAATTAATATTAAGTTAGATCCAAAATCCTAAATTTGAGGAAACCATGTATATTGCTAATATATTCTATATTCATTATTTATAGAGGTGATAGGTTTTAATTAATTTATATCTAAACTAATTCTTATAGACACATGAATTTCGTATCAAAAGGGTGAAAACATTATCTATGGAAACATTTTCCTTTTTTCCTTATTAGAAACAATTTTAGGAGGTAATAGGGAGATTTCCTAAGGAAATCATTTAGCCAAGCTTATTATTCTATCTTATTTGGATTATGTAATTGATTATATAAACTTGGAAATGTTTATTTGTTTCCAAACAAATATATAATTGGGTTAACATATTTGTTTCCTTGATAATATATTAACGTGATTATTTTCATTTATTTATTGCTTTCAAACATTAATTAGAGAGAATTAGTTCTTTGAAGTTTTCTCTAATTTATTGAAATATCATGTGTATTCCACATTATTACAATTATTTCAGTTTATATTTCTATAACTCATATTATATTTGTAAAGTAAATCCCTTGTAAGATTTCCAGCAATGATATAGATTTATTATGCCTCTCAAACATTGTTCCCCTTTATGTTATACCACAATTTTATATATTACAAATTCACCTAAATTATATATCTATAAGCCATATGAGTTGGTTTATACTATTTATTTAATATATTAGATGATAATTTAATATTTTTAGCATTGTCCTTCAATTTCTTTTCTTAATGAAATTAGGGTAGTTATGATTGTTCAAATAAGGTAAAACTTGGCACCCAAGGTCTTGGACCTAAGGGACACGTTTTTACCATTATGTTTGGGTTTTGAATTTTCCTTTTATGATTTCTAATATAATTAGGATTTTTAATTCATCATCATTAAATTATTATTATGTATATTGTTACCATCATTATTTATTGTTTAGAGTCCTATTAGCTTCACACTGCCACACAAAGAGTTGCCTTTGGTTATTATGCACAAAATATCATTCTTACTTATTTATTTAGTCCATTTATCCTATTTTACTTAGATTATTGCACATAAAAAATTCAATTATTATTCTAATACATTCTTAAATACATGATACCTTTTATTTAGCCATTACATGAATATTAATTAGCAAATGAAGCATATGGGACATATTTCATGAACTTACTCAATGTTAGCACATATACATGTTATTTTGTTAATATGCCATTTAATATGTTATGTTTACTTTTAGGCATAAATATGTTATGGGCTACCGTTGAGTTATTCATGTTATATGAATTAACAATGAACATTAAGGTATAACCTTATCTTTCTTTGGTCAAATTTAAAGAAACAAACATTCTAACCTCCTAGTCATGGGAATAGGATTTCTCGAGTCAAGATGCTAGGTTTGGGTATGTTACAAGATAAAGCTGAGAGATCTCATTATAACGTCGTTGCTCATCCAACCCATTACTTGATGTATTTGGATCATTGGAGGGCCCTAGTGATGAGGAAGATAGATGAGCTTGTCCTCATTGTTTTTGGCAAGCCAACCTCTCACACCAACATTGATGCTTTGTGGTACACTTATCCTTCATACCAGTAGTCCACCCCCCTCACTTTCCAGAAGACTTGCATTTCTTTCTGTAGTGCCAACATTTCTACCATTAATTGAGAGAGAGTCACCAAAGCTTCAACCAGGTGAGAAATATGTCTCAATTTATAGGTGGTGCTAGTGAGCTTTATTAACTACACATGCATTCCCTGCATATCTATTTGTAGGTCAACAATATCATCATTTTTTAGCAGTTACCTCACACAAAAAATCAAAATATTAGCCAAAAGTAGTGTTGATATTATAAACATAATACTTCTCATCTGAATGATGAGGAGAATCAGGCAGAGAAGATGGCTCCTCAAGGGGAACCACATTTGTCCCAGATTTACATCCTTCATTCCAGTAGTCCACCTCCCTCACTTTCCAGAAGATGTGCATTTCTTTCTGTAGCGCCAACATTTCTACCATTTATTGAGGGAGAGTCACCAAATCTTCAACCAGGTGAGAAAGATGTCTCAATTTACAGATGGTGTTAGTGAGATTTATTATCTACACATACATTCCCTGCATATCTATTTGTAGGTCAACAATATCATCAATTTTTTTAGCAGTTACCTCACGCAAAAAATCAAAATATTAACCAAAAGCAGCGTTGATATTATAAACATAATACTTCTCATCTGATCGATGAGGAGAATCGGAAGGAGAAGATGGCTCCTCAAGGGGAACCACTTTTATCCCAGATTTACATGCTTGATGTTGCTATTGTTGTGGCATATTGTGGGGAATGTTATGCTCTGGGTGAAGCGGTCAAGGTGACCAATGATGAGTTGATTTTTCTGACCCTATTTTAAATACAATGGAGATAGTTGTGGTTGCATGGGGAGCAGTCATGACTAGGATATGGCGCTTACTCTGTGGTTATTTTACAGGATCTGTCTTTTTTTGGAAAGTGTGCATGTTTCCATGTAGGTTTAAGGAGACTTTTGTTGGGTAGAAGTATTTTAAACCTCATAAGTATGATCTTCATGTTCGTCACTCCTAGGTTCTACATATTCCTCTATAATGATAAAAATAGGCATTTTGGGCACAATTTGGAGAGAACATTGCATTGAGGATGAGGCAGATGTATCCTTGCTGTAATTAGCAGTTGACTCCATGGGTCATTCAAGTAATTGTTGTAACTCAGCTTTGTTGAATAAAAGCTTATGCTCATTGTAATTGCTAGACTCTTGTAGAGGCAAAAGGATGTTTGTCTATATATAAAACTATAATATGACTTTTTACTCCTACATACTAGCGTGTCACTATAACAAGATATTTGATATCAATGGAGCGGTCTTCCTTGGATTCATAGAAGTGATTAAGATTTTCTTAGTGCTCAAATGCTTGATTAATCATATTTATAAGACCACCCATGCATATATATTTTTGCTACTTTGAAATGGATGTCCATCTATTAATCCACAACCTACCACTATTAATCGGTGATCCCTCTATAATAAACTCAAGGATGTTTAGGTCCCCATGATAGATGATTTTGGTTTCATATTTGGTGAGAAGGACGTTGATGATAAACTTGTGGATGATATGCCATATCACAAAATGCATATTTGTTTCTTTGGAAGCACTGGAACTTTATCTGGTTATCCCAATGAGTTTCTCTCAACCCTTTTTTGTGTTAAATTGATATTTGTTTTTGTCAATATTGCCAAAATTTGCAGCTTTAGTGTCATCATTGTCAACACAAAAAATCTTGTTCAACATTTTATCCATAAGGATACGTTCTTGATTGAATACAAAAACTTTAATCTTGTAAGGTCTTCCACATTCACAATGTTAAGATGGCACAACCATGTGTTTCTAGCTTAAAGACATGAACTCTCGCATCTTCTCAATATAGGATATGGGTGTAGAAAATTAGAGCGCAACAATGTTTGCTACATCGAGCAAGTCATACACTAGTTTCATGATATTAAGCTTGTGAGCAAAGTGTGTTGCTTTATACTTTTTAGTATATATTCTCTCACTGTATACTTTATTCCTATCATCTCTTGTATGGAAACTATCAAGGTTCTTAGCTAGGGATTTCCTCCCTTGGTTGATCCTCAGGTGCTTGAACAACAACAACAGTCGATTGCTAAATTCTGGGCCACTTTCTTGTTTCAACTGTGGAAAGCATGGGAAGATCTCTCTTCATCCTCTTCTCTATGTTGCTTCACAATCACTTTCAAAGTAGGAGTCCTCCACTCTGCTTGTGGTGGAGGCGTTCCCCCATTCACTTTCTTCTTTCCATGCTAGTCATGCGTACATTCAACCTTGCTGTGCCATTGCAAGTTCTGAAAAGGCAAGGTGAAATCATAGTGATTGGAAATATGAGAAACTACAATGTAAAAGAAATATGGTTAAAATTAAGTCAATCAGATACTAATTGATATCTTAGAGTGATCAACCTTACTATCTCACGATCAAGGTTGATTGGAGACCTATCAAGATTTGTGGTCGTTTGGTAAAATGGACACCAACAAATAATCGACCTAACATGATGTTGAGTAGACAATTTAGTTCATGGAGATGGAAAAGGTTAATAGCCCTCAAACTTGGTCTTTACTAGGCTGTTGAGCAAAATTGATTAATCAAGCACTGATAGGTAGCACTCGAGTTGTATAAAGGTCGATAGTGTAAGGATCTTGAGTACTTCAAAATTAGAGACTATTGAACTAGCCCCAACTATTGACCTTTTAATGCAAAAAGGTTGATATATCACCCAGGTGTAGTAACTTGATCGACCTGGGGAGGTTGTTCATCCCCTTCGTTTCAAATCAAGATCAAAACTGTTAGGGGAGAAAGTGTTAAGCTACATATATTATTTTTGAAGATATTGACCGGTCCTTTGGATCATCTTCACGTGATCGACCTTGAGAGGTTGATTGTTTAAACATTTAATGCCAATTGAGAAATGCAAATACCTTAGTAATCATAGAAGAATGATCGATCTTAAGTTTTAGTCAAGCTTTGTGGTCTATCTCCCAATGACAGTAAAAAGGTCGACAACCTAAAGAATCAGTGACGTCGATAGATCTAAAGTGATTTTTCTAGTGTTATGTAGTTTAATCAGCAACAAGTGAGCATAGTTGTCACCCTCCCCCTACTTTTATAGCTGAGGTAGTTAGTGGGAAGAATGTTTAGGCTACAGACACGTGCCCATCAAGCTCAGTTGTCGATTGTTAGAGGTCAACATGTAAAATGATAGCTCAATAGGTATAAAAGCATAAAGCTTTATTGGTTTGAAACAATTGAGATCGATCGTTCAGGCTGATACAATAGCTGATAAATTGAAAATTTTAAAAGTGCTAGATAATTTCTTATCTAGCCAGGAAAATATAATAATTAGGTCAATTTCTTTCTTAGTGAAGATGATCAACCAAACATCATATTTGTAAGGCGACCGAGCTTGCACAAAGGTCGAACAATTCATAGGTAGAAAGATAATAGAGGTTGACCAAAATAGGTCGATTGAGCTCAGTATACGAAAAATAAGAATGAAAGATAGGATAAATGGAAATTTTAAAATAAAATCTAAGGTAGAAGAACTTGGGTTTCCTTCCAACCACCACAAAATGAAAACATACTTGTTGACAAATGCATTGCAACATGTGTAGATGGACTAAATGAGCCCAATGATGACTAAGTACATGTATTTTATAGGTTTCCTCTCCTCTTTCACAAACCAATAACGATTCAAGCATTGAACATACAAACTTCAACTATAGATCATAGAATGCACAATCAATCTATATGGCTTTCATACAACTCTATGTAAATCGTTTCATGGCAGTGATAACAAAAAATGACTAGGATTGTTGTTTTAACTTGATGCATTCAATCTCATATGTCAAATCACACAAAGTGACCCACATGGTTGCGAGAAAGGGTAGAATGAGCTAGGTTCAATGTTTCCTAACTAAAGGGGCATGCGAATAGAGGAAAGGGGTTTTAGTAAGTGGTTAGAGTGCTATTACATAGGAGCACTCATCTTTTCTTTATTTTGATGCTATTACATATGAGCATCTTTTTATTTTATTTTTGATTTTTTTTTCTTTTTCTTTGTTGTTGGTGTAGGTAGGTACATGATGGTGAGAGTGAAGAAGTGAGATATAGATATGGCCACCTAAAACTTCTAAGGTGGCCAAGGCTAATATGTGCTCGTTGGCATCTTTTCATGAGGTGGAGAGATAAGAAATGATGAAAGAAAAGTGAGTCAAAGAGGGGTCACTATTATGCTTCAACATGATATCTCCTGCATTAAAATCACTCCAAAAACTTCATCAAACAATGACACACCACATGAATGAGAAATATGAAAATCACACTTTTATCATGAGATAATACAAGCTCTAAGCATTTGTAGCTTGCTTAGATCACGATTCAACCAAAACATTGCACTAGCATGAAAGAGGAGATTCACATGTAAAAAGTCAAGAACTAAGAGTGTATAGCAATAGACATGAGAATGCAACATGCGTTTATCAAATATCAACATTTTCAATTCAATAAGTAGAGATTGGGTCAAAACATGCTTTTAGGCAAGACATTTCAAATTTGGTAAAAAATGACTAAAATAAAAATTATAAAGCAAGAAAATCCTATCTAAAACATATAAAAATTATGAAAATCTACTTGAAATTCAATGCACCACATGAAGTGGCATAAAAGTAATTTTTTTTTGAAAAATCACGCAAAAATGCATGAAAATGAACTGCATGATATTGATATGTATATATGCAAGAAAGAATAGAAAGTATGGATAGACAAGTATAAGAGTTAGTTTCTATGTTTCATCATCCCGAGCAAAATTTTAAAATAAGGAACATATAGGAAAATGAGGTAAAGCAAGAGTTTACTGCCCTACCACCGCAAACCTTTAAACCATGACGTCCTCAACATGAAATACAAGTTTCACAGTAGGGTATAGGGTACAGAGTCATGGTAGACAACCGCTAAGTGAGGAGAGAGATCAACATAGAATTTGGTAAGTAGGGCAGTCCCACCATGGTTGTTCTATACAAAATAGCTATTTTGGCTTTCCAGTAGCACGACCGTGCTATGTGGAAGGGTCGTGTTGATCACTTTCTTATAGCTTTTTCATTGTTTTTATTTTTTTTCTTTCAAACTTGACCTTATCCTAGGTTGGCTCCTCCATGCATCATTTTCCTCCATTATAACGTCTATAACATGATTACAAATAGAAAAATCATCAAGTAGTGTGTGTGTATTTCTTGGAATTAGAAAGCAAAAAGTGTACAAAAATTGGTTTTGAGGTTAAAAATCTCAAACCGAGGTGAGTTGCTTCCCACTAGCACTAATTTTATTGCCCTCAGCCAAACTTTTGTGTCCTTATTACATCAAGTAAAAACAAGTGAAGTGCTCCCATATTCATCATAGGAAGTTTCCCTCAAAAGACATCCCCACACGATCCTCATTCCCTTCGAGATCATCATCATAGATCTCACAACAATGGTCCTCATCAACAAAACCTTTCATCTCATTCAACAACAATCCCCGTTGGTAGATTCCCACTTATCTTCTTCTTGAAGGTAATTACACCCTTCTGGAACTTCACATTTTCTTGATAATGTCAAGAAATGAGGTGTTTACCTCAAGCATTAAGACCTTCAAATTTTCATGCCATAGTTTTGCATTCCCTTTATGAATGGGTATTCATAGGCATCAAAGAGGGGGGGGGCTCAATCATTATGGAAACTTGAGAACTTTGAAATATCACATTGGGATGTCTTGGATAAGTGGTTGGGGTACTTGGTGGTGTCATCTCAAAGGAAGGTGGGAGACATGATATTATTTTTATTAAAATTTGGCGGGACTGCAAATTTTTTAGTTCACTTGGCACTCTCATAGATTGGTGGGACACTTGGTATCATTGCTTCAAAGGAGGAAGAACAATAGATTTGTTAGTTCCCTTGGCACTCTCAATAAAATGTGGTACGACAAAATTTACAGTTCACTTGGAACTTCCACAAAATGGCAGGACAACATAATTTTTAGTGCTCTTGGGATTCTCACAAGGACTTTTCATCAAGGGTACTCCATTAGGATCTTTGTCAGATTACTTCCCTCCATTTTTAGACTTCTCAACAACCTTTTCACACCTCAAGATTCAAACCACGTTCACTTTCTCATGGGGAGGAGGGGGAGCATGTGATGGTTGTAGTGATGGTGGTGGTGGCCTTTGGTGTGGTGGGTTAGGATTTTAAAGGATGTAGGGTGTCTCTTATAGTTGATATTACGGTGGTGGTTGTGAGGTGTGTTGGAAGCTGTATGATGGTTGAGGAGGTGGTGGAGCATTAGGGTTAGGGGAGACTTGATAGTGTTGTAAGGTTGCCCTTGTGGTGGAGCATACATGCCTTAATAAGCACCCATTTAACCATTTGCATTGTTTGGGTTGGTCATGGTTTGGGAAGGAAGTCTCCCCTCCTCACGATGGGCAAGTGACAAGGAAATTTGGTCCAACCTTTGCACAAGACAATAAATAGTTTGTCCATGAGAGGACACATCTCTCTTCACTTCATCAACGCTTCTTAAGCTCCCTAGAACTTCTTCTTCAAATCTATAATTGTTTCTTTGACCTTGGTGTTCTTGTTGCTTCCAAGAGAAGTTTAGGTGGTTTATCCATTATAGAGTGTAGGTGTTAGACATTGGGCCTTGGTTTTTATATTTACAAAAGATTGGAGAGCTTGGACCTCCTCATAAAGAGCCTCCCCAAAGTTGGCAGAATGGCTAGAAGAATCCCCACTTCAGTTTTCATGAGATTCATAATGTCTGCTAGTATATTCATCATTTGCCGATTGGAGTCATCTTTATCTTGAAAAGGATCAGCCCTTGTGTTTCTATCACAATGAACATCCACATTAGAAGCACAAGTACAAGACTTCTCTGCCAAGTGAATAAAGAGGGGGTAAGATTCCTCTGGGGGATTGTCCATGATTGCTCCCCTATAAGAGGAGTCAACAACCATTTGACCCATTTTGGAGAGACCAGTGTAGAAGGATTGCACTAACTTCCATGGGTACTTCTTGATGAGGTCAGTGTCACAAGAGATTTTAGAAACACTCCCAAGTATCATGAAATTTTTTTTCCTTTGGCTGAATGAGGTGACGTGCCTTCTCATTTAAGTCAGCTTGGCTATGGGGTAGAACCTCTTCAAGAAGTAATTCTTCACAGCCTCCCAAGTCACCAACTCTGAGTTGGATAGGTACCCATTTCCTTTAATGAGAAAGGAAACAAAGTCTGCCTTATATAATTATCTTTAGCAACTGGGGTGTGGAAGGTGGAGCACATCTCCAAGAAGGCGTCAATGTGGTGGTAGGGATTCTCATTCTAAAGCCCATAGAAGGTATCCATGACCCCAAGGAGAGATGGAGGGATGGGGAATTTCTACCATGGCATCTGATCTACCCTTGTGTCAATTGGTGATGTGTAATTTCTTTTTTTTGAGTCAAACTAGGTCATATATTACTCGTATTTGTATCTTACATTGCTAGGATCCAAAGGAAAAACACCCATCCACACAAGACCTTACACCCCACCCAGGTCCCTCTTAGCCATGTTGTGTGTGGTTGTTCCATTTCTTGCCTATACTAGATGAAAAAGTACATGAGTTGAAATTCTTTGCTAAGCATTCAATTTTAGACAAGAGCTTCATTGCAGGACTAGGCTCTCTTTTCTTTGAGTATAACCTCTCCCAAACTTTCCTAGCATCCATCGTGATGTGTATATTTTCCAACTTCATGGAGGTAGAAACGTGGAGACAATGTCTAATTCCCATAGCCTCAACTGTAAAGGCATCCCAGTGGCCATTTAGAGTCTGAGCTACCATAACTATGATCTTCACTTCTGAGTCTTTAAAATAGCTCCCAAGTTGGTAATCCCACTCCCCTTTCTTCCCACATCAGTATTAATTATCATAGTATTGATATGAAGATCTTGATGTCTCTCTGTAGATCGCAAAGTCCAATCTTACTAGCTCTGTGACTCTTCTCTTTGTGGAGCACCATCGAGACATATATCCATTTCCATAGCCCATGATATCTGATGGCGGGTGTGTGTGTTAACATTGCTGAAAGTCTTCTGATTCCTGTTGAGCCAATCGTCCAAGCATCTAGTTGTAAACGTTATGATCTCCTCCTCTGTGCCTTTGTGAAGTAGACACCTAAAAATGTCTTACATAGACCCTGTTGGAGCACTTCTTCTCAGTTCTTTTTGAACCAGGGAATCCTAGATGGGTTCACTATAGGGGAAACCCATAAGGGCATGCTCAGGGGTTTCAGCAACTTCTTAACACAAGCCACACAATTCAGTCTCCTTGCATGTCTCACCATCAAATTGTTGTTAGTAGGGAGGTAGTTGACACTACACTTCCATATGAAATACTTGATCTTCGAGGGAAGGTTGATGGCCCAAATTCCCCCCACATCATCCCCTAACCATGGTTGTTTCTAAGCTCCCATTCTTCAGATTGCCCATTCAACCCCATCCAGTAAGATGTTCTGATTGAAAATTCCCCTTCCAAGGAGGGGTACGAGTACCAGTTCCCTTCATTGTCTTCCAAAAGGGGAATGTACATTATAGCCTAGATATTTTTGTCATTTAAAAGGCACCTAATGGTATCCACATCCCATGAATATCCTTCTTTAACCTTCAGTTCCTCCACATACTATGGTATGTATCCCAGGGCATCATCCTTCAAGCATCCTTGACTTGTTCTGTTAGGAAACCGTCTCTCCTCCTAGATCTTGACTCTATTTCTTCCATTAATGAACTTCCTAAGACCCTCAATGATTCAATCTTTATCTCCCCAAACCAATCTCCATTTGTAACTTGGGTCAAAGCCTCTTCTAGATACTATAGAACATTGTCCTCTATAGTACCTATTTCCAAGTACCTTTGTAGAAAGTGACTCGGGGTAGTTCAACGGCTTCTAGGTTTGCTTCACCAGTAGGGACAGATTAAAGACACTCAAATCTCTAAAACCCAAGCCCCCTTTGCACTTTGATTGACAGAGTTTTGTCTGAAATGCCCAATGTATATTCTGCTTTCCCTCTTTCTCGCCCCACCAAAATCTTGTGATCATCCTTGTTGTGTCCTCCATAATAGCCTTAGGTTCAGAAAGTACTCATCATGTATGTTGGGATAGATTGTATAACATCTTTCATGAGGATCTCTTTTCCTGCTTGGCTTAGAAGGTTTTCCTTCCACCTGCTAAGCATTTTCCCGATCCTATCTTTCAGTTCTCCAAACACTTGTCTTTTTGACCTGCCAATGATGGTTGGGAGCTTAAGGTATTTCTTATGAGATTCCACATGTTGGACCTCCAGCTCCTTAAGGATGGACTCTTTATTTTCCTCACATACATTTTGACTGAAGGAAATCTCCATTTTGTTGAAATTGATTTTCTGTCCTAAAGCTCTCTCATAATAGCTCAATACCTCATCTACTTTCTTGGCTTCTTGGAGGTTTGCCTTGGCAAATAGTATGTTGTCATCAGCAAAAAAGTGGTGTGTAATGCTTGGGCCCTTTTTGCAAGCCCTATCTGCATTGATGATTCCCTCATTACCAACTATGATTAGAAGAGAGGAGAAAGCATATGCACAAAAAAGAAATAAGTAAGGAGAAATGGGGTCCCCCTACCAGAGCCCCCTTTGTAGTACAACCATACCCTTTTTACAAGAGTTGATAACAAAAGAGAAGGAGACCGTACTAATACAGTTTCTGATCCTTCAGCACCAGGAACTGTTGAACCCCATCTTTTTGGTTACATTATCAATGAAGTCCTGTTCAACCCTATCATATGATTTACTCATACCAAGATTAATCGCCATTTGACCTTTCTTCCCTTTCATCTTCCTCTTTATAGCATGGAACAATTTAAAAGCAATATGACCATTATCAGTTATGTGTCTACCATGTATGAAAGTGCTCTGATTGGGTGAGACTATTTCATTCAAGAAAGGTTTGACTCTTGAGGCAAGAATCTTAGAGATGATCTTATACACTATGTTACAGAGACTTATCAGCTTGAAATCATTCATGCTTTTAGGCTCTTTTATTTTTGGAATCAGGACAATATAGTATCATTTTTGTCCTTAATTCTATTCTCTTTCTTCCACCACCCTTTAATGTAGGTTGAAATGTCACCCCTACTATATTCTATTGAGTTTGATATAAACTCGCATGTAACCTGTTTAGACCGGGGGCTTTGTTTGGGTGCATGCTGAAGTCTACTCTCTTTATCTCATCTGCATTTGGTTCCTCATCCAGCGCTTTGTTCATTTCGTCATTCACTACTTTGTTGATCCCCCACAATGCTTCATCAATATCTTGGGTTTCATCTGACTTGAAGAGGATTGTGTAGTAGTCAAGGATTACTTGTTCAACCTCCTCCAGATTATGTTTCCATGTCCCATCTTTGTCTTTGAGACTATGTATGTTGTTCCTTTTTCTCCTATGTGTAGCTTTATTATGGAAGTAGGAGGTATGCTTGTCGCCATCCCTGATTGCTTTGATTTTTTCCTTGCTAAACCAATAGGTCTCCTTATGTTTTTGTAGAGAACTAATCTCTTCACAAAGGAACCTGCACTTAGTAATATTATCCACTGTCATGTCTTTACTTTGGCAAGGGACCAATTCTTTTTCAACCTTGTTCAACCTTCTGTTGATATCTCCAAACTTCTTTTTTGCCCAATGATCAAGTGCCACCGCACATTGGCCAATCCTATCTTATAAGCTTCTATTCATAGAATTCATCCAGTTATCCCTAATGATGTCCTTACTTTGTTCATTCACCAACCAAAAGTGTTCCATTTTGAACTGCTTGTTGTTGGTATAGTTGTTGTTGTCTTGCCCGCACTTAAGTAGAATAGGAGCATGGTCAGATTCCAACATGGCAAGATGGATCAGCTTCACCCATGGGTGTTTTCTGCTCCACTCTGGTGTGACTAACACTATATCCAGCCTTTCCATGATAATGGTTTCCTTCGTCTTCCCTTTCCCCAAAATGAATATATTGCCACCGTAAGAGATCTTGATAGGATTGCAATTGTTGATGCAGTCATTAAAGTTGTTTATATATCTTTCTGCCCTTCTCATTCCACCTTTTTTCTCTTCGTGACTGGTGATCTCATTGAAGTCCCCCATATAGACTGTTGGGAGGTTGCTGGCCCTATTATGTTCCTCCATGAGTTCCCATGTTTTGCATTTCAAATGCGTTTCTGACCAGCCATGTATACCCACTAATTTCCAGTCCCCCTCCCCCTCATTGCCTTTAATGCTAGCTGCAAAATGGTGCTTGGAATAAGATATAACTGTCACCTCATCATCATTCCACCAAAAACCCATCCTGCCCACCCTGCCAATGCTATTGATGCAAATTCCTCTACAAAATCCACATTTCCTCTTAGTTTCCTCCAACCCCCTAGCTTGAATTTTGGTTTCCATAAGAAAGACAAAATGTGGGTGCTCCCTCCAACATAGATGTTGGAGTGTTCAGAACATGCCAAGGTTCCCCACTCCTTAGAAATTCCAACTCAATATCTTCATTATTCTTTATGGGCCTGATCATCATCAGGTCCCGCTACTTTGGTTGGGTAACTCTCCCGAACTCTTTTGTTTTCTCCCTCTCTGTTCAATTTATTATTTCTTTCTTTTTGGTGCTCTTTACTCAATTTTATTTTTCCCATGTCGACTCTTATTTTATTCCCTCTTCCACTCCCTACCTCCTCTCCATTGCTCCTTGTGTTGACCCCCGTGTTTGCACTTTTAAATCTTCTCACTATCATTACACTGTTATCGTTGATGCCTTCATTATTTCTATTTTTCCTTTGTGGCCTACTGTTGAGCACCTTACCTACACTATTATCTTCATCCCTCAATGTAGATTCTTTTCTGTTGTTGTAGCATGTGCTTCCCCTATTTTCCTTTAATTGGTCTCTTATGCTTTGGTTCCCCATTACTTCTTGCTCTGCTGGTCCCTTTTTACTTCCCCCCTTCTTTAATTCAATGCCTTTCTCAGTAGGTGTTTCCTCATAACTATCATTGTGTTCATTGTCATGGCTCATGATGCCTTTTCTTCCCGCATGGGCATGTTTATCTACCCTCCCAGACTCCCTAGTGAAGATGCTGCTCTTTGCCCCCTTAGAGCCTTCTATTAAATTAACTGCTTCTTGCTCTGTGGGTCCTTCCCTATGCGTCTCCTGCACTGGGTCCTTCCCCTTGTACGGCTACTGACCTATCTTTAGCTGCTGTCCTTCTGTCTCTATTGATTGTTTGTTGTTGAATAATGTCTTCCTCTTATTGCTTTCATATGTTAAATATTCTTGTTGTATTGGATGCTTCCTAGGTGAGTCTCTGACCTAAGAGCCCCATTCTACCTGCTCTCCTTCATTTGTTGTTGTACAGTCCTTATGGACATGTCCTAGTCTCCCACACCCATAGTAGAAAATTGGTAGTCTCTTGTATCTTAGATCTATGTTGAAGTGGTTCCTCTTTGGATCCTACATAATTTGATTCCTCTTGATCAACTTCTCCACATTGATCATGATTTTTACTCTTCTTTCCCTCTCCCACATCATTTCCATAGGGTCTAGTTCTAAAACTTTCCCCACCTTCCCTGCTATAGCCCTTAAGGATTTGTCAAATATATAGCCCATCAGAAGGTTGTTAAATCTCACCCACAAAGGAGATTCATTTATCACAAGATCGGAAGGTTGGTCTCCTTCATCTATCTCCTTTAGGAGTAGTAGGAAATTATCAAACGTCCACAGAGATCCACTTTGATTTTATCCCTTCTTGAGACGAACTAGAATATCATGACTTCATGTTCTATTTGCTTTATGATAGGCCTTCTCTACATATTACATATTTTAGTTAGTGTCCTCTGCATTGCATTGAAGTTAAAGGGTCTCTCCATCAGGAGTCTTGTCGCCAGAGATATCTAGATGTCCTCTTTGCCTATATCCTTCTCTTCTTCATACAGAACTGCTATTTCCATCTCCTCTTCCTCTATTATTAGCGCTTCACACCTTTTGCTAATTTCTTCTTCCATCCAATATACTTGCTCCTCCGTATCTTCTGTCTACACTCTGGATCACTCCAGAACTCAAAACCTCAACCAATCTAGTCGGGGAGTACTACCTTGCCCTAGTCACCGTCTCCGTCATGGGAGCAGGTCACGTGGGGGAATGCGAGGGAACTTCACTGAGGCAATACCTCGATCTTGGTGAGGTGTAATTACCATGCATGAAATAGTCATGAAGCAACTTGGGTTGTGGCACTGGAGGACCTTGAGGGATTGGGGCATCCTATACTGCCATTTGAAATTCTTGGTGTTGTTTGCACCTATGTTGTCATCCTCTTCTACCCATCTCAAGATCAACTGGAATCAAGTTGGTAGAGATCGAGTGATGCCCAAGCAAGCACAACTGTCACATGCACAAGGCACAAACAAGCAACAACAGCTAAGTTAGTAGACAAGTTTGCAAAAGTAAACAAAGAATAGAAATGGTGAGGATAGTAGGAAAAGTATAGCTACACTAATAAGCTAGGCCAAGTGCCACTCTCCCTGTCAATGATACCAAAAAGCTTGGTGTGTCTCTTATTTGATTGGGGTACACCTAACCAATTGAGTTTGATTGGATGCAACCTTTAGCACGCAACACTTGGATCTTTTGATATTTATAAGAACCTAAAGTAACACACACACCTAGACTAACACACTAACCCGCAAGCGTACGAAGTCGTGTTATAGTATAGGCAAGTGGAAAGAATATGATCGATCCATAGGGATAGAGGGAAAACTAGAGCTTAGTTAGAGTAACTAAGTTCCTAAAGTGAAGTCTACGATTCAAGGATTTAATTGGGGGTTTGTTTGATTACACAAAAGGTCCAAATAGGAATTTTAACGGAACAATCAACCAAAACCTAGGTTAACCCTAAACTAGTTAAGTTCTAATTAGTAAGAAAGGAAATTAAGCAAGAAGAGAGCAATTTAGACTAGAGAAGCAAACCAAGAGATACACTACACTAATTATCAAAGCATTCCTATTTAACAACCTAAGGCAAGAAAAGAGCTAAATTAACAATACATAAGAGAAGCAAGCACAAAGTGACACTAATTACTCTAGCAAGATTCAAATACCAAGAACAAGGAAATTAGCTAAGACGTAATTAAGGAAAATAACAAAGCAAGCATGAGCTAGCAAGGAAGCAAATTAGGGTCTTAAGAAAGTATGAAGGTGTGGGCCATTTTGGGGGAATGTAATTGGGATACAAGTTGGGGGGTTATAACGTACAAATTATTTCCATTCATTCTAGATTGACAAACCAAACAACAACATGAATGCTATGACATTACCCTAATCTACTAGTTGGCCATGGGTGGTATAAGGTGTTTTGAGGGGAACTACATCCTTACACACCCTATCCAACCTTACAAGGCTTAACTGATCTAGGGATTGGATGAAATTTCAATAGGATTGGTCAAGTCTAGGTTTCTAGAATAAGTGTCTTTAGGGCAATTGGAAGCCAAAGGTAGGAATAGAGGGTGGAGGTGAGGGTGTTTCACCTCACATAACTCACCATCTAGCTTTTAGGAAGCTCCTAAGCAATTGCAATAGGAATATAAGGTGCTAGCTAGGGATCCATTAGTTGTACCTGGGATCAATTCCTAATGTAGCCACATACAAGCCGTTCTCTCCTAGAGTCTAAGTGGTTTCAAGCATAAATCAAAATCTCTCCTAGAGTCTAAGTGGTTTCAAATATAAATCAACAAGTAATCTACATTTTCAAGCACAAACCACAAGGAGAAATATGGGAAATAAGATAGAAGTAGAAGATAATCATATTAAAATGAATCTATAAAGTTTACAAGTAATTTCCCCAACATGGTATTAAAGTAACATTTTCTCCCCCAAATAGCCCACCTAAGGGGCTTAGCTACTCATAGTACAAAAAAGAGTAAAAGAAGAAGTAGAAGAATAAGGAAAATCCATGGATCTCACCAAAGATCTTCTTCTCCTTCACCTCTAGAAGCAAGTGAAGCTCCCCTTCTCCCTCCAAAGTGGATAGAAAGCACGGAAAGGTGGATGGAAATGGTCAAAATCATGGAAAACTAGGGTTTTGAAAGTTGAGGGATGGTGGAAATGAGGTGGAGGTAGGTGGCAGTAGGTAGGAGCTCCTTTAATGTACTAGGTAGGTGGAAATGAATGATAGGGGAGTGTAATTCTGTGCTACAACCACCGTTTAGGTATGCATAGGTGGTAGGGAAGCATTAGGTTAAGTGGGGGCAGTTTGGGAGAAACGGTGCAAAAAAGCTAGGTTTTGGGTGGTAGCACGACCGTGATGAGTAGAACGTTGGACAACCATGCTACGAGGGAACAACTATGCTTGGGGAGTGGAAAATTTCACGTTGACTTGGGGTAAATGAAGGTTGGTAGAATGACCATGTTGGATAACATGACTGTGGTGGGGGCTAGGTAGAATGACCGTGATGGGTAACACGATCATGGTGGATGAGTTGTAGACTTGGTCATTCTCTTGAGCACTCCCATTCTGCCTCTGGACAGCTAGCCATTCTAGCTGGCACAGATGTGTTGGGATGTGGTGAGGTTGTTGTAGCTTGTCAAATTCTTCAATCAAACTATGATTTTTGATGTTTGTAGCACGGCTATTTCCGTGTCACCACGGTTGTGCTGGAGTCTTTTCATGCAATTTGAGCTTAAATCTTTAAAATCCATGAACACCTTTGCTTTAGCTTGACCCTTTCTTACTAGGGGTAGGGTGGGGGAAGATTTAGGGCCTTCTATGGACTCCTCCATGGAAGGAGGAATCCTATAACTCCTTCCTTATCTCCCATCCATCCAAGGCGTGATCCAAGTACTTGAAAAACATGCAAAGAGTATCCGTAAGTGCATTTGATAGAAAACCATTTATTAGGGGAATACATTACAATTTATCACATCTAGATGTGATTAAAATGCAAGAAGACACATGATGAAACCCTAAAATAGGAGTGCATCAGTAGTGTTTGTTTATAGTCAATTAGCTTGACTCTTCCTTTCATTCATTCAAAAAAAGGTGGTTCACAAAGCTCTAAATCAGATGTTTGCATAAAGGCCTCACCTTCATGATATCTATTTATGCTATGTTCATTAAAAGAGGAAGTGCTAAATTTGTCACTATGGAATTCCATCATCCTTGAAGAATAATCAATCATCCTTGAAGGATAAACAATGATAATAGTGAAAGTTCCAGACGACTGTAGTTTTCTAGGAAATAAACAAATAGAGGAATTGAATATCATACATCATATTCCATAGTAATCCCATGCGCTTGATATGAGAATTGTGCCAAATATCATTCTCTACTTATAAATTCTTGTATTTTTGTAGGCATGGAGGCATAGTTCATAAATCTTGAAGTTCTAGGAATCTCTTATTCATTACCAAATTTGAGCCCATATTAATATTCTTAATGTACCAATTTATCTTGTGTTCTAACTCTAGAGGTATGTATATAGATTTTCCATAGGCAAGGCGGTAAGGCATTGTACCAATGGGCATCTTGTGAGCATTTTGATATGCATGGAGAAAATTATTGACTTTTACTAACCAACCCTTTCTATACGTCTACTCAACAAACTTCTATAAGATCTATTTGATCTTATGATTTAAAACCCATCCTAAACTTGAGTTTTGTTGATAATATGGGGAAGAGACCTTATGTCTTACACCATACCTCTTCAGAAGAACCTCAAATTGCTTTTTAGCATAATGAGAACCTTCAAAACTGATCACAATTTTCAGTACTCCAAATCTCAAAAATTACCTTACTCGAGAGGTACATGATGGAATTGGAATCATAGGTGGGTGTAGCCATAGCTTCTACCTATTTGGAAACATTACCAACTCTAACTAGGATATGTTGATTTCCATATGATTATGGGACTGGACCAACATAGTCTATACCCATTGAAGGTCTCTACTTGTATCTAGTCAACGAGAGGCATCTCATTCCTTTCATTGATATTAGTAGCCCTTTGGCATGCATCACATGCCTTAATAAAAGCTTGAGAGTCCCTAAAGATAGATGACCAATAGAATATAGAATGAGGAACTTTTATTTCTATCTTCTCAGCAACAAGATGCCCTTCATAAGGAGATGATTGACATTTCCCAAATAGAATGAGTCTTCTCTTTAGGGATGCACTGTTGGTAAAAGTTATCCACACATCTTCTAAAGAGAAGTGGGTCATCCCAATAATTATTTTTAGACATGCAAAGAATTTCTTGTTTTGGTTGTAGGTCATGTCAGGTGGAAGATGCATATGTGCTAAATAGTTATAGAAACCATCATACCAAGTTGTTATTGGATGCACTATCCTCACACATGGTAGAGACTCATCCCCATATAAGTCATTAATTGACATTTAGATGTTACCTCGTATATAAATTATTGAAAGATAATCTACCACCACATTCTTTGTAATTTTCTTATAGACAATTTCATGGTCAAATTCTTGAAGTAATAGGGACCATCTTAGGATGTGAGGCTTTTTGTCCTTCTTCATAATCAAATATTAAATTTCTCCATGATTGGTATATATTTACCTTTGATCCTAGCAATAATTATCAAAAGCGTAGATGATTGCAAGCATCTCCTTCTTGGTTGTAGTGTAGTTTACTTGCATCATCCAAGGTCATAATTAGGTAACAGATTAGATATAGCTTCTATTTTGCTCTTATCAATTTTTATTCCAACTTCAAAAACTGTTTGTGCACCATAAAGTGACATTTTCCCAATTGGGAACTAGTTAGATCTAGAGATAAGTTCTTCATATAATAATCAAATGATGATCCATACATTAATGAGGAAGCTTCTATGCATGCTCTGATGATTTCCTTATAGATGGTGGATGCTCAAAACCTTAACCTCACAGTTCTTGAGACTGACTCAAAATTGATCTATGTGATGGCTTGGGGGAAAGCTAAAAAGCCTTGGAGGACAACCCATTTCACCAGGGAAATTGTGGAGAACATGCATGATCTTTCTATCATTGGCCACTCAATCCCTTCACTTACCAATATGTCTGCTAAAGATATTGATAACTAGGGGAGTGTTCATAATATCTTTTTTTTTACGAAGGAGCCTCTTTTCTTCTCCCACAAGGATAAGATGACTTCTCATTTTAGATAGACAAGGCTTACCTTACATATACACATGGTAGGTAGATAATTATACATGTAGTCAGATAGTTTCTTTCTATTTTGGTTTTAGACCCAGAGCATGGTTGTGATAGGGATGCAGGTGGGTTTTGTTGTTACTTAGGCTACAACCAAGCACAAGTGTGATCCCCGTTTATGAGTAGTTGCTGTTTATTGCTTGGCATGATTTAAAAATAAAGAGGATCCATACACTAAGAAATCATCCATAAAGTTCAATGAAACCAAATAAAGATGGATGTTATGAATCTTTAAAAAGTAGTTAGAGCATTACATAAATACATGACATTCAATCAAAAGCATAAGTTCCATATAGGAATGTAAATATGGTCGTCTCTTTATCATTAGGATGAGTGGGTGCTAGATAAAATCTCGGATATCCATCTCAATAGTAGAAATGAGAATGGTGTGCCAGACACTCAAGAACTTGGTCAATAAGAGTAAAGTGATCCTTCTACATTGAGACATTCAACATCCTATAATCAATGCACATTCACCATATTGTCACTATTGTTATCGCTAAGTGTTGGCCATTACTTCCTTCGACAATAATCATTCTTCCCTTCTTGGGAACAACATGAATTGTACTGACCCAATTGTTGTTTTTGATAGCACAAATAATTGTTTCATCTTATATCTTGATAAGTTCCTTGCACAAAACTTTGCACATCTTGATATTCATATTTCTTTATCCTTGCACTTGTGGTTTAGCATTCCCTTATTCATTAGTACCATGCATAAAAACAACAGAGCTAAGCCCCTTAATGTCATCAATATGATAGCATACAACTTTTTAGCGAAATCTAAGCCCAGTAAGCAATTTCTTTTGTTGGTCATTAAGAGGTTCATAATTTACAATGATTGGATTTCTGCTTTCATGATAAGGAATTCATATTCTTGCCCTTTAGGTTGGCTCTTCAATTCAAGAAGTGGCTTGGGTGTAGACTCATCTTTAGGTTCTATTCGTAAAGATACATACTTTGCCATTTCAATTGATCCATGTCGATTCACTTATTCTTATTCTTCTTCTTCAATAGTGTCGAGATAAGAAATAATTTCCTCTACTTCTTGATCTGTGATACTAGTGGCTGTGTAAGAGATGTACACATAATTGACTACAACATTTACAAAGTAGATAATTTCAACCTAAGACGGTAGTTTCATGTGGTTTAAGACATTAAAATATATATGTTCATCCCCCACTTGAATGGTAATAAGATTTCCTTATATGTAAATAAGAGCTCGTGTGGTTGAGAGAAAGGGTCTTATGATAATCATAAAACACAAAGGATCTTCACCAATATTAATGACCAATATACCACATGGAATTAAGAACCTCCCCATTCTTATTGGAACATCTTCAACTCCAACAGGTCTAGTGTATGAGTTGTCTATGAGTTGTATCCTCATTATGGATTCTACCATATCAGTCAATCCTAGCCTAGCTATCATAGAATATGGCATTAGACTAATGTTGGCACCTAAATCAGCAAGGCCATATATTTCTACAAAGTCTCTAATATGGAAGGGAATCATGAAAGCTTCAAGGTCTTTCCATTTAGTGCACATTGTAGAGTGGACAAAGATAGAATCCATTTTAGCCAAATAGACTATTTCTATCTCCCCACACCTTCACTTATTGGTTGCTCTTAGAGGAACTTTTCATAAGTAGACATTTCATGAATAACATCAAAGAGAGGGACATCCATGTGTATCTTCTTGATGGTATCTAGAAACTTATTGGACCTCTTTTCTAGTTTTGATGAAACATGTGAGGAAAAGGTATTTCAATAGATTGTTCAATAGTCTTCCTTGATGAAGTGTTCACTTTAGTTTATTCCTCATGTAGTGTTTCTTGTTTTAGTACTTTTCTCTTTAGGGGTTTTGGAATCATCATCATCAACTTTTTTACTTATAAGAAGGTGGAGCATTTAGAATGGTTCTAGACCAGAGTGTTGCTATCTTTACAGTCTCATTCCTTAGATATTTCTTTGAGTATAAGACAAAACTATCCAATTGGATTCTTAATAGATGCTTCTATTGAGGCAAGTTGTTGGTTAGTCTTCCTATTATGTTGTTGCAGATCAACAATATGTGTGTTCACCTTCCTTATGTAGGTTTTCATGGTGTTCATCAAGTTATTTCTACTTTGAATAGCTTTCCCCAACTATGCTGTAAGAGAATGAAGTTTGTTAGTAGAACTTTTCTATTGCATCAAAAAATTTCCCCTATACCGCCCATTAAAATTTCCTTGTTGATTCAACATTGTGTTTTGCTATGGATTATATATCTATAATAATCTAGGTGGGTTCTAGCCTCTCACTACTTCTTGGCATCGACAATGCTATTGGGTTTCTGGTTTAGTTGGTGAGATTTTTGTGTTGTAGAAGTATCACATAAGAGAACCCTGGGTGATCATATCTTTTAAAGTTAACATAAGAGACATTTGCTTCCACCAAAACTTCATGTGTTGGCTCATCATAAATGCAATGTTGGGATAGTGTCTAGGGTCTCCACATGCATTACATTGCATCACCTTTTCTATTGGGGAGAACTTGAGAGTTTGAACATCAGTTGCAATCTTGTCAAGCTTCATAGAAAGTAATTCAATAGATTTGGCTTCCTTTACAATCACTAGTGAACTATCATTGTTGGTGGAACCACACACATAGTACCACATAGATTGTACTAGTTCCATATCATATATGACTAGAGTACACTATTCTACATTGTTGTTAAGAAAATCTCTTCCTGAAGTGACATTGATAGGTTTCTTCTTAGCTTGTGTATGTACTGGATTTTTAGATATGCCACACTCATATTTTGATGATGCAAATATTTCCCATTTGTGTCACTAACATGTGTATTTACTATTTCAGATGATCAAGGAACTTAGACAAGATCCAACAATAAAGAACATACTATCATATATGTGTTTGGATGCTTGTAGGTCAAGTTGTACCATGTATATGCTTTGTACAAGTGCATTTTGTACAACTTGTTAGGAATAATTTAAGACCAAGTGATGATTGGCCTAATCCTATCCTAGACTATTTTACACACTTATATCAAATCTTTAGGATAGTTAGGCGTCATTAGAAAAGCCATTAGATGTATTTTCCTAGAAAATGGTAATGATAGGGAATATTTTGGTCATATTTCGAATGCGAAAGAGCCGTTGCAAACCCAGGTAAAAGACCATCTCTCAATTGAACCACACTTCGATCGAGATGGAATCCAGTCAAAGTAAAATTTGACCCAATATCAGTTTGTAGTCAAAGTCTATTTTCATTTTTCTAGCCATTGTAAACTTGTCTTTTGAATTCTAACGACTAGTTTAGCATTTATCTCGTCATAAACAGTCCCAACATCTATATTGACCATTACTAAGTGTTTCCTATATATATGAGTGCCTATGGACACATATAACACATGCTTCATTAATCTATTACATGCTATCCTTCTCAAAGCTTAGATTTCTACATTGCTACCTTCATATCTAACCCATAGATCAATACTAGTATCCACTGCACCAAATCTAGCCTTGCCTATTTCTTGTGGAGAGCTGATCATCACTTGTTCATAAGGAGATACAAATTGTATTTCTTGTGAGAGTTATAACTTCTTATTCTATTTACTTGTTCCTATTACTTCCAACTACTTCTTGCGAGAAAGTTGTGGGGAAGCGTCATGGAGCTATTTCTTGTCAGAAGGTTGTGACCAAGGTAGGAGGCTAATTGAGATCTACTCTATTGTGCAAATTATCCTTGATCTAGAAAAAGAGGGTTGTCTTGATCCAAAAAAGGAACCAGTTGTTTTGTGTATTGTGCACCGTTTAAGAAAATAATAAAATATAAGTTGAAAATCTTGGTTGGGAACAACCAGGTAGTGGACTGATGTCTTTTGACAAAACCAATGTACATCTAACTTTTTTGTGGATGCTTTTATTACTGAATTACTTGATTTATGTTTCCACTGCATTATCTTTTAAGTAAGTTGCGATTAACCTTCCATTGTGTTTTAAATTGAATACTTTTTATTATTATCTCTATTCACCCCCTCCAAAAAATTTAAATTGGTATCATAGCAGCTCTTCATGAAGCCCTAACACATGATTCACAATCTCAACCTTTAAGGATCAAATGTAAGCCGATCGCTAGAGTTTGATGGGAAAACTACACATATTGGAAGAGAAACATGCAATTCCACTTCCAAGGCATTGACTTCAATGTCTAGAAGATTATTGCCTTACCATATGAACTTCCAACAACAAACATGGAGAAGTGGGATCCTGATACGGCAAGAAAGGCAACTCTAAATGCCATAGAAGTAAGTGTTTTATACTCTTATCTATCTCTTAGTGAATTTAATAGAATATATTCTGGTGAAACCACATATGTTGTATGGAGAAACCTGTTAGTTACACATGAAGGAACTCAACAAGTTAAGAGTACAAAGATTAATATGTTAAAACATAAATTTGAATTATTTTGCATGACTAAAATTGAAACTATTGTTGAAATGTATGCTAGATTTTCTACTCTAATAAATGGTTTGAGTGCCTTAGGGAAGCAAATAATTGAGGAAGAGAAAGTCTCCAAGATATTTAGATCCTTGCCTCCTAAGTTTAAAGATAAGGTATCTGCTTCATGAAATATGTCATCATGCAATTGAATGCTTCATTTCCAGACATGAAGACAATGATGAACATGAAGAAGAAGGTGTACAAGGTAATGCTGATGAGGTATCTGAATTTTTTTTTATAAATATGAACTTATTGAACTTGTTGAACTTACTTCAGATAAACATGAAAAGTATAAGAAAAATAAAAATTAATTGGAGAACATTGCCAATTCTTCAAATGAATAACTTAATTAGCTAAATGATCAATATGCTAGTGACAAGAAAAGATAGATGGGCTTGTTTCTCAAAATACTTCTTTTGAAAGTCAACTTTCTACTCTTTTATATAAGTTGAGTAATATGGAGAAATATCCTATTTGTTGCTCACATTTTTATTATGATCTTATCCTTGAAATAAATAATGAGTTAAATGATAAAATTGATATCCTTGAAGAGAACATTGATAGTACTAGAAAATATTTAATTTCTACTATCAAAGGCTCTTTGGTTCTTTCCATGTAAAATGAAAATATTAAGAGATATCTGGATAAAATTTCAAATAGTAGAAACATCTCAAAAAATATTTTGCATTCTCACAATAATCATGTTGGCACTCATGGACTTGGTTATATTCCAAAAAATGTTGAAAGAAAGAAAAAAACAAGAACTTATTTGTGTTAAAACAATATCTGATTCTTACATTCCTATTAATTATGTTGCTTGCTATGATTGTGGGAGATTTTATCACTATGCTTTCTCATGCGCTTTCAAGAGAAAAAGTGACAACATCATAATTTGAGTACTAAGAACCTCTCTCTAGAGGGGATGCTATATGATCGTGGGCTTCATTGGATATTAATTTTTGATCATGACATATTTTATTTTATTGGTTTATCCTAAAATTTTTAGGCTTCAATTGGTAGCTATATATGTTGTTAATTGGTAGATATATATTTTTGCGGTATTAAACTTTTCCAACAGACTGTCACTTAGTCAAAATAAAGTTTGACAGAGAGATTGTTCAATCAAAATATAGTTCAATAAAAATACTAACTATCAATTTTTTTATTTCTCTATATTAGAGTTAGTATTTAGAGTTTATTTGATACATATTTATTTGGTCTTTCAGGTTTGAAATGATTTATTTTACATGTTGCAAAAATGTAATTTTCTCTTAAATGGATATCTCTATCTTGGTTTTCTTTGTTTGAGATCAATTTTTATGAGTATGAGATTTAGAGGAAGCTCAAATCATGTGATTTATATTGTAATCTTTGTTAGATTATGTTCTTAATGACTTCTCTATATCAATTATGGGCTTAACATCCCTTCAATTTGGTCTAGGGATTCTTTGTTGATCTCATTTTGGTTTTTATGACAATCTCTATATCATGGATGACTTCCCATTTCTTGCATTGATATTGAGATATTATTTAGAGAATTGGTAATTTTCATGGCATCTACTTAACATTATTTACCATTGGTTTAAAATATTTTTCATATATATTGTGCCTAATGGGATCTTCTTATCAGGAAGGACTTGTTATTCCTCTCATTGATAATTAGAAAATATTTTGTTCCTTGGTAAAATATGGCCTTTTGTCTATACAATGTACCAATTTTCAATTGGTTTCTTAATCCAATTTGTACATCCTTATTTTTTGGATATATATATTCTCTCTCCAAAATGAGGGGGAGCACTTGTAAGTGTAACCCCTGTTTGGCTTTGAAAAATGGGGAGAAAATCCATGAAGATAAATTTGGCTATCTACAAAAATTTAAAGGTATGATGCTCTAAATTGTCCACTTTCAAATATTTTACGAAAATATTTGTCACAAACAAAACATGGGAGATTGTTGGTTTTTTGGATATTCCACACTCATATTTTGATGATGCAAACATTTCCCATTTGTGTCACTAACTTGTGTATTAGAATTTGAGATGATTAAGGAACTGACAAGATCCAAAAATAAATAACATGCTATTGTATATGTGTTTGGATGCTTGTAAGTCAAATTGTACCATATATAAGCTTTGTACAAGCAAAATTTGTACTACTTGTTAGGAATGATGCAAGAACATATGATGATCAACCTAATCCTACCCTAGACTATTTTCTAGACTTATATCAGGTCTTTAGGATAGTTAGGTGTCATTAGGAAAATTATTAGATATATTTACCAAGAAAATAGTAAGGAGACGCAATATTTAGGTCAAACTATAGTTTGAATGAGAAACAACCATTGTAGAAATATAGTCGGTTCAAAACCAGGTAAAAGACTTCCGCTCAATCAAATTACACTTCGACAGATGGAATCCGGTCAAAGTACAATCTGATTGAGATCAATCCATAGCCAATATATGTTTTCATATTTCTAGTCATTCTAAACTTGTCTTTTGACTTCTAGTGACTAGTTTAGCATTGATCTCGTCCTAAACACTCCCAACAACTATATTGACCATTCCTAAGTGTTTTCCATATAAAGGAGTTCCTATGAACACTTAGAACACATACTTGAGGTGGTATCCTTCTCCAAGCTTAAACATCTACATTGCTATCTTCAGGTCTATGCCATAGCTCAACACTAGTGTCCTACTCCACAAAATATAGGATTGCTTATTTCTTGTGGAGAGTTGATCATCACTTGTTCATAGAAACCTACAAATTTTATATCATGTGAGAGTTGTAATTTCTTTTCCTCTCTTATTCTCTTTACTTATACTTATTTCTTCCAACTACTTCTTGCAAGAAGGCTGTGGGAAAGCTTCTTGGAGCCACTTTTTGCGAGAAGGTTGTGAACAAGGTGGGAGGACATTTGCGATCTGTTCTATTGTACAAGTTCTCCTTGAGCTATAAAAGGAGGGTTGTCTTGATCCACAAAAGACACTGGTTTTTTAGTGCATTTTGTATAGGTTAAAACAAAGAATAAAATATAGGTTGAAAATCTTGATTGCTAACAAATAGGTAGTGGATAGATGTCCTTTGACGGAACCACTCTACATTTGATGTTTTTGTGTGGTTGCTTTTAATGCTCAATTACTTGCTTTATATTTCTACTACTTTATCTTTTAAACAAGTTGCAATTAGCCTTTCTTTGTGTTTTATATTTAATAAATTTTATTATTAGCTCTATTTACCCCCTCTAGATTTTCTAGTAAGCCATAATAGAATTTTTTTATCAGTGAAGTTTCATAAAGTTCATGCTATGGGTACTCTCTGTGATAAAATTTATATCATTCACACGCTTTATAGAGATTCTCACCTGGTTTCTGAACAAAATCAATAATCTTGTTCCAACAATGAATGGTCCTTTGAGTGGGAAAGAATGTGTTGACAAAAGTTTGAGCAAGATCATTCCAAGTTTTGATGCTTAAAGTCTTGATGCAAAGATACCATTATAGATCCTTGTACCTTAGAGAGAAGTGGAAAGCTTTTACATACATAGCTTCTTGTAGGACTCATTGAATCTTTTGACTGTCACAATAAGCTTTCAAAGCATTAATGTGATGACTCAAGTTTTCATCAGGTGAAATCCCCCAAAAAGTTCTCTGTTAAATGAGAGAGATTGTACCCCCCTTGATATCAAAAGTAGACTACATTAGAAATAGGACTAAATACTATATGTATAGTCTCATTAGCCTTCAATTCGGTATAGGAATTGAAAAATCATCCTTGATTCATTTCATCCTTCTAGAAAGCACCTGAAAGTTTCTAAAAGGAATGAGCATCTCAGGTGTAATAGAATCTCCAGATAATAATGCTAGAATGAAGTTTTCAAAATTGAATTTAAAGGAGAAAACAAATATGTGTGTCTAATAGTAAGTAGACTTCAGGTTCTTAGATGGTTTTCCATTAGCCTTATCCCCAACAACAACTCCAAAAGTAATTCACCCGTAAAAGTGGGTCAAAAGTGTGAATATAATTATCTAGTTATAAAGGATCAAACTTTAGACTTTATGTGATCCCAAGAAACGTCCTCAATTTAATACAGAGCCAATAGTAGTAATAGGGGGTCAAACACAGGGACAAGGGGTTGACAACTGCATAGGAAACTAAAAGCCTTAGCTTAGCCAAGTCATACAAAACTTTAAATTTGGTGTTTCAATTGAGGAACAAATTAATTTACTTGAAATAGGAAACCTCAGTTATAAATATCAAACAAGATAATGGTGATGAATAAAAGGTAAACTTGGACTGGGTTTCACCAATAAAACTAGCCTCAACCATGCAATGCTCTCCCTTCTATTTTATACATTCTCAACTTACATTTACAAGAAGTCATAAAAGATAACAATCATACAAGATATATAACACCATCCTTCTCTCGAGATTGGATTATATTATTATCAACAGTTACCTCTTTCTAAAGAAGAAACATTTAACTTTCTCAATAGTGATTCCCCACTCTTGTGGTTCCTCACTAATCGAGACTCTAAATCTTCTTGAACTTCAACTTTTGAAATAGTTCACATTAAACATATCAAGGAGGTAGATAATCAAACATGTGATGCATTAAAATAAAAGCATGGAAACAAAAAGCAAGAATATATGTATTAGACACAATAAGAAAGATTAGATCATTGAGAGGGTCTGATGGCTACTCCCAACCCAAGTTTATGGAATTTATCCATTGATGGTGTAAGACAGAATCAAAGTACAAATTGAATGAGCCACCACATTCAAAGGATAACAATGAAACATAAAAGGAAAGGAAAGACATAGATCACAAGGATAGATCGAGATGAGAGGTCAATCTACCCACCTTTTGGCTGAAATTTGATTTTGGGTTTTATTGATATTGGTAGATCTATTGAGATGATTTCTGTTGATCCTTTGAGATGATTGATTGGTCATTGGGTCGATTGAGATACTAGCCCATCAACCCTTGGATGTCGATCATCCTTCCCTTGCTGAATCACCTTCCAACTCCTTTCTTAAGGAGAACTTGATCGATATGATAAGTGAGATGGTAGATGGTAAAGTTACGAAAATCAATGACTATCAAGATTCATCACTTTGACTTTAGTCTTTAAATTATGTAGCAACATTTTAACTCTTTTGCAGAAGACAATATACCTTGGGAGTGATGCCATGGGTTCCTATTTATAAGGTACAACTGGGCTCATGTTGACCTTTATTAGGTCAATGTAGAATCCACGCCATGGCATTTGATTATCAAGATTTGGAGCTTGATTGGTCTTCTTGCTCCATAACACTTTTCTTGATCATCATGGCACTTGTATTCTTGGGTCTATTGGGAAATCGAGATCTCAGATGATGTGTATGTTTTCTAATAGAAACTGACGCTATAGGGTTGGATAAAAATAATAGTTTCATTTAGTGTAGCATTAGTTTGCATACCAAAATAGATGCCATAGTTTGTGATGTAGTATTGGTGTTGTTCTTTGAAATTGATGTAATTAAGAAACCTAAGGTTCACTTTGATATACTATTAATTTTATTACTAAAACCAACACTCTAGACCAACTTATACTCCAGAATAACCAAGATTTCCTCATTACTTTTCAACACCTTTGAAACCCTAACCCTCTCTTGTTGTCACTACTCTCAACCTTGCACTGGTTGGCCTTCTTCCATCGCCATTGTTGGCTTTATTGAGCATTGTCTTCCTTCCTCTTCTAGCTTCCTCATCATCTTGCTTCTTCTACACATAGGTGCCTCCATCCCTCTTGGGCGTTGTAGCTCTTTCTCACACAACACTGCTATCCATCTTCTCTCCCTAGCCGCTAGCCATCTTCTCCCCCTTGCCACACGCCATCTTATCTCCCTTGTAGATTCCAATGCTTCTTCCCCCTCCCTCATTTTCCTAGTCCATATATGTATGTTTTTTCTCCTTTTTGTTGATTTTTTAGCTTCTAAGGATCCGATATGTTGTATTGGTGTTTTAAACTTGAATGAATGATGATACCCTATTTTTTAAATATGTAAAAATATATGAGTTGAATGATGATTTGATGTTTATATTTTTTGTTATTCTTTTAGTTTTGAAACCTAGATAAATCCTACTTGTTTGATTTTTTTTCATCAAACAATGTATCCCAAGACTACCTAATCAATATTGTGATTCATATATATTACTCAAATGAAATCTAACTATAGTTTCTATGATAAATTTTGTCTCTTAATGCATACTTGGTTGTTTCTAAATAGATGAACTAATCCAAACTCACTTTATTTAGACATGTATAATAGGTTTTTAACCTAAATTATATATGCAATTTATAATTATACATGTATTTTGTTGGCCTAGAAACCCGTCTAAAATTTACTCATTATGAGTAAATTTTGGGTACTCCCTATTTGGGACTGCTCTGTAATAGTTAATATCACTTAGGATGTAAGTATATAATTCTTGTTTTGGTTTTAATTTTGATATTCGTTTCCTGATTTGTTCTTTGAGTACATATGTAAGTGGGGATTTTCCCATCTACAATAGTATACTTGGAGAACTAAGGGGAATTGTTGTTAAAATTATCTTGAAAACTGAACACACATTATACACTTACTAGTGAGACTAAGTATTAACTAATATGATAGGTGGTATTCATTCATCATAGTTTATTAAGTTTGCTATAAATTCAAACTTAACTTAAATTTGAACTTATCCTATAACACTTGTATTTAATGCTCAGTTGCATTAATTTCCCTATGATTAAAGATAGATAAAGTTAGATGTCCATCCAAAATCACCATACTCTAGACTTAAGAAGAGTGTCTTGATGACATTATCAGATCTACTATGGAACATAGGATATGACTTGAAGATATGTTTTATTCCACATGTAGGAAGTATTGTAACAACTTGAAAGTCAACACTGGAGATGAAATCAAAAGTTGTGTCATATGCAATGGGATTAGAAATGGCTATAATGCATGGTACTTGTATCGAGTAATTCTATCGTAGAACCATTTATCACCTGAATTTAGACTCTAACTTAATAAAGTCAATGGAAGAGTACCCAAGAATATGTCCCTAGAATGGATCACATTCATGTAACAAATGCATGAATCAAACCAAAACAACAAAATTATAAACCATAAGGTGCGAACAACAAGGATACATGTGTAAAATAAACTAAAATTAGTACCTGACATGAAGATCATAGTCCCTTGTAGATTTAAACCATATGGAGATTCATTTGCTGTTATTAGATGATTCCAACAGAGATATGCGCAACACAGTTTCATAAGAGAAGAAGCAACGACCATTGTATACTTAGTACTTAAAATCATAAAATGGGTATATATTAGCAGAACCGTGCTAAGTACACTAAACAAACTTATAAAATCAAAGGTTCAAGAGAGCATATATTTCTTGTAGTTTTATTATAATTAAATAAATAAAAAAACAACATTAAAGATTTTCCCTTTTAACATGCGACCATGTTTTGGTGCATTTTCATTATACCGACTATATTTTAATTTCCTTTGACCAGCTTGTCAAAGGAAGGGGTCTATGAGGGTCATTTGAGCCAACGCTAAGAATGACACCTGTTTCAATGTAAGGGACTTCATAACAAATGCCAAGAGTTGACCCTTTTATCAACACAATCTTCCCTTGCTTGATAAATCAAGTAGGTCACCATCCTTGTGTTGTTACCCTGATAATATAGGCAGGTGCACGAGGCTGTGTATTGGATGCCTATAATTATGTTTTCAAGTTTGTTCAACATAGTATAATCAAGACCAAACATAGTAGTCATATGGACCATGTAGCTCAAGCAAGTGTATAAGACTAAGCATTTTAAGCATACATACAATAGGTTCAATACCACTAGTCTGGCAACTAGGAGGATAAAAGTGTACTTTGATTAGAGCACATGATTAACCATTAATTTAGAAAACCCGATTTAGCAACTTGAGCATATCTTGGAAATTAGGCAAAAAATGTAATACACATATTCCAAATAAGTGAAATTGAATTAACATCAAGATATTAGGTCTCATTAAGCAAAATAATGGTGGTAGTATGTTTCACCTAAGTCTAGGTATCATTTCCTTCAATATTATTCTCAAAGTCTGTAACTACGTCATGAAAATTCATTTTCTTATTACTTTATACATCATGGATACATCTATAACATAGGGTGACACATCACAACAGAACTAAGATTAGGGATTCTTGGTCAGGGTTACAATATCTTAATGGATCATCATAATATTTGAGCAAGATAGTCAACATAAGCATCAACATTGTCATCTTAAGTTATTTTTAGGCAAAATAGTCATCATTAGAGTAGGATGAAGTCTACTTAGATTAGGTGTCATACACATCATCCAAGTATTGATTTGATTGCATTATATAATATGATGATCATTAGGGTGATGTTTGTACAAGGTTATATCTCTAATTATCAACATGCATCATAGATCATATTTCAAGTCAAGTTTAGATCACTCAGTCATATTAGGGCACGAGAATGATCCATAAGGCATTTTGGGGTAAAATATATGCATGTTTACTGATTCCTAGGTCACATAAACATTTTCAATAACATTATATCGACATTTGAGCAAGGTTTAAGATTTAACATCCAAATTTCTATTAAATGCATAATAAGACATATTAAGTGTCAAAAGGACATAACATCCAAGAAGTATTTTGAGAAAACATGAGTTCATTAGAGGGTGAGATCTACTTATATATATAACACTTATATATAGTTGAGTCACATTTGAAATATATTTAGAATAAAAAATGTGATCTTTTGCATTGAAGCCAAGATCCATTGTTAACATGTTCATAAACATCAAAATAGAGGTATACATGCACCATCAAGATCAAAATGGTGATGAATCTCGGATATTGGGTCATTAAGTGTCAAAAAATACTAATCTTTAGGAAGTCATAGTGTTTGAGGCACATTGATACATAGTTGATCATTGTAAGCCATTAATCATTTCACAAAGTCATAAAATGAACACTTTTGGGAAAATAGTAGAACTTCGAGCTAAAACAGACCACACAACCATTTTTATTAGATATGGATCATTACTGTGATCAAAATAGTATATAGGAAGTCTATATTTGGACAAACAAGCTATTATCTATCATTTAATCAAAATCTAGGCATTCAATCAATTTTTAGCAGAGAGGGGAGAGAAATATACTTTCCTTGGAAAAAGGATGGTTGTAGATCATTGGGACCATCATGGATTGTGTGTGATTCAACAATCTGCCTTCCTTGATCCCACTTACAGAGAAAGTGGGGATGGGTCAAAATCTGAGCCCTTGATCCAGGGTGCACCATCAACCCATCAAGGATTGATAGTGCTTGGACCTCACCCTCCCTTCCCTAGCTGCAACCATACATAGGAGCATGTGCATCTATTTCTTTTAGAGTAGCTATGATGCCCTACCCTCCTCTTGTTTCCTAATTATGTTTCTTTTGTTGCATTGTTTGTGTTTACCCATCTTGTAAATGATGCATGACTACAAAAGATCCTCTCTAGGAATGCTACATAAGAACTTCACCTTATTGAACTTGTCTACACACTAGTACACAAGTGGCCTTTAACACCGGTTAATTAAGGCATTCAACATAGATTTTGAGGCAAAACTTAGATGGGATACACTACTCATCAACAACTATGATGTCAGTTAAATGAGGAAGAAGAATTTGACATATTACCACAACAGTAGTTTCCAAAACCTACATATAGATAACAAAAACTGAAGCAAACAACTTGCCTTTTAGCAAATTGTGTCTCAATAGGGGGCATGTGACATCGGCTTATGTTGACAAACCGGTGCGACAAAATCATTATGATGTCAATTTGTAACAAAATTGACATAATCACAAGCTAAATTTTAGATTGTCAAAATTTATAAGTATCGTCAAATTTAATATGAAACTGACGTTACACCATATCAAGGTCGGGTTCTATCCACAAAAAATGATGTAGTAGACTGGCTTATCAACTAAAAAGTTTACGGATAATATTGTTCGTTAACATCAATTTTTTCTAACAACTGATGTTGAAATATGCATCTCTTTAAATAAAAGGTATGTAAAACATGCTATTCTAATGAACAATAGGTTCCATGTTGTATTCAGATTAACAACATGCCATTTTGAACCTATAAAACCTACAATTAAAAACACATATATAACACATCCACATCTTTAATTTCCCCATTGCATTCAAATACATATCTTCAAAATGTACTTGTTTCACACACATTCATAATTCACATGTACATTCACATTCACATCTTCGATTTACCAATTAAATCAAAACCCAAAATCACCTACTTTCATTATCATTTAAATTCAAATATAAAGTTTGACTTACTTGATTCACATACATAATCATACAAACAATTAGACTAAAAAGTTTCATACATAATCATAAATCCCAATTGAATTCAAAATTGACTTCTTGAAAGAAGCATGTTATCCACAATTCTCAAACTCATCTAGAGTGTCTCCTACATAAGGTTGTTGAAGCATACTTGGGTACACCCAACCAATTTATGTGGTTGGATGCACCTTAGGTACACAATAGGCTCTTTTAATATTTATAAGCCCAGTTTGGAAACAATCTTATACAAACTCAGAGGTGCACAAACTCATTAGTATAGAGAATGGAAAGCTAGGTTGAACCCAAGGGAGAGAAGGAAAACTAGAGATTAGTTTTTTTTGGATAGGTTCCTAAATTGGAGTCTGATGTTCAAGGTTTAATTTTAGTTTTGGGAGATACAGTAGGTTCGCCAAGCAACTAAGAAAAGGCAAGAAGAAAAACCTACTTTAACCCTAAACAAGTTAGGTCTAAATAACACAGAAAGGAAACTAAGCAAGAAAGGAGAAATTATTCTATGGAAATCAAGAAAGAACTAATAATAGAGATTAAACTAACAAAGCAAGCCTAATTATCAAACTGGAGATGGCAACTAGCTTAACTAGGAAAAAGCTACACCGGCAATTTAGGCAAAAGAGCAAGAAAATTGCTAGACTATCAAATGAGTAACTATGACAAGCACAAGAAATAATAAAATAAACAATAAATATTCTAGCCAGATCTAGCTACCATGAGAAAGGAAAGTAACTAAAAAGACAAGTAAAGAAGATAACTAAGAAGGCACTAGCTAAGAAAGAAAGTAACTAAGGTTTTGATCGATTAATGAAAGTGTGGACCATTTGGGTTAATATGACTATCACCTAGGTTGGGGGTCATAACATGTAAACATTATTCATTGATTTACATTACCAAACCAAATAATCAAATTAGATGTCAGGGAATTGCCTAAACTACTAATTGGGGTATGTATAGGTGAACTAATCCCTATAACCCCCTATCCAAACATACAAGACTCATTTGATTAGGGTTTAGGTGGAAATAAAAAAAGATCTAACAAGTATATGCTCTTGGGATGGAAGCAATGAGAGAAATTATGGGCCAGGGGTAGTAATGGAGAATGTAGATGAGGTTTTCACACCTCATGTCGCCTCCCATCTAGCCTTTAAGTATCTCCAAGCCAATGACACTAAGTGTCTCCAAGATAGCTACTTAAACATCACATTTACATGTAGGAGAGTGGATAGATATGTAGGAGCATGGGCATCTAGCTAGGTATCTACTAGTTGAACCTAGGAACAAATCCCAAAATAACCACATATAAGCCATATCCATAGGAAGGTATTTTTGAGCACAAATCACAAGATTATCCATGGGAAATGAGATATAAGTAGAAGATAACCATCAACAAACGATGTTATAGAGTTCATATATCACTTTCCCCCAACATGTAATCAATGTCACGTTTTCAACCCCAAACAATCCACCTAGGGTGCTTAGCTACTCATAGTATGAAAAATGGAGAAATAAGATGTTACATTCTCATTTTTAAGCACATTATTATGACTTCTTTAGTACATAATATTCATGGTCATTAGATAGCCAAGATGACATTTTTTTTATTTCGGGTTAATAACATGCAATGGGAATTTTCTTATTAAGAGAAGATATAGTAATATAGCGCTACACAAAATTTTAGGATTTAATTGTTTATGAATATTTGGTTATTATATATTAAAGATTCATCTTGTTTTAATCATACTAACTATTCTAGTTACCTAATTAGAAAACTAACATTATGACAATATTTTAGATACTAAGATGAGAAATTTATAAAAAATTGGTATTAAATTGTGTTCATTTGATTAGGTAAATAGATTGCACAAGATAATGGATAATAAAGATAAGATAACATCAATTTAAAAAATTTCTAGTTATGGGGATTATGTGTGCACCATTGCATCAAGCGTGGGAGGGAATGGACTAATCCCATCAATCCCTTGATCATCTTCAAGATCCGTGTTTCTTGTGCCAGACTCCATTTTCCAATCAATTGTGGATTTCTCATGGCTCAATCAACCATTTTCTAGACCGCGTTCTCTGTTATCTTCTAGAGACAATTTCACACCTATTAAACACTCACTCGATCCCTAAAAACTACCCAGAAACAAATGTAAAATTTCATCTACCATGTGCTGGTTGCAGACTGGCCAAGTGCAACACCTTTACCTCTCTTGTCACTGAAAAAGAATCACCTTGTCAACCTAGGCATCATCCACACGTCAATTGGATCTCCAAACCCCTGATCACCCTTGCTTGAAATCATCTCCCTTTTCCAACAACCCACTTCTATTCTCCTTAGTAGTACTGCCATCACCAAATTCCTCATGTCTAGACCATCTTTAGGCAATAAAAAATTGAACGCTAGCTTCAGTTTTGGGTGTTGTTCACTTTCATTGTCCCCTAGACTTTGGCTACTTGTGTCCCAAGAAGATAGCACGTGAAGAGCTCTGTGTATGCACATCTTGAGGGAACAATACCAGAAGCATTGTGAGGATAATATGAATCTTCCCCAACCTCTATATGGTATCCTTATAAGGAAAATCGAGACATGAAGCCGTATTTTCAGATAAGAGTTGGCTTACCACAGGTAAGTTATCCATGTCCTTTAAACGCGTGTTATATATTCTAGACTTATGGTCTAATTATCCTTCTCAAGATAATCCACTAGACACATGGTCTAATGTTCATATGTAGAGTATCACTTTGCAATACAGTTGAATTATTACCTTAGATAGATCATACCTATATTTTATTAAGTACATGTGTCAAGTTATTATTCTTGCATAATTGTTAGAAATTAGTAAGCGAACTACCAAAATACAAAATATAATGCCTAAAATTCATTTCAATATTTTAATTCCTTTTTATAATTAAGAATTAAGAATTAAGAATTTATAATCTCTTTTAGAATAGTTGAATCAGATAGATAATCTAGAAGTTAGATTACCACATTTCTTTACTAATTGAATTTTAGAATTCAAAATAAAATTGTTAGAACTTAGAATGGAAAGATCAAAATTTGTCTCTAGCTTTTAGTTCCTAATCCTTGAAATATAATTTAGATTTCTCATAAAAGTCAGAAAAGAATTTAGAATATAGAACACTTGAATAGTATACATACTTTAGAATTTATCTCGATTACTTGAGATATATAATTAGAATAGAAGCAAAATTAGCAATAGAGTCACAAGTAGAAATAGAAAAGGAACAAAAAAGAACAAAAAATGACAACAGAACATAATTTGATATTATATAATAAGTCCTCACCAAAAAAATATATTGCAGTACACAGAACAAAAGGTATTTATGTCACATAAGGTGTGTTTCACTATAGAAGGCACTTTGTGCCATACAAGAAACCTCAGTGTCACCAGAAGGCATTTCATATTGTAGAAGGTGTCTTGCACCATAGAAGGCAGAAAATGCCATAGAATACGACTTATTGTATAAACGTTCCCACACAAAGATAAAATATGTAAATAAAAGATGTTTTCTCTAGTTGTAGATTTCAAATTTTCACAATTTAGTTATTTTTCTTACAATTATCAGAATTCAATGCCACTTATGCTAACCCTAGGGTTTCCTTTATGCATGATTGGGAATGATTCATCTGTAGATTTCAAGCTTTAGAAAGAAGACCCAATTTAGAGGTTGCAAGTGCAATTTTAAGATGTTTTCTTGGTGGGGGAACCATCTCTACGATCCAAGATATTGAGACACAATACATGGTTTTGTATCATGTATTTATACTTTCTCATAAAGTTTGGTCTAACCAAGTTTCTTTCCTAATAATTTATGAGAATTTATTTTATAAATTATTTTGAGTTGGCTTCTTTCTATTGTTATTACGATGAGTATCATGTTTGTGACACTCCCAAGTTGAAAAAAGTTAGCTTACACTTATGTGATATGAAAATTGAGGTGTTACAATGTGATACTAGAGCAATAATGCAGATGGCCACCATCCAATTCTCATGTTCTAAGCTTAAATTTTCCTAGAAGCAAGTGAGACTAGAGTACACATTTTGAAATACATTTAGTAGACATTGTTATTGAAGAAGTGACTGAAAGATAGTAGAACCCATGTTGGCGGTTTGATCAAGTAATATAAGTTAAGATATGAACTAGAGTTATGGGTCTAACTACTTTACACTGTACGTGTTAACTCTCTATTTGCATAGAGCATGCCCTCTGTCTTTTCCCACATGTTTGTGGTATGGGACACAAGCTTATGGGACATTTTAGAGGAAATATTATGTGCATACATATATACTTATGATGCTTGTCTCCCTCTTCGCAGTGCGTCTAGTATGGGACATGTAATGTGAGGTGTTAAAATGAGTATGATGAGACATTCTACTTTTAGATATATGACCGAATGACATATACCAGGAGGTAATAAAAGAAGAGTTGACATGAATGGTTTCATGTAGCTGGTCACCAAAACCTAATTGCATACAAACTAGAACCCTATAATGCATGCCAAGGTCTGATACCTTAAATAGATGAGTGCGTTAAATATCGGGATAGAAATAGGATGCTTATATGGGTAGACTGTACCAATTAAATTGAATTTTGAGGATGACATTTCCTCTAAGGTGGGCATAATTGTGACATCCTCATTTTAGGCACCTTAATATGATTTCTTTCATACATAACATCCATGATAATTAGATATACAAAAGGTTGTTTTATTGAATTTGGGTTATTAACATGCATTGTAAATTTTCCTATTAAGAGAATATGTAGTAGTATAGTACTACACAAAATTTGAGGATGTAATTATTTATGGATAGTTATCTATTATACATTTAAGATTTATCTTGTTTAATCATATTAACTATTCTAGTTACCTAATTAGAAAACTACCACCATGAGAATATTCTAGACACTGATATGATAAGTTGTTAACAAATTGTATTAATAGAGTTCATTTGACTAAGCAAATAAACTGTAAAAGACAATGGCTAATAAAGATAAGATATAAGAAATTTAACATATTTCAAGTTGTTGGGATTTTTCTTGTGCAGCTAGATCGGGTGCGGGAGAATCTAGATTAATCCCAACTGTCCCTTGGCCGTCTTCAAGTTTCATGTTTCTTGTGCCAGATTCTGCTTTCCAATCAATCGTGGATTTCTGATGGCTCAATCAACTATTTTTGAAACCTTATTTTATGTTTTCTTCTGTAGATGATTTCACACCTATTAAACCCTTACTCGAGCCCTAAAAACTACCCAGAAAGAAACACCCAATTTTATCTACCATGTGCTTCCCGGTCACCAACTCAGACCGCCCAAGTATGACACATTTGCCTCTCTGGTCATTGGGAAAGAATTGCCTTGTCATCCTAGGAATCACCCACCCATCAATTGGATCCCAAAACCCCTGATCACCCTTGATAGATCTCATCTCCCTTCTCTAGCAACCCACTTCTTCTCTTCTTAGTACTGCCACCATCATCAAATTCCTCTCGACTAGTCCATCTTTGGGTAGAAAAAAACCAAACCCCAACCTTGATTTTGGGTGCAGTTCGCTGTCATTGTCCCCCAGACTTTGGCTACATGTGTCATGAGAAGATCTACTGGTGAGGAGATATGTGTGTGCATGCCTTGAGGGAACTATGCCAAAAGCATTGTGAGGATGAGACGAAGATTCCCCAACCTTTGTTTGGTCTCCTTCTGAAGAGAAGGTTAGAAGCAAGACTTGAATCAACATTTTCAGATAAGACTTAGTCCACAGGTAACTGGGCCATGTCCTTTGAACTCATGTTATATATTTTGACTTATGGTCTAATTATCATTATCAAAATAATCATTAGACACATGGTCTAATGTTCATTGTAGGGTATTACTTTCCAATAAAATACAATTACTGCCTCAAATAGCTCATACCTAGATCTTATCAAGTATCATATTCAAGTTACTATTCTTACATAACGGTTAAATATTTAGTATGTGAACTACCCGAATACATAATATAACACTTATAATTTATTTTAGTATGTTAATTCCTTGTTATCATTAAGAATTTAGAATTTATAATCTCTTTTACAATATCAAAATTAGATACAAAATGTAAAATTTAGATTTATCACATTTCTTAGTTTTAGAATTTAGATCATGATTTTTAGAAATTCAAATGAAAATATCAGAATTTATCTCTAGATTTTATTTCATAATTGTTACACTAAAACTTATATTTCTAGTAAAAGTCATATATAATCTAGAATATAAAATGCATGAATAGAATACATACTTCAGAATTTATCTCAGTTACTTGAGGTACAAAATCAGAACACAAATGAAATTAGAAATAGAATCATAATCAGAAATATAAAAGTAGAATAGAATAGAAAATGAAACCAGAATATAATTTGATATTATATAACAACCCTCACATAATAAAAGTACTACAATACACATAATAGAAGCTATCTATGTGATAGAAGGTATGTTGCTTTGTAAAATAGAAGATTCCTCAGTGTCACCAGAAGGCACTTCATGCTACAGAAGGTGTGTTGCACCATAGAAGGCACGCACTACCATAGAAGAGGATTTATTGTATAATAGTTCCACATAAAGATATATAAATGTAAATATAAGATGTTTTCTTTAGTAGTAGATTTTGAGTTTTCACAATTCAGTTATTTTTCTTAGAATCCTTAGAATCCAATGCCACTTATGCTAACCCTGGGGTTTCCTTTGTGCATGGATGGGGACGAGACGTCCACAGATTTCAAGCTTTCAAAAGAAAAACTAATTCAGAGTTTACAAGTGCAATTTTAAGAGGTTTTCTCGGTGGGCGCCATCTAAACAATCCAATATATTAAGATATAGTGAAGGATTTTGTATCACATATTTATAGTTTCTTATAAAATTTGGTGTAACCAAGTTCCTTTCCTAAGAATTTATGAGAATATATTTTATAAATTAGTCTATTTTGGTTTCTTTCTATTGGTATTGTGATGCGTATCATGTTTATGACATTCCCAAGTTGAAAAAAGTAACTTACACTCATGTGATATGAAAATTGGGAGGCTACATAAGAAGAAGTAGAATAGTAGTACTTCATGGATGCTTGGTGAAGACTCTTCATTCTTTATCTCCATCTATAGAAGCACATCCTTGTCCCTCCTTGGTGGATGACAAGAATGGAATGGTCGGTGAAGTGGTTAAACCCCTAGAAAGCTAGGATTTTGAGGTGGAGGATGATGGAAATGGAGTGGTAGTAGGTGGGAGGTTCTATGAAAGCTAAGGTAGGTTTCAATAATTGCTTGGGTAGCTAACCTTCAACTCCCAACTGACATTATATCTTATATAGTGGTTTGGGAAGCATAGGGTTACATGATGCATTTAGGAAAAATGACAGCTAGAAAGTAGTATGGTTTAGGTTGTAGCACGACCATTTTGGGAAGAATGACCATAGTGGTGGAAAGGTGGAATGGGCATGTTGAGGAGGAATGACTGTGGTGGAAGTGGGAAAATGTCAATGGAAAAATGGATTTTGAGGGTTGTTAGCATGACCTTGTTGGGTAGTACAACTGTGTTTGACAACATGACTGTGGTGGCAATGAGGTAGAGAAGTCATTTGGTGGGATAGTTGCGTGAGGGTTGTTGTCCTTAGCATGGGCATACTGGGTGCTTGGCATCACGGCTGTTTTGGCTGGCACATCCATGCTGGGGTCTTCCTGGCATGACCGTGCTGGCTAGCACAGCTGTACAAATGCACTTGCTAGAGCTACTTCTTCACTGTGAATTCTTTGTGATTTTTAACTTGGTGGCACATTCATTGCATTGTACCACGATTGCAACGAGGTCTTTTCCTTGCACTTTGATCTTCATTTTCACAATCCATGGAGTTATTTGCTTTATCTAGACCTTTGGTCACTAGGGGTAGGTTGGAGAAGTTCTTTGGCTCTCCTTAGGATCCTACAAGGGTGGAGAAACCCTTAGATCATCCTCCTTCTCTCCTGTGCATCCAAAGCATGGTCAAGGTACCTTAAAAACATGTAAGGAAACTCCATAAGGGCATTTGACAATGATACATTTATTGGGAGAAATAAATATGCATTCTAATTATGTTTCAATTATGATAAAAGGAAAAAATGACACAAGATGAAGCCCTGAATTTGGGTTGCATCACCATCCCAAACTTTAAACGTACTTGTCCTCAAGTATGATCCACCTTAATCTCTCATTTTCCATACATTCAAAGAAAGCATGGATGAATGCAATAATCATAATGCACATTGGATAAATTGAGTTCACATCTGGATATAGACATGCAATCCATTATTCTGTACTCATTTTCCTACTTTTCAATGTGATTTGAGCACAAAGAACAAGAACTTTAAATATTAGATACCAAACACATATTTAAGTCGTGTAACTTTTCATAATGCTCCAGGTAAACCGTATCATGCATATCATACATAAAAATGATTAAAGTTGTCGTTTCACTTTCTAGGACTCAATCATACACTTCACTTCCCCTCTCATGACCGACCTAGCTTGTGTAGGGCAGTGTGTGCCAGAGTTCATTTTCCCTAGCCAATAGTCAAGGCTTGTAAAAAGGAGTGGAGTGCTATAACATAGGATCACCCATATTTTATCTTTCTTTTTTCTTTTTTTGAGATGATAATTCATAGAGCTATCTCTTGTTTCTTTTTCTTTTCTTTTTTCCTTTTACCACATGTGTAAGGAGGTCATATGGTGATTGGAAGAAGTGAGGGGTGTAGATATGGCCAACCCAAACTTGTGGCCAAGACTAATGTGTTCACTTTGGCATCCTTTCATGACACACAAAGGTAAGAAAATGATGGAAAAAATGTCGAGTCAAAGAGGGGTTAGCAGTAAGGAGGATTCATGTATGGTTTCATTCAAGCAAGCCAATCCAAGAAACATTCACTAAAATAAAAAAAAACTATGCACAAAGTGAGAAATTTTGATATATCACATTCTTTCCACATGGAATGAATGATCCAAAGTATTCAAGGCTTGCACGAATCACATTTATTATAATAGTTAATTTCCTACAAGAGGCTTGGAGCACATGCAAAGTTCCAACATAGAACTCATCTAGCGAAAAATAACATCAATGGACTGCATTCTCCAAGTTTTGACATTCACATGAAACAAGTAGAGATTTAAGTTGAAACACGCCATTGGGCACATACATCAAGCTTGGGCAAAATTGGCCAAAATGATGCCATATTTACTTAGAGTCACATCTAAACCTAAACTAGAAAGAAATAATCAACAAAATAGGCAAATTCTAATTAAAACACATAAAAAATAAAAAAAACCCTATATGAAATGCAATGCATGGCATGGAATGGAAAAAAGATAAAAAATTAGAAAAATTATGCAAAAATTGCAAGAAAATAATCTATTTACATGAATGTATGCAAAGAAATAAAAATTCTAATCTAGGTAGGTGTTTCAATCATTAATCACCGAACATGGTGAAATAATGAAACAACTAAAAAGAAGGGCACATACTTCCCTACCACCCCTAAACATTTGAATAATGATGTCCTCACCATGACACTGAAGTCTAGGAATGATAGGGCAGAAGTCATTCCTAATGTGATGACTTGGTGGTGGTTCTCTGTACGGTGGAGGTAACTTGTAATAGTGTCCCCATTAATTCTCCTGTGGAGGTGGGTATGCCTCCTGATAACTAGATAGGGCTCCCAGAACCCCCCATTGGGGGTTTCTCTAAATATGCACATGCTGATAGTGGTACATATGATTGATATGATGGTGCATATGTTGTTGATCCAACCATATTGCCTCATGTGTCTTCAGAATACCCTCTATGTCTGCATGTATGGTGGATATGTCATAAACATTCACTATGGGGTGTTCACATCAAAATCATCTTCCTAGATCTACTGTAGTGAGGTTGCTGAAGAATTTGTTACTGCTCATGGACATTAACCCCCCCTTAACTTTTGGGTAAATCAACTAACAATGTCTTATAACCTACTCTGAGTGTTGAGTTTCTCACTTGGTAAGCAACTTTGTGAAATAATCCACTGGTCCTATACTACCAAAAAGAATAGTGGAATGGTATGGCAGCTATAAGGCTATTCCATGGTACTCAAGGTTCATGTTGTATATGATCTTTTCCTTTCTCACAGAGATCATTTGGGACCATGCAACATAAGTCTAAATCAACGTACTCGGCCCTTTTAGCTTTTTGTTAATCCTTTTAGATCACAATCTAGGGCTAGAGAAATGGTGGTGACTATCCCTCCCATTATGAATGGATGCTTCCTCATACAACAAATTATTTTTAGATGTTCTATCATCACCCCTAGATTGACATGTTTACCACTCACCATTGTGACCATCAAAAAGATATCTTTTTGCAAGAAATAGAATTGGTTATCATACTTCCCAAAATTGTGTTAGCTAAAACTTTTGGAATGTACCTCATGAAAAGGTCGTGTAGTCTACTTTTTTTTACTTCCCCACTAAAAATGTGTATTGTCTAGTGTAATTTTTCTACATTGCTGATAAGTGTACCTTGAATCCCTATCAAAACTACCTCCATAAAACTTCTTTTCCATTTCTAGAGTTGGAGTGAAAATCTTGTTGAGCTGGGAGACTGTGAAAATATGCGTAAAGTTGTTAAAAATCTGAATTAGATGACATCCTCAGCTGAATGTTGTAACCTATCCAATAGACCAAAGAACTCATGGGTGGTTTCAATGCAGGGTTCTTGGACCTCATTCAATAGTTTGTACAAACCCATTGGTTCCAAGTATTACTTGAAAATGTGACTCATCCTCAAGACTTGCATGGTGTAAATATACACATATCTCATGGGAATCACTCTTCTTGTAGTTCAATTGAGGTGGAAAGGTCTCACAAAACTTTCCTGTTTGCTCCTCTGCCAAAATTTTCTCCCTCACTCTACTTTATCAAAACCTTCATGCATTTCACTTCCAACCTTGAGAACATGCCCCCTTTGTTGAACCCATTGGTTCCAACCTTATCAGTTCATCCTTCACCTCCTTGCCCTATGTGCCCTCTTTCTCTTGATAATCATGTGACCTTGAACCTGTGTTCAAGTTGAGGGGAACAACTTAAATTTGGCTAATCATCATCTTATTATTATATCAACAACCTCCTCTTTGTAGGTTGTTGTGTTACATGGGGTTGCACCAAAGATTTGAATGCCTTGTTGGAGTAGGCCACAAAGGCGGGGGTGAAGACAAAGCGACTATGGATTTATTGCTTCTTCTTTCTCTAGATGGAGCATCAATTTCTACAGAATTAACAAGATCTTACATCTCTTCTTCTTTCTCCTCCTCCTTGTGATGGATGCAACTTGGGTCCAAGGTGTGGAGTCTTGAGGACAAATGAAGGAGAGAGCCACTCAACAATGTTGAACGTGGTAGACAACCAAACATGGAGTTGGATGGTGATCAAGTGGGGATGTGGGATGGTGGAGTGATGTTGGAGGCTCTCTTTGTGTGATATTTTGTGTTGGTGATGGCTTTGATGCCAATTTGGATCCCCATATTCACTATCTTGGTAATCTTCTTCATTAAAGCAAGAATTTTTGGTGGATTTCGGGGGTGGACCTAGATTTTCATCCTTCTAGAGAGATGGGGCAAAATAGAGATGGATATGGAGATCTAGGGATAGAAATGTTTGGGAAATGAGAGCTAAAGGTAGGAGAAGACTCTTGGGAGCTTAAGGAATCTTGGATGGAGCTTGGAGGAAAAGATTTTGAGGATTGGGGGTGATTGTACCATGCCCTAGGTTTCCTAGCTTGTGGAATGCCCATTCTAGATGTGCGAGAATGGGGGGGGGTTGTGGTCACCTCCTTCAATTTTGATAACTTAAGTGCTATGCGCCCAACCCAAAATAATTGTTTTGGAGCACATCCGTGTTGAAAAATGCCAGAATGGTTGTTTTGATCACTACAACTGTGTTGGCCAGCCCTAAAATGTCAAAATTTGTACTATAACTTTGATGAAACCATCACAAACAAATGCCCATGCTTACTTTTGCTACAATTTCCTTTATCTTTTTTCACAATTCTCCCAAAAGACATATCACACTAATTTATTTGATCCACAAAAGATATCATCTACATTTTGCCACATATTTGAGCCTTCATTCTCAATCTCTAACATGTTTTCCTATAACAATTCAAAACTCAAATAAAAATTATTAAACACATGTATGTGTGTGCCTTGAATATGTATCAAAAACCAAAATTTATAAAAAAGTGAAGGTCAGGTGTAAAAGTTCCCAAACCTAGGTGGATTGCCTCCCAATAGCAGTAGGTTTTATGCCTTTAGTTGGGCTTCTTATTTCTGAGGTCAGCCATCCCCTTGAGAGCCTCTAATCATTGTCACCATAGTAAATTGTTTTCTCTTATGCATTAAGGCACATATATTCACTAATAGGAACTTCCTCAAACAACATCACGATATTAAAACTTTGATTGGGCCTATCGGGCCCAACTTCAACATCTACCTTCAATATTTTACCATTTACTATGAACTCCTTTACACCTTCTTTTTATGAATGACAATAGTTCTAGAAGAATAGACATGCTTGACTTGATAGGGACTTTCCCATCTTGATCTTAGCTTCATGGGGAAGATATTCATTCTTGAGTTGTACAACTATACCCATTGACTGGGCTCAAAAGTCTTTTTCTTGATCAACTGGTCATGCAAGAACTTCATTACTCCCTATATCTCTTAGACAACTCATAGGCTTCATGCCTCATTTCTTATAACTCATTGAGCTGCATCTTTCTTCTTATCTCAGTGGTTTCCATGTCCATTTCCATTGATCTCAAGGTCCATAGTGCCTTGTGTTGTAGCTCTACATGCAAGTGGCATCTTTTCCCATATTTGAGGTTTAAAGGAGTAGTGCCAATCGGGGCCTTGAATACAGTCCTATAGGCCCATAAAGCTTCATTGAGACGGAGTGACCAATCCTTACAATCTAGTCTCACTATCTTCTTGAGAATTATCTTTATCTCCCAGTTGTCTAACTCAACTATTCCACTCATTTGAGGATGGTAGGGAGTGGATACACAATGGTTCACACCAGTCTCTTCAACAAACTTTTGAAGCTTATATGAATGAAGTGGTTTCCAACATCAACAATCATAGATCTTGGGATTCCAAAATTGATAAAGATGTTAGACTTCACAAAATCACACAACACTTAGTGGTCATTAATTCTAGTAGCCATGGCTTCCATTCATTTAGAAACATAATATACTACCACCAAGATGTACACAAAGCCAAATGAGGGAGGAAATGTGCCCATAAAGTCAATTTCTCACACATCAAACACCTCCACCACAAGAATAGGGAATAGAGGTATCATGTCCCTCTTTGAGATTGTGCCTACCTTTGGCACTTCAAGCAATCATTGCAATAGTCGTGTGAATCCTTGAACAAAACTGACCAGAAAAAGCCACACTGTAGAACTTTGGTAGCTATCCTCTTTCATCCAAAATGGCCTCCACATATGTCGAACTGGCACGTGGAGAGTATGTCTTGTTTCTCATTCTACATAATGAATATCCTTATGAGTTGGTCAGAGAAAAACTTGAAAATATGTGTCTCATTCCAAAAGTAGTTCTTTTCTAGAGAAAACAATCTCCTTCTTTCTTCCTTGGTCCATGTGCTTGGCACCCTTCCACTAGCCAATAAATTGTATATGTGCTTGTATCATGGACTTTGGGTAGAATCAAACAAGAGGAGCCACTCATGAGGAATTGTCTCTTTGATTTTGTTCACTTGATCATAAGATGATTCAAAGCAAGAGAGATGATTGGATGTTGAATTTTCAACCCCTTTCTTGTCGACAACTTCAATATCAAACTCTTGGACATGATGGATCCATAGAATTTGTTGGTAAGGTATGCCCATAGAGCCAATCATGTGATGATTGATATGACATAAATCACAAAGGATCTGATTAATACTCATAAAGGCAAGCTTACAATTCATTCTATTTCATTCTATTATGAGATAATGAGGAAACATAATGAATGTCTAAAGAATTACAATACTCAATGACGTATGTCTTCAAGTACGTGACTTGGAAGAATGAGATCATACAAATGCTTAGAGTATGTACATTCTTATTATGTCCCTAGTCGGTTGTTACTGTGGAAAGGTAGATAGATGCTAGTAACATATAAGACTAGAGTGTGTATTGGTTGATGACATAATCTAATTAGTCATGATATGGCAATATCAAAACAAGTAAATAGATACATGTTAGGAAACAATGCATCAGACAGACCCACCTTGAGAGGGACAGATGGAAACCATCATATGGTAAGTCATAGTCATCTCTCACATTGAAGGTTGTAATTATGATTCTTAGACCTGAAAACACTACACTCATCACATGTCATTGGCTATGCTTTTACATCATCAAATAGAGTCTTGAAACATGGGTTGTTATAAAGGTGATGATTAGGTGACTTTAACACATGGGATAGACTATGAGTGATAGATATGGGATTTGTCCCTTCTACTGGAGTATGATATCTTATCCACTTGATAAGTGAGACTGAGAAACACATGCGCATGCACACATGAATCAATATATGATATTGATGTCACATTATCTCAGACAGTCTGCTCTTGGTTCAAGGAACATGGATTGAATGTTGAGAGGATTATGAGTCCATGCCTCAAGTTCATCCGGATATCAGAGACAAAGGAATTATACAATCAATTCAATTGTAATGACCACCATCAAACCAACAAATAAATCATTACTAATTATGTGGAATTACCATGATCAACAGATTAACAAAAATCACTAAAATTAAAAACCATTTTGTAAGGAGATCCTCTACCAAAAAACTCTTACTGAAAGATCCAAATCTTACACATAACATGATTTACATTGTACAATCACTGTTTCATTTCATCTCGAGGATAACATATAACAATTGCTCTATCAACACATGTACTGCTGCAACATAAAACCTCAAGGCATACAAGCCAAAATCTCAGATTATTCATGAAACAATTACGAACCGACTCCAAGGACCTGAGAGTAAAGAGATGACACATAATACTTCTATCTACAAGACACGACAGATAGTACACTCAACCTATACCATTACTACTGCTCTACTGTTTATTGTCCTTCCTCTACAGAATAGTCTCTACTTGTAACGACCCCACCTCCCGGTAACCCCCAATTAAGGGAGACCAAGAGGTTAGAGCCATTATCCCAATTAATAGGATCAAAGGTTTGACAAATAATCAATAACAATTATCAAAATTTACCAACTAAACTGAAAACTGGTATAAAATAAAACCTTGCATACCTTTTTAAAACTTTGGTAAGCTATTCTATCCACAGCCTGGATTCATTCTGTCTAATCCTCCTGCACTTTGTTTCTTATTTCCACAAGTGTCGCTTTACTATTTGTTCTTTCAATTGTTTTACCTAAAACACCGACAAACAAAATGCCGGTCAGCATATAGGAATATGCTGGTATGTGGGAACAACCAAAATTTCACAAATATGGCTAACAATTTAATTATCACAATTAGGGTAATTAGCAAACCAATTTATGTTTTCAATGTTTCATTCTCCACCCCTTTTGCCCTAACCCTGGAATACCCCTCTAGGGTTTCTGTTTTACCATTGACTTAAGGCCACCTTCTCAATCCTGAGCTTGGTGCCTAGGGGTCACCTCTCATGGTGCCCCATAGTCATGCAACATAGACCACCTTCTCATTCCCGAGCTTGGTGTCTGGGGTCACCTCTCATGGTGCCCATTGGTCTACCCTCTTGGGCCTGACCTTTATGGCATCTTCCATCAGGGTGGCATGTAGGTGCGAGAATACACATGTATTTATAATTGCGATAACCATAGTGACTTTATAATTGCACTATTAACATCCAAACTGTTTAGTTTCAATCAATGCGATTAACCATTTGGGAAACCTTTAGGAAAACTAATGCGATTAATTGTAATTAACCACATACCTGTCAAGTTGTCTTGAATGCAAAATTAATCCAAACAATCAAGTAATCCAGAATCAAGTAAGCAAGCACAATTCAGTCGTGAAATAAACATCCAATAATTTCTATCATGGATCATGGTATCCAAGTCTAATAGACCTAATCGTGCCCTAGGGTTACTAGCCCTTTTTAAGGTTTCGACCATAATTAGGGTTTCATTTCCTTTTTACCACATTTATTTTACTTTTATCAAAATATCCATCAAACCCTAATTATCTTGTCTTATTTTCCATTAAGATCCTTAAGATCAGGGTTGGACCACAAAAACCCTAATTTTCAGATTACTATATCTTTTCTTCCCTTTTTCCTCACTTTAGGGTACTAATTACATTATTAGGTTTAAAACCCTAAACTTTGCAATTCCATCATCAAACCAGATTAAAATCTAACTTTATCATTAAACAAGTTAACCATGCTTGAATTAACCTAATTGTAGTATTAAATCTATCCTTGATTAACAATTAGGGTTTCTAACCACAAATTAATATCTTTTCCATCCAAATTAGATACTTTTGCAAAAAGAGATAAATTTAGGCCTTCAAACTATTTTTAGTGTATCCCTCGTATTTTTCTGATCATTTTTCATGTATATACTTTTCCCATCTGAGTTTTCTAGCAAGAGTTATGATTTTTGTACGAAAACCCTTTTTTATCAATTTAATTACTAATTTTAGAAAAACGATAGCCGTCTGATTCGTGGTCCGCTGGTCCACTCAGGATCCAACGGTCAAGGATATGTGCGTCTGTTCTTTGTGATCAAATGAAAGTTAAATACAAATCTGCCCTTACCTTCCTTCACAGACGTCGGGGCAACAAGGTCTTTTCCCCCCTTCCCTTCTACTTCCTCGCGAGTCCAACTCCTGTCCGCGAACTGGTGCTTGCCCGCGGTCAACCTTAGGGTTGACTCCGGGCATCTGGCTTCCCCAACCATCGTGGATTCTGCTGCACCTCCTCTGGTCCTCTCTGAACTCAATGGTGCCCTCAAATTCTCCATAAGTAGCTCGAGTCGACGGGACAGAGGAGCTCCCTCTCCGACGAGAAGCTACTCCAGGTTGGAGGTGAAGGTCATCATCTTTCTTACAATCAACCCGCACGCTGACTTGCCCCCTTTCGTCCAGACACAATGGGGCGATCTCAGCTTCTACAGAGGGTGTGCGACCCTCTATATATATAGGGAAGTCGGCATGGAGTCTGACCCTATCTGCCAATTAGGGGAAATGGTCCCACACATGGAAACTAGGGGAAACCAGGGATGGTTCAGACTGACTCAGTCTCCCGATTCTAATGGGCATCTCATCTTTCCAAAACGCGGCCTAAGGAGAGAGAGAAAGGTGCGATAAGATTGCAAGTTTTGCTGATCTTTCCTTTTCTGACTCGAGCTAGAAGATGACCCCTTGATCATCCGATTGCCATACAATGACCATCAGTGAGCGTGACTCATGCCTGGGTTGGGCCTAAGGTTTCCCATTCTGATTTCAAATCACATTATAAATTGATATCCCTTTGTTTTTATAAAATCAATAACTCTCTCCTCGTTTATCCTTTTTCAATAAAATGTTAGGAGAAAGTCTATTATGACTTAATATACCATTGTATGAAATTTGAGACCAAAAGTCGAAAGGAAAAACCCTTTTTCTTCATATGCAAGTCAAGGACTTATAAGGCATATTTTATGCATATTTCTTCTCTCTTAATCTTTGTTTTCTTTATTTTGCTTCCTTTTAGCATTAAGAATCTTATGGATACGAAAATCCATCAAGGATAACTCAATTATACCTATTTCCACTTATTTTCCACATTTTATCATTATTTTCAATTTCTTTCTTAATAAAGCAATACTTAATTGTTCTTTTCTTTTCTTATTGCTTTATCCTTGCACTTTTGGACTCCCTGGGACCCAAGGAACCCAAAAGGCACGAAATCCAACTTTGGATTATATTATTTTGCCTTCTAGAGGTTTCTACATCTTTCTTTTCTCTATTTCTTAATTATTCTCTTAATAATTGAATTTCCTTTGTCTTTTCCTTGCTATTGGGCCCAATAGCCAATAAAGCCCACAAAGAAATCAACAAGGCTATTTTAAATGAAATTCATGCATTCAATCAAAAGACATCATTATTTGTTCATTTATCTTTATTATGAGAAATTACATTTCTCACCAAATGAACCCAAAAATTGGGGTTGTAACATCCTTCCCCTCTTATAAGAATTTTGTCCTCAAAATTCCATCAAGCAAACAAACAGTTTAGGATAAGCCTTTCTTACATCCATCAGGGCTCCCATGTGGCTTCACCCTTTCCATGGTGCTTCCCAAGAACCTTCATCATCTCATATTCTTCCATTTGAGTTCTTTCTTACCTTGGTATATCGTACCCTCATAGGTGACTCAGGACATTTCAACCTCTCAAAAGTTGATTAGGTTCAGGGCTCAGCACATGGCTTGGGTACCTCACATAGTGCTCTAGATCAGACCCATGGAACACATTACACATCGTGTTATCCTGAGGGGCAAGGATAAACACAATTATCTCCACCAATCCATCTCAAATGGACCCATATATCGGGGACTTAGCTTTCTCAGCTATAACTTAGAGGGGTCAGATTTTCACATCACATACTCTCCCACAGTGAACTGCATGTCAGTCTGCTTTGCATCAGCTCACGACTCATGTCACCTCTCAGCCATTTCACGATCAAAGTGATTTCATCTGCACACACTGTAGTTCTTTTCTGACCTTCACGATGCCTCCTTCACCAACATCATCTTAGTGAAGTGGTGACCGACATAACCTCCTTATAGAACTTCTTGCATCCCGATAAAGGCTACGGTGGTTAACATCACCTCTTAAGAACTGTCTCTATGTATCACCCTGAATGAGCACACATGCTCTCATCAGACCCTCTAGTCTGGATCGTACTGTCCATTAGTATGGGGTGATAAACTGTACTGACATTGAGTTCTTCATGTATCTACTTCCACTTAATGGGAGCGAACCTTTAGGTCCTACTCAAGAACTTTTAAACTCGCATCATGGTGTAGTTGAACCATCTCTCTCTCTTATAAGTAGTTCAACCCGATTTGTCCCTTGATAGTACTTTTCCTTTCTCTTGTCATCTAGGTAAGGCAACCCACCATAACCCTTGTTGCCTCCCGACCTTCCTTGGTCTGGGGGGGGGAGACTTACAACATCCATAGTGATGAACTCCCATTTCTTCTTGGGAACTCTTTATACTTATATCAATGCACTAGGTTACTGATGTTCATCCTTCACCTCCTGGCTTGCATGGCCACATGCCACATGCACCTTCATCTTAAGAATCCAAAGTACTACTATCACTTACTATCTTCGTAGTACGGTGTATGGTGATCTTAAAATCATGATATCCTGTATGTCATGATTCCTCAAGATTGATTACTTTGGAAACCCTAAACCACTCTAATCAGGGTTTCATCACCTTCCTATCCAAAGAAGTGCACCTGCGGTTCTTCAATTCTCCTTTCATTGCATCAAGGTCTAGGCTGGCTAACCAAACAACTACTAACTTGATCAACCGGTATCATTGCATCTGAACATTAGCCAAACATATCTTCTTTCTCAAACTTAGGGTTAGTCTAACAACCTCTTCTAGACTATAGCCAAACTAGGCACCTGCATCTCATCCAGAGCATCCATTACCACTTCGCATCCTTAGGTGTAAGGTAGAGTCGAAGACATATACCTCTATGTATTCCACTCATCATTTCATCTCAAACTCTAAGTCTATCTTAATCAAGAAACTCTGAGATCATCCTCTTGGTTATCAAACTCAACCTTGTACCACATGCAAGTTCCACATAACTCATGTTACAACATCCTCACAAGATGGCTACCTTAATACTCTTGGTGTTTGTAAACCATCCATGTATCATTCACTCCACAAGGGTATGTTATCATTTTTGTCCTCATACCTCATAGCAACGTTCCAATTCACATCATCTTTATCCTTAGTGTATGGCATGCGTTCTGTCCTATCTCTCACTCCCATAACAAGAGGAAATAAGCATTTGGTTGCAGTCCAAATACAGAGTTCTTCCTGTTCCAAGAGTAGAGATGGTACATCCCACCTTTCTAGTACACCTTTAAATTGAAACATGCCACATATGTCTCTACATCACATTTATCTTGATATCAAAGATACTTCCATGGAAAATTGGTTCCGAACCTACTTGGGTCCACACACAAACCTTGGTCATCTCTTCTGGGTCTATAGGGTGCCGATACTTTTGGGGTCATCCCTCTTCCCTCATGCATCAGAGAGTGCCCTACTCATCTTCCCTTTAGGTCCCATGAGTTTATGAAGGTGATTAATATCCTAACCCATGGCCCTCAGACAATGATAGCTGTTACCTCCCGACCCTATGGTCATGTGCAACTAGGGAATTAGGCAACTCCTACTTCCATCGGTCTTATCCCTACCTGACCCTAGGATAGACTCTATTATAGTACATGTCCAGCTTAGAACCTTATCCAAGCCTTCATCATCTCTCTCTCTGCATTCATGGGCTGACTTCCATCCTTTCATAGGGTCATGGAAACCTACCTACATTGGTCAAGCCCCATATCGGTTACCTCCATGGTAACACATCCACATGCACTTAAAGATGATTATCTATGGGTCTACAGGTTCATTCTCATACCATGTACTTTTCACTTAGTTTCTCACAATCCTATGAGACCTCTTTAGGTTACCTCAAAACCAAAAAAACTAGCATACACCCTACAAAAGGGTCCCTCTCCCAGGATGGGAGGAAATTACACCTTGATAACAAAGGTCACAAGCGTCCTTAGGTTTAGGGTCTGCATCTACATGAGCATGCTTAACCCAACAAACACTAGGGTACAAGCAGAACACCTACTAAACCATGCTAGGTCATACTTGTTCTCATCCTCATCATTGGATCAAGATCATACCTTCTCATGTCATCAACTTAACTGTGGGGGGGGGGGTTCATCAAACCTGCCTTAAACTTAAGGGGTTCCCTCTTCCTTTATACATGAAGAGTACCATTCTTGAAACTATAGAAAATCAAATCTCATCATGAGAATCAGGTACCCCACTTCCCCTCTTTTACCTAGGAACCCTAGGTTGACTTCTCTGATGTCCACTATCTGCTCGACCTCTTAACTATGATCCAAACATGTACAAGGCATGGCATGCACTTCCTGTCATCCTTATACTCAAGCAACACTTCAGAGTGGAGTCCTCCTCAAGGACAACCAACAAGGTACAAGGCCTCATAACCTACTACCAAACTTCTTTAGGTCTAAGGAACTCTTCCTCTCATCTTTACCAAAGGTACAGAGGTACAAGCAGACTCATCCTCTCTCTAGGGTTTGGTTCCTCTCATGGCAACCAAGACATCATCAGCCTCCAAGGATCAAGTATGAGGCAACCACAAACATCCAATTAGGTTGAATCAACCTCAACTTCCCACTTTTCCTTATGTCTTAGAGTCTAGGATTCCGACCTTCTTTCATGGTTCATGCTCTCTCTCTAGAGCTAACCCTACAAACAAGCTCACTACTAAAGGTCCTCTCTTCCTGAAGATGGATCAAGATCACAATCATACCCTTACGTGGATGAGGCCTATGTTCAACTTATGTTTGATCGAGGTTATCCATAGCTCTTTATGCTTGTCCCATAAGCTATCCTTCATGCGGCCAGGGTTTCAACCTACTACTGCACCACTCACGTACTCTAGGTGTATGTTATCCCCTACTTGCATAAGCCTATAGGGTTTCTATAGGTTCTTCACTAACCTCATCAATGAAGGAGCTATCCTTCCATCTAACATGCACACCCCTTTCCAGGGTTGGGTCACCATAGGTACTAGGTTATCTAACCTCTCATGGCTCGTATGGCATCCCAAGGCATGTCCATCCCAAACACTCGGTCAACCATGAAATCTAACTCATCATGTCATCTCTCTCTCTAACCTTCACTTGGGGTTAGGGTTAACATCATCCTCGGAGGATGTACTAGGTCTCTACTTTTAATGGAGGTCTCTAACTCTATGACCAACTTTCTTTACTTATCCTCTTAACAAGAAGGTCTAGCCTGAGGTCTCTCCTGAGGGCATGACAACATATGTCATACGACCTAAGCATGTATCTATTCTTTTACGCTTAATCTATTAAGCTTATGTCCATGACATCTTATTTACTTGCTTTCCATTAATTTGGTGGAGGATTTCTTAAACCTTATAAACCCTACCCATACCTCGAGAGGGTGAGGAAAAGAGGGAAAACCCTAATCCTTAAGGTCCTTAGCAGAATTTGAGTTGAGAAGGGATGAACAAGATGAGAGAGTCCTAAATGTATCTTATTTCGAGTCAAATCCTGAGAGCCAGACAATCACACTAATCCGGGAGTCCTCGTATTCCAACTAGTGGTGTAGAGGAAAATCTTGTTGGGTTTTAGGGGAGGCAGAGAAGCAGCGGAAACAAAATTTTTCTCCCAAAACCCAGAACAAAAGGAATCACGTCAACGTCCATACAGTAGGAAAGATGGTTTGTGGATGCATACCTTGTCCCGAGGCTTGCTCGGCGATAGTACCTCGCACCTTGCACGGTCTTCACCTCCGGTCTTGGATGGTGTCTGTGCAGCTCCTGGTCGCACCGGGACTGAAGACTCCTGGTCTCACCGGGACTGTCGGGATTGACAGTTGTCCTCCGAGCGACAGAGGTCTCCTGCCTCTACAGTCATCCACACAGACTTCCTGGAACTCTGATCTCCTTGTCCCACAAGGAATCAGAAGGAGTCGCACCCTCCTGTTGGTGTACTAGTCGCCAACACACTCTCCTGCCACCAGTCGCTTCCTACAGTTGTCTTTCCCTTGCTGTGCCTCCCTTATCAGGTAGCACTTGCTCGGGCTCTCTCGGTTACCAAAACCAGAGAGAATAAAAACTTTGCAGAGCAACTGGTTTGCACTGAGTTGTACTTTGAGAATCCCCCAATACCCCTATATATAGGAGGGTCATGGGACAGGGTTCTCTATCCCGGGCAATGCGGGACTAAAGCAGGAGTAGAAGGGTTTGAGATTTTCCACAAAAACAACCAACTGCATAACCTGAACCGATCGTTTCACAACTAAAACGGCCGATTGGGAATCTGAGCCGCCCGGTTGACACCTCAACCGATCGGTTGGGACCCACAAAACGGTCGGTTCACTTATGAACCGGTCGGTTCGTGGTCCTGATCAGTTCCCGGTTGACTTTTCTTCTTTTGTCTCTAATTGGTATCAAATACCAATCCTTATTCCAATCAAATTGGGCAAGTGAAACAAAAGGAAATTTCTCACCAATCCTACTTTCCCAACTTGCTCAGTTGCATCAGTTGAACCGATCATTTCAACACTTGAAGAAATCATTTCACCCTATCCATGAGCCGATCGACTCACCACCTGAGCCGATCGGTTCACCAAGCTGAGCCGATCGCTTCATCACATGAGCCGATCGGTTGGGAGTGCAGATTGTGCAGAATTAGTCAATTGCAGTTTCAATCAATCCGATACTCTAATCAATCAGTTCAACACCTTAAACACTATGATACTGAGCTATCAATTGATTGAGTGTTTAATTGAACTACTAAACTCCTTTAGTAATCAATCTAAACATTGTTTGTGGACAAACTCCCATTCCAGGTTAAATCCTATGTGTGTGACCCTGCATGTCCATTTCACATTGGCAGTGAAAGTCCATAACACTTATGACTTCACAAGCAAAGAGCGGTGCCTAGTCACACATCAGTGCTACCCAAGTGAAATAGAAAGTTGGAGAACAACTTTCAATCCTATAATCTGTGATTACAGTGAATGTATAATTCCTTTGTCACTGATATCCTGAATGAACTCGAGGCATGGAACAGTCATCCTATCAACGTTCATTCATTTCCTTGATCTCAGAGCAGACTGGGTGAGATGTGTGTGACATCAATATCACATATTGATTCACACGTGCATGCACATGCCTTTCTCAATCCTACTCATCAAGTGGCCAAGGACATCAAACTCCCTTAGGAGGGACAAATCCCATATCTATCACTCACCCCTCAAAAGCCCCATGTGTCAAAGCCACCCAATCATCACCTTTATAACAACCCATGTTTCAGGACTGCATTTGATGATGTCAAAGTGTACCCAACGACATGTGTTGAGTGTAGTGATTTTAGGTCTAAGAATCACACTCACCACCATCACTGTGAGAGCTAACTGTGACTACCAAGTCATGGTTCCATGTGTCACTTTCACGGTGGGTCTGTCCGGTACCTTGTTCTCTAACAAGTACCTATGTGCTTGGTTTGATATCACTATATCATGAGTAATGAGATTCTGTCATCAACCAACACACAATCTAGTCTTTAGTGTTATTGATGTCTATGGTTATTTCCACAATAACAACCGACTAGGGACCAAACAAGAATGTATATTCTTGACATCCGCTTGATCTCATCATTTAGGTCCTTAACCGAAAAGCATACGTCATTGAGTAAAATCATTCTTTAGACATCTATCATGGTACACCATCATCTCAGAAACAGTTTAAACATATAGATTGGAAATTGCCTTTATTATTATTTAAATCATTTACAAAGTATCCCATTACAATCATCATATGACTTGCTCTATGGGCATACATACCAAAAGACTCCCACTTGAAGTTAGAGCCAGTCACCAAGGAACCTCAGTCCTTGTGACCTAGCATGAACATCATGCTTCTGCTGAGAAAGGGCCTTAGTCAGTTGATCATCTATGTTGTCTTCAGTTGGTACTTTGCAAATCTTCACATCTCCTCACTGTACGATCTCTTGTATGAGATGGAAGCGCCGCAGTATGTGCTTGGATCACTAATGTGATCTGGGTTCCTTAGCTTGTGAAATAGCTCCATTATTGTCACAATACAGCTCAATTGCATCACAGCTACTAGGAACTACACCAAGTTCAGAGATGAACTTCCTGATCCACACAACCTCCTTTGCTGCATGTGATTTAGCAATATACTCAGCCTCTGTAGTAGAATCGACAACTGTTTCTTTCTTGGAACTCTTCCAGCTCACAGCTCCATTATTAAGGCAAAATACAAATCCTGACTGTGATCTGTAATCATCTTTATTAGTTTGGAAGCTTGCATCGGTGTAACCCTTTACAACCAGCTCTTCCTCACCGCCGTAAACAAGAAACTGATCCTTAGTCCTTCGCAAGTACTTGAGGATGTTCTTTACGGCTGTCCAGTGAGCATCCCCGGGATCTGACTGGTACCTGCTCATCATGCTGAGAGCATACGAGACATCTGGGCGTGTGCACAACATAGCGTACATGATGGATCCGATGGCTGATGCATATGGGATCCCATTCATACACTCCCTTTCTTCACAAGATTGGGGACATTGAGCTCTAGAGACGGTGACTCCATGTAGCATGGGGATGTTTCCTCTCTTTGAGTTCTCCATGCTGAACCACTTCAATACTTTGTCGATGTACGCGCTCTGACTTAGTCTGAGAAGCCTTCTAGATCTATCTCTATAGATCTTAATTCCTAGAATGTAGGATGCTTCTCCTAAGTCCTTCATTGAGAAAGTATTCCCAAGCCAAGTATTTACCTTCTCTAAGGCTAAGACATCATTCCCCATCAAAAGTATGTCATCCACATACAATATGAGGAATGTGATCGAGATCCCACTAACCTTCTTGTACACACAAGGTTTATCTTCATTTTGAATAAAGCCAAACACTTTGACTTCCTCATCAAATCGAAGATTCCAACTCCGAGATGCTTGCTTCAATCCATAGATTGACCTTTGCAGCTTACATACTTTATTGGCATTCTTTGGATCTACAAAACCTTCAGGCTGTGTCATGTACACATACTCATTTATATTCCCGTTAAGGAATGTGGTTTTAACATCCATCTGCCAAATCTCATAGTCATAATAAGATGCAATAGCAAGCATGATCCTGATGGACTTAATCATGGCAACTGGAGAAAAGGTTTCGTCATAGTCAACACCTTGAACTTGTCGAAATCCCTTCGCAACCAATCTACCTTTATAAGTTTGCACATTGCCATCCATGTCGGTCTTTTTCTTAAAGACCCACTTGCACCCTATGGGTTTTACCCCTTCGAGTAGTTCCACCAAAGTCCATACTTTGTTGGAGTACATGGATTCCATCTCGGATCTCATGGCTTCAAGCCATTTCTCAGAATCTGGTCCCTCCATACCCTCTACGTAGGTAGTTGGATCATCATCTATGATCAAATCACCACCTTCCTGAGTCACAAGGTATCCAAACCTCTCAGGTTCAAGGCGGGTCCTACTAGATCTATGAGGTCCTTGTATTACCAGAGGAGAATGAGATCCCACAATACCTTGTGAATATCCATTTTCCTCTTGTACATCTACCGGTTCTATGTTTTCTTGTTGGGCTTGAACTTCTTCAAGCTCTATTTTCCTCCTACTGCTTCCTTTGGAAATAAATTCCTTTTCTAGGAACACATCATCCCTGGAAACAAACACTTTGTTGTCAGTAGGGTGGTATAGATAATATCCCCTCATTTCCTTGGGGTATCCAACAAAATAACATTTATCGGATTTGGGTCCAAGCTTATCAGGAAACATTTTCTTGACGTAAGCCTCACAACCCCAAATCTTCATAAAAGACAAAATGGGACGCTTCCCATACCATATCTCATATGGTGTCTTTTGAACCGATTTAGATGGTACTCAGTTAAGTGTAAACGTGACGGTTTCAAGAGCATGACCCCAGAAGGAAATCAGAAGATCAGCAAAACTCATCATTGATTGCACCATATCCAACAATGTGCGATTCCTTCTTTCAGACACACCATTATGCTGTGGTGTTCCAGGTGGAGTCCATTGTGATACAATACCACGGGCTCACAGAAGGTGCTCAAACTCCTGGCTTAAGTATTCCCCACCTCGATCGGATTGAAGTGCCTTAATACTTTTACCAAGTTGGTTCTGTACTTCATTCATGAAATCCTTGAACTTTTCAAGGGTTTCTAACTTATGCTTCATCAGGGACACATAGCCATACCTACTGAAATCATCAGTGAAGTTAATGAAGTATTGATACCCATTTCTGGCATTAGTTCTAAAAGGCCCACATACATTAGTATGTATGAGTCCTAATAGATCACTAGCTCTCTCACCTTTACCTGAAAAGGGAGTCTTGGTCATCTTTCCCAACAAACAAGATTCACATGTCTTTATTGATTCATAATCAAAAGAGTCTAGATAACCATCTTTATGGAGTCTAGAAATGTGCTTCTCATTTATGTGCCCTAGACGACAATGCCAAAGATATGTTTTGTTTGAGTCATTGAGTTTTTGCTTTTTGGTGTTTACGTTGTATACACTTGTCTCTAAATCTATCAAGTATAGACCATAAGACATTGGGGCACTGCCATAAAAGATCCCATCTTTAGAAATGGAACATTTTCCATTCTTAATAAGAAATTAAAATCCATCTTTGTCCAAACAAGAGACGGAAATGATATTCCTATTTATGGCAGGTACATAATAGCAGTTCTTCAACTCTATTATTAGCCCACTTGGTAGAGTTAACTCATAGGTTCCTACAGCACTGGCGAAAACTCTTGTCCCATTGGCAACACGTAGTTCAACCTCACCTTTCCCCAAAGGCCTACTTCTCTTAAGATCCTTCACATTTGAACAAATATGAGATCCGCATCCGGTATCAAGTACCCATGACGAAGAAGTAGTAAAGTTAATCTCTATCATGTATACACCAGAAGTAGAGATCTCTATCTCTGACTTCTTCTTCCATCGTTCCTTCCATCCTCTCCATGTAGAAGAAATTGGTTTGGCGAGAGAACCCTTCTCTCCCTTACCATTCGTTCCATTGATCTCTATCAATGAACTTTCTTTCCTCTTCATCAACGCATTAAGCATACATAGAGTGGATTTAAAGGCTCCTGGTATATCTGGATTGTGCAGAACACTTCTCACAGTCCTCAACTAGTTATGGAATTTGTTCACAATTAATTTGCCTATTTTAAAAGATGATTCTTTTTCCATTCTACAAGAGAAAATTGCATTTGTCAAAAATCCTTTTGATTTGATTTGAATAAAATTTGACGATAGTTAATTAGGCCTTTAATTAATTACCGCTCCCACTATTTTTATTCAAATTGACAACCCTCACCATCAATTCGAAAGATTGCAACGTACAATCTTCTAGTGGGTCAAGATCCTAAAATCCTCTGAGCCATGGACCAGCTAAGGCTGTCACCTACAACTCAGATCTCCCAGGTAGGCAACTCTTTCCAATTACATCATATGCAACTCTTGAAAGATGTCATATGCAACTCTTTTCCATGATCATCTCCATGCCTCAAGGTACTAGATCCCATCTAGATCACCTTGTTAAGTCCGACCCAAAGCCAACACGATGGATATGCACCCTGCTAGGGAAGACCCACACATTCATCCTTCACTCTTCCATGAGATAGACGGTGCACCACGCTAGGGCGTGCCCACACTTGGTCGATCAAGCTTTTCACGTGTTTCACATTTGGAAGACATCTAAACTTTAATATTTAATGAGGGATTTGGTTTTTATATACATATACATATCTAATCACCACAATATATAGTACGTATCATATACATGCTATATCCCACAGAAAACATGAAAAATGATAAAAGCAATTATTATGGCCATCCTATTGTGATTCCTTGAGCCAAGAGAAATCACGGTCATCTAGGTCTACATCACATGCAACCTGTACAAGATGAAATCTGTGCCTGCCTTTCTGGGTTTGATCAGCTCATCTCCATGACTGATTGGCTCGCCATCAAGTTGGTTGTTTGGGTGCCACCAGCCGATCGACTAGCTCCTCCAACCAATCAGTTCACCGGTCGTCGTGCATCTCCTCAGGTCACCACCCACTCATCTCGATCCTCAAACCGGTCGTCTGGAACACCAACCGATCAGTTCACGCCTTGAACCGATCGTCTCAGGTCGTTCGCCGTTCTTTGACATAACAAGAAATAAAATCTATCCTATTTACAATTGAATTGTGAAACCCCGAGTTACATTCGGGGGAAGCAAAGGTAGGAAAAGAAATCTCGAATTATTTCGAGTTACATCAGGAATAGGAGAAAGGGAATCGGTGCGCAGACCGAGATGCAAACAACAACATACAACCACACACAAATAAAGGGTTTATAGGCCATAGCCATGCTACACATCCACCATGAAACTCATTTAAGGGAGACGCGTATCGAGTGCATTAATATTACATATCATATATGTATATTTGGGATTTGTGGATTGGACATGCATAAAGCCAATTTTATTCGCATCGTATGCAATAAATAAAGGCGACAAACCAAAATCGATCATATCAATAATCTTAAAATATAGAGCAGTTGACGTGGCTCTGATACCACTGTTGGATTTTAGGGGAGGCATAGAAGCAGCGGAAACAAAAATTTTCTCCCAAAACCCAGAACAAAAGGAATCACGCCAACGTCTATACAATAGGAAAGATGGTTTGTGGATGCATACCTTGTCCTGAGGCTTGCTCAGAGACAGTACCTCGCGCCTTGCACGGTCTTCACCTCCGGTCTTGGACGGTGTCTGTGCAGCTCCTGGTCGCACCGGGACTGAAGACTCCTGGTCTCACCGGGACTGTCGGGATTGACAGTTGTCCTCCGAGCGACAGTGGTCTCCTGCCTCTACAGTCATCCACACGGACTGCCTGGAACTCCGATCTCTTTGTCCCACAAGGAATCAGAAGGAGTCGCACCCTCCTATTGGCATACTAGTCGCCAACACACTCTCCTACCACTAGTTGCTTCCTGTAGTTGTCTTTCCCTTACTGTGCCTCCCTTATCGGGTAGCACTTGCTCGGGCTCAATCGGTTACCAAAACCAGAGAGAACGACAACTTTGCAAAGCAGCTGGTTTGCACTGAGTTGTACTTTGAGGAGCCCCCAATACCCCTATATATAGGAGGGTCATGGGACAGAGTTCTCTATCCCGAGCAATGCGAGACTAAAGCAGGAGTAGAAGGGTTTGAGATTTTCCACAAAAACAACCAACTGTGTAACCTGAACTGATCATTTCACAACTAAAATGGTCGGTTGGGGATCTGAGCCGGTCAGTTGACACCTCAACCGATCGATTGGGACCCATGAAATAGTCAGTTCACTTATGAACCGATCAGTTAGTAGTCCTAATCAGTTCCTGATTGACTTTTCTTCTTTTGTCTCTAATTGGTATCAAATACCAATCCTTGTTCCAATCAAATTGGGCAAGTGAAACGAAAGGAAATTTCTCACCAATCCTACTTTCCCAACTTGCTCAGTTGCATCAGTTGAAATGATCATTTCAACACTTGAAGCAATCATTTCACCCTGTCCATGAGCCGATCGACTCACCACTTGAGCCGATCGGTTCACCAAGCTGAGCCGATCGCTTCATCACATGAGCCAATCGGTTGGGAGTGCATATTGTGCAGAATCATTCAATTGCAGTTTCAATCAATCCGATACTCTAATCAATCAGTCCAACACCTTGAACACTATGATACTGAGCTATCAATTGATTGAGTGTTTAATTGAACTACTAAACTATTTTAGTAATCAATCTAAACATTGTTTGTGGACAAAATCCCATTCCAGGTTAAATCCTATGTGTGTGACCCTACAGGTCCATTTCACGTTGGCAGTGAAAGTCCATAACACTTATGACTTCACAAGCAAAGAGCGGTGCCTAGTCACACATCAGTGCTACCCAAGTGAAATATAAAGTTTGAGAACAACTTTCAATCCTACAATCCGTGAATGGTGTTATAGTGAATGTATAATTCTTTTGTCACTGATATCCTGAATGAACTCGAGGCATGGAACAATCATCCTATCAACGTTCATTCATTTCCTTGATCTCAGAGCAGACTGGGTGAGATGTGTGTGAGATCAATATCACATATTGATTCACACGTGCATGCACATGCCTATCTCAATCCTACTCATCAAGTGGCCAATGACATCAAATTTCCTTAGGAGGGACAAATCCCATATCTGTCACTCACCCCTCAAAAGCCCCATGTGTCAAAGCCACCCAATCATCACCTTTATAACAACCCATGTTTCAGGACTGCGTTTGATGATGTCAAAGTGTACCCAACGACATGTGTTGAGTGTAGTAATTTCAGGTCTAAGAATCACACTCACCACCATCACTGTGAGAGCTGACTGTGACTACCAAGTCATGGTTCCATGTGTCACTTTCACGGTGGGTTTGTCCGGTACCTTATTCTCTAACAAGTACCTATGTGCTTGGTTTGATATCACTATATCATGACTAATGAGATTCTGTCATCAACCAACACACAATCTAGTCTTTAGTGTTATTGATGTCTATGGTTATTTCCACAATAACAACCGACTAGGGACCAAACAAGAATGTATACTCTTGACATCCGCGTGATCTCATCGTATAGGTCCTTAACCTAAAAGCATACATCATTGAGTAAAATCATTCTTTAGACATCTATCATGTTACACCATCATCTCATAAATAGTTTGAACACATAGATCGGAAAGTGCCTTTATTATTATTCAAATCATTTACAAAGTATCCCATTACAATCATCATATGACTTTCTCTATGGGCATACATACCAACAAATCTTGCCAGCCCCCGTACGTGTTCCTTTTCTAGTCACATTGGTTTTTCGGAAAGTCCTCTAATAACTCCCTTGGGTTCTACAAAGTTTGTAAAATTTAATAATTATTAAAGATTAAATGAGGAACATATGCTATGATACCAATTGTAACAACCCTGCCTCCCGGTAACCCCCAATTAAGGGAGACCAAGAGGTCAGAGCCATTATCCCAATTAACAGGATCAAAGGTTCAAAAAATAATCCATAATAATTATCAAATTTTACCAACTAAATTGAAAACTAGTATAAAATAAAACCTTACATACCTTTTTAAAACTTTGGTAAGCTATTCTATCCACAACCTGAATTCATTCTATCTAATCCTCCTACACTTTATTTCTTATTTCCACAAGGTGTCACTTTACTGTTTGTTCTTTCAATTGTTGTACCTAAAATGCCGACAAACAAAACGTCGATCAACATATAGGAATATGCTGGTATGTGGGAACAATCAAAATTTCACAAATATGGCTAACAATTTAATTATCACAATTAGGGTAATTAGCAAACCAAGTTACGTTTTCAATGTTTCATTCTCCACCACTTTTTCCCTAACCCTGGAATACCCCTCTAGGGTTTCTCTTTTTCCATTGACTTAAGGCCACCTTCTCAATCCCGAGCTTGGTGCCTGGGGGTCACCTCTCATGGTGCCCCATAGTCATGCAACATAGACCACATTCTCATTCCTAAACTTGGTGTCTGGGGTCACCTCTCATGGTGCCCATTGGTCTACTCTCTTCGGCCTGACCTTTATGGCATCTTCCATTAGGGTGGTATGTAGGTGCGAGAATACACATGTATTTATAATTGTGATAACCATAGTGACTTTATAATTGCAGTATGAACATCCAAACTTTTTAGTTTCAATCAATGCGATTAACCATCTGGGAAACCTTCGGGAAAACTAATGCGATTAATCGTAGTTAACCACATACCTGTCAAGTTGTCTTGAATGCAGAATTAATCCAAACAATCAAGTAATCCAGAATCAAGTAAGCAAGCACAATTCAGTCCTGAAATAAACATCCAATATTTTCTATCATGGATAATGGTATCCAAGTCTAATAGACCTAATCGTGCCCTAGGGTTACTAGCCCTTTTTAAGGTTTCAACCATAATTAGGGTTTCATTTCCTTTTTACCACTTTTAGTTTACTTTTATCAAAATATCCATCAAAACCTAATTATCTTGTCTTATTTTCCATTAAGATCCTTAAGATCAGGTTTGGACCACAAAAACCCTAATTTTTGGATTACTATATCTTTTCTTCCCTTTTTCCTCACTTTAGGGTACTAATTACATTATTAGGTTTAAAACCCTAAAATTTTTAATTCCATCATCAAAATAGATTAAAATCTAACTTTATCATTAAACAAGTTAACCATGCTTGAATTAACCTAATTGTAGTATTAAATCTATCCTTGATTAACAATTAGGGTTTCTAACCACAAATTAATATCTTTTCCATCCACATTAGATACTTTTGCAAAAAGAGACAAATTTAGGCCTTCAAACTATTTTTAATGTATTCCTCATATTTTTCTGATCATTTTTCATGTATATACTTTTCCCATCCGAGTTTTCTAGCAAGAGTTATGATTTTTGTAACAAAACCTTTTTTTATTGATTTAATTACTAATTTCAGAAAAATGATGGCCGTATGATTCGTGGTCCGCTGGTCCACTCAGGATCCAACGGTCAAGGATATGCATACATATTCTTTGCGATCAAAAGAAAGTGAAATACAAATCTGCCCTTACCTTCCTTCACAGACGTCAGGGCAACAAGGTCTTTTCCCCCTTCCCTTCTTCCTCGCGAGTCCAACTCCTATCTGCGAACTGGTGCTTGCCTGCGGTCAACCTTAGGTTTGACTCTGGGCATCTGGCTTCCCCAACTGTCGTGGATTCTTCCGCACCTCCTCTGGTCCTCTCCGAACTCAATGGGGCCCTCAGATTCTCCAGAAGTGGCTCGAGTCGACGGGACGGAGGAGCCCCCTCTCTGGCGAGAAGCTACTCCAGGTTGGAGGTGAAGGTCATCATCTTTCTTGCATTCAACCCACGCGCTGACTTGTCCCCTTTCGTTCGAACACAATGGGGCAATCTCGGCTTCCGCAGAGGGCGTGTGACTCTCTCTATATATAGGGAAGTCAGCATGGAGTTTGACCCTATCTGCCAATTAGGGGAAACTGTCCCACACATGGAAACTAGGGAAACTAGGGATGGTTCAGACCGACTCAGTGTCCCGATTCTAATGGGCATCCCATCTTTCCAAAACGTGGCCTAAGGAGAGAGAGAAAGGTGCAAGAAGATTGTAGGTTTTGCTGATCTTTCCTTTTCTGACTCGAGCTGGAAGATGATCCCTTGATCATCCGATCGCCATCCAATGGCCATCACTGAGCGTGACTCATGCCTTGGCTAGGCCTAAGGTTTCCCATTCCGATTTTAAATCACATTATAAATTGATTATCCCTTTGTTTTTATAAAATCAATAACTCTCTCCTCATTTATCCTTTTTTCAATAAAATTTTAGGAGAAAGTCTATTATGACTTAATCTACCATTGTATGAAATTTGAGACCAAAACTTGAAAGGAAAAATCCTTTTTCCTCATATGCAAGTCAAGGACTTATAAGGCATATTTTATGCATATTTCCTCTCTCTTAATCTTTATTTTCTTTATTTTGCTTCCTTTTAGCATTAGGAATCTTACAGATATGCAAATCCATCAAGGATAACTCAATTATACCTCTTTCCACTTATTTTCCACATTTTATCATTATTTTCAATTTCTTTCTTAATAAAGCAATACTTAATTGTTCTTTTCTTTTCTTATTGCTTTATCCTTGCAATTTTGGACTCCTTGGGACCCAAGGAACCCAAGAGGCACGAAATCCAACTTTGGATTATATTCTTTTGCCTTCTAGAGGTTTCTACATCTTTCTTTTCTCTATTTCTTAATTATTCTCTTAATAATTGAATTCCCTTTGTCTTTTCCTTGTTATTGGGCCCAATAGCCAATAAAGTCCACAAAGAAATCAACAAGGCTATTTTAAATGAAATTCATGCATTCAATCAAAAGACATCATTATTTGTTCATTTATCTTTATTATGAGAAATTACATTTCTCACCAAATGAACCCAAAAATTGGGTTGTAACACTACCTCTTCTTGCTTGTCCACCTAATTTTTTTGGATCCCATGGGGTGAGACAATTGTCCCAGCGAGAGATATAAATCTCCGCCAACAATATTATTATCACAAATAGAAAGTATTAAACTGAGCAGATGATTCTTTTACATTAATAAGCAGGATAAATCACTATTGTAAGCAGAACTGAATAATCTCTCTTCTTAAAGTAATGCAACTATAAATGATAGAGAAATAAATCATCTATTTGCTTTATAAGGAATATGAAGAACATGTATAACATCTATCTACTAAGATGTATAATAGTAATAAAGTATCGACCAATGTTTTCCCGTATTCGATCCTTAAACAAATACACCACATGACTGATTACATATTCACATTCTCACTTAAACCTAGAGGAGATAAGATATAACACTCATACTCCATCCGACCACTAGTAAATTGAAATCGGTACCATACAAGGTCAGTGGCAAAGTCGGATGTCACGACCTCATCTGTCTCGGTAAGTACGAGATCACTTAGACTTAGCAAGACATAATGTATCATATGCAATTAACTATGTTGGGGTATAGCAGTGTCTTCGCTATAGAGTTACAACCATAGTGTGTACTCTTTTCGGGAGAAGACCACTAAGCTTTCCCATATTCTTTGTCATCAAGAAGACCACTGAGAAACCTAGTGTTGTTGGGAGTCCACTAAGCACCCCTGTATAATTTGGAGAGTCCACTAAGCACCCCTATTTAATTTTGGGAGTCCACTAAGCACCCCTGTATAATTTGGGGAGTCCACTAAGCACCCCTATATTATATTAGATACTTCAAAGAAAGGTTTAATACGTCATCAAGTATTATTCTTTAGAACACATAGAACACTTAGAATCTCCATATCTTATCATCATCATATTTGGATATAAACTCTCAATTCATCACTAAGCTTTGTTACCTTTGTAATAGGTAACTGAGACCTCTAGGTCATCAGACCAAGGTATTAATTCACATAGTTCACAAAGCTCATTGAATATCTAGTAACCTTTCACTAAGCAACAACTACCTTTCAAAACATTAGTTTATATATAACCATTTATACTTGTTGTATAAATAATTCTCATAGCTCACAAAGTCCATTTAAATAACTTGTCACCTCTTATTAGGAAACGACTATTCACTTAGCTCACAAGGCCTATTAAACATCTTGTCATTTCTCACTAGGAAACAACTATTCACTTAGCTCACACAGCTTATGCAATAAGAGACATACAACCTTCCCATCATTAGGGTTAGGGTTTTCTTTCATAGCCAAATAGGTGTTTCAAGTTCATATTATTAGTCCAAACCCTAATTCATTGCTCCACACATCTAGGAGCATACATTGATATTATAAGTATTCAATCATACTTTTTTATTCTCATCATTTTATCATTAAATGATTGTCAACACAAAGTATGAGTTTCCCTCTCATTCTTGCTAGGATATTGATTTCATCCTATTTTATTAACTTGGCTTAACCCTTTCTCACAGTAGGCTATCCTACACTTATCAAAGTTCTTTAAACTTATTATATCTTAATGTAACAATTGACATGCCACACTTCATGTTTTACTCATCCAACTATATTGGATTTGAGGTGCACCAAGGTGTATCAACCCTAAGGTGCTGGATATAATATTTAACATGCCTTGGTTCATCACTTCCCTCATCACTTTCTAACTTACTTAAGTTCATCAACTTATCTTGTATTAGGATATTTCCCATCCTAATACTTTATGCACTAGCTCATCACATTCTCCCTGTAGTGTATTGGTCATAAGTTACATAGTTGAATTACTCATCTATCATCAAGTGGTATGAACTCATCTTCGATTAAGGTATTATTGATATAGAGTTGAACATTATCAAATACTTTCACCTAACCAAGTATTAGCCATATCACTACTTGGTATTACACTCATCACTCCTAAGAGTGTTTTTCCTTCACCTTTACAAGGTGTATTGGGTTGAATCATGTATCTTCAAGTTGAACACATGTATTGGATTAGGTGTATATCAAGCTAGGAATCATCATCATATCTCCCATCACTTAATCATTAAGGTATTTAATCTTACCAGCCATATGGTTTATCACCTTGTCCATATATGGGTGTAGATCCTTACCTCTCTCAAGGGTATTGCCCACACCTTACTTTATTATGTTTTAACTTAATCCTCCTCTTGAAGGTACTTTAACTCACAATTATCAAATTGCACTAATACTTATTACTTATTAATATAGTATTTATCATCTCTCACAACATATACCACTTAGTCAAATTGGATTGAAGCATACCTACCAAATCAGGCATCAAGGTATACATATGCACTATCATATTATGTTTGAGACACAATCTTCATATCCTATTATGGATCCATATCAAGCCGGTGGTATAACCACTTCATTATATCATGTGAGGTGTAGTTCCTAACACCATATCATGTAGCCATGTCGGGTTGGCTATCACCTAGCTCTTATCATCTCAAGTCATCCTCATATCGTGTATGAGTGAGACTATTAACCTTATATCAGGCATAGGGTGTTCTTATATCATGGAAAATAATGTGCCATATCGGGCATAGTATGAGCTGCCTTACTATGTATTATTTAAATGTATACAAATAATACCATATGGGTTTCTTGTCTTGGATTACCATATTGTGTTCCTATATTGGATTTTCCATATCGTGTTCCTATATTTGATATCGTGATCCCATATTAGATATCATATCAGTCTCTGTGTTGGTCATCATATCGGTTTACCTATTTTAGATAAACCCCTTTTAGCTCATAACCATTTCATACTTTCAAGGTTCTATTCATTCTCTATGGTTACACGGAAAGCTAGATACTTAGTTACTTATCAACTCATCTCAAGGTAGTAGGATATATCAGGTTTTTCAAAGGCAATCAAATTTTCAAAGCATATCGAGTTTCCACTTTTTCCACCTAGGGTTTTGTCCATATCATGTAAAAGATCTAACTTTAACCTTGTATCATGTATCAAGTACAAATAGGTTCCTCCATATTGTCCATAGGACATGTCTTATATCGTGTATGGGATATCACCTACTTTGATATCGGGTGAACCACCATCTTGGGTTCCATATCGGGTTTCAAGGTTCTTCAACCCATATCGGGTTGTTTCATGATGGTGTCATCATCATCAACCTTAATATCCTTGTATTACTATTCTAAACCATAGAAAACAGTCCTAACTACTTATTGGAACTCATGGATATATCAATTGATCAAAGAAAATCCAAATTTGAAAGAAATCAACAAGTGGAACAATATTGAAAAAAAATAGGTATGTATTCAATACGAGTAAACATTATGAATGTCTAAAGAATGACAATACTCAATTAGGTATGTATTCAAGTACGTAACTTAAAAGAAAGAGATCATACGAATCATAAGAGTATGTACATTCTTATTATGTCCCTAGTCGGTTGTTACTAGGAAGGTAGATAGACGCCAGTAACACATAACACTAGAGTGTGGGTTGATTGATGATAGAATCTCATTAGTTAGGATATGGCAATTTCAAACAAAGCATAAAGATACATGTTAGGGAATAGTAATTTGACAGACCTACCTTGAGAGGGACACATGGAAACCATCATATGGTAAGTCATAGTCATCTCTCACTGTGAAGGTGGTGATTGTAATTCTTACTCCTAAAATCACTACACTTGTCACATGCCGTTGGGTATGCTTTGACATCAACAAATGCAGTCCTGAAACAAGGGTTTCTATAAAGGTGATGATTGGGCATGGGATAGACTATGAGTGATAGATATGGGATTTTTCCCTCCTACTAGAGTATGATATCCTGGCCACTTGAAAAGCAAGATTGAGAAATGCATGCACATGCACACTGAATCAATATATAGTATTGAGGTCACATTATCTCAGATAATCTACTCTTGGTTTAAGGAAAATGGATTAAACGTTGAGAGGATGATGAGTCCATGCCTCGAGTTCACTCCGAATATCAAAGTCAAAGGAATTATACAATCACTGCAACACCTTACGTACATTTTTTTGTTAAAGTTGTTCTCTAACATTTTATTCACTTGGGTAGCACTGATGTATGACTAGGCACTTCTCTCAGCATGTGATGTCATAAGTTAGTTATGGGCATTCACTACAAACGTGATATGGGATATATAGGATCATACATATAGGAATTCATCTAGAAGAGGAGTTTAATCTTGAATGATGATTGGATTGATTACTAAAGCGTTTAGGTATTCAATTTACACAACAAATTGATAGATTGGTTGATTGAACTACCAAATTGATAAAACCTTGCATACCTTTTTAAAACTTTGGTAAGCTACTCTATCCACAGCCTGGATTCATTCTAACTAATCCTCCTTTGTAATTTAATTCATATTTAATTCCACATGTGCCACTTTACTATTTTTCCTTTTCAATCTTGTACCTAAAACGCCAACAAACAAAACGTCGGTCAGCATATAGGAATATGCTGGTATGTGGGAACAACCAAAAATTTCACAAATATGGCAAACTATTTAATTATCACAATTAGGGTAATTTGCAAAACAATTTACATTTACAATGTGTCATTCTCCACCGCTTCTGCCCTAACCCTGGAATACCCCTCTAGGGTTTCTCTTTTTCCATTGACTTAAGGCCACCTTCTCAATCCCGAGCTTTGTGCCTGGGGGTCACCTCTCATGGTGCCCCATAGTTATGCAACATAGACCACCTTCTCATTCCCGAGCTTGGTGTCTGGGGTCACCTCTCATGGTGCCCATTGGTCTACCCTCTTGGGCCTGACCTTTATGGCATCTTCCATCAGGGTGGCATGTAGGTGCAAGAATACACATGTATTTATAATTGTGATAACTATAGTGACTTTATAATTGTAGTATGAACATCCAAACTGTTTAGTTTCAATAAATGCGATTAACCATCTGGGAAACCTTCGGGAAAACTAATGTGATTAATCATAATTAACCACATACATGTTAGGCTGATTTGAGATAGAATAATCCAATCAATCAAGATATCCAATCAAGAAAGTACAAGAGTCCTGAAATTACATCCAATTCCTTTTTATCAAAAACTATTCAAACCATCTTGCTACTTAAGGTTTCTATTCCTTTTTAGGATTTCCACCTCTTTTAGGGTTTACTTGGCAATTAGGGTTTTTACTCTTTTAAACCCTAATTACTCATCTATCCTTCCTGAAAGTTATTAAGGTTACCTTTTAACAACATATAACCTTAATTTTAGAAACAACACAATTAATCATAAATTAAGTTCATTAAGCCTCTTTTACATTAAAGCTACCATTTTAATCCTTTTAATCTATGACAAAGTCATTATGCTCATTTATCATCAATTTGTAGTTCATTATGGTCTAATTCACATGTGAACGTTATTTATCATTAATTCTACCTTTATCCATTAGAAAAACCCTAATTATCATATTAAGGATATTTATCCACAATTAAGAACTTCCATACTCGAAATAGCTTAGAATCATCATATCTTAATTTTATTCACAATCTTGAATAATTAAAGCCATTAAGAGTCACATTTACCAATATTAGGGTTTTAAGGCCCATTAAAGCATATTCATGCACATGAAACTCTAAATTAAACCAATTACATGCAAAGTTCATCCTTTTTATTCTTAATGCACCTTTTTACAATAAATAGGTTAATATCAACTTTAGTCATCCATTAAACCTTACTAATCACATTAATAATCTCAAAATAGGGTTTCTTAATCATTAAAGTATTAAAGTTGATATCTTCCATTAATTTTCGAATTGCAAAAGGAATTAGCTTCTATATGCATTTTTATTGGATTCCTCTCATTTTTCTGAGCAATTTTCATATTTTATATGTGGTAATCTGAGCTATGAATAATTAACTACGAATTTTACAAATCCACTTACTTTGGCCAATAGGGAGGCACCACATAGCCTTTGTGCATGCAACACGGCCCATTTGAGATTAGAATTAAATGACACTTCTGCCCTCCACTTAAGTGGTTCGTCCTTTGTTACGTTGAGGGTAGAACCTTCCAATGGCCCTCCAGGCTTCTTCAACCTTGCGATCGACTGCTGCTTCCGCCTTAGCAGCCCTAGCCGCGACTTGTTCAACCCGTTCTTCCTCCTTTGGACCCCGAAGGTAACCAGCGTAGGTTCCCTTTGCTCCGCCACTTCCTTCCGAGCTTAGAGCTCCACCCAATGTGGCCAGCCCGGCTAGGTCAGTCTAGGTAGCCCTACGACTTGCGACTACTGTTGCAGCCGTGTGACTACTATAGTGCTCGAGTTAGGTCAGGGATGCGATGGCAAGGCTGCCTTCCTATGTCATGGGACATCATGCTTCCATCGAATTCCTTCTTTGCAGCCTCATGGCTCCGCGATCACATAGCTTCTCCTGGGTTAGGGTTTGTATGCCCAGAACAAGAAGAAGAAGAGGTAGAAAGGAGTGTACGTGGGATCTCTCTCTCCTGGACTCAGCCCAGGGCTCTCTCTCCTTTTATAGAGGGGGTAACGAAGCCTTATGATGGCTATCTATGAGTTGCCAAGTCCCTTTCCTACTAGGAAGCTATATTCCTTCATGAAAAAGCAACCTTTTCTCTCTAAACAAAATTCCTTGATATCCGTTATTCTTTAGATATTAAGATTTCGAAAATAAGTTCTTTTATTCTCTTAGTACTTGCCCTTTATTCTAATGGCACGAAATTCTATTGTCATTTAATAGAAAATACTTCCTTTTAAAAAATACAACAAAAATCATTCATTATGCATCATATTATTCTCTTATTTTCCATTTTTGGTATTTTCTCTTTCTTTTTCTCCATTGGGGCTCCTTGGATCCCAAGAAACTCAAATATTTCGAAATTCCTTTTTAAGGATATTTATTATCCTTCTAGATGCATCAATATTCATTATTTCACATTATCTTGTTTATTTTTTTTATTAAAATATCTCTTTTTGAGGATTCCTCTTTTTCTTTCTTTTTATTTTTCTCATTGGCATTCCTTTTGACATTAGGAATCCTTTGGATACGAAAATCCACCAAGGATAGCTCCATTATACCTCTTTTCACTTATTTCCCACATTTTATCATTGTTTTCAATTTCTCTCTTAATAAAGAAATATTTAATTGATCTTTTCTTTTCTTTTTGCAACTTTGGACTCCTTGGGACCCAAGGAACCCAAGAGACACAAAATCCAACTTTGGATTATATATATCTACCTTTTAGAGGTTTCTACATTTTTCTTTTATCCGTTTCTTATTAATAATGGAGTTTCTTTTGTCTTTTCCTTGTTATTGGGCCCAATAGCCAATAAAGCCCACAAATAAATCAACAAGGCTATTTTAAATGAAATTCATGCATTCAATCAAAAGACATCATTATTTGTTCATTTATCTTTATTATGAGAAATTACATTTCTCACCAAATGAACCCAAAAATTGGGGTTGTAACATCCTTCCCCTATTATAAGAATTTTGTCCTCAAAATTCCATCAAGCAAACAAACAGTTCAGGATAAGCCTTTCTTACGTCCATCAGGGCTCCCATGTGGCTTCACCCTTTCCATTGTACTTCCCAGGAACCTTCATCATCTCATATTCTTCCATATGAGTTCTTTCTTACCTTGGTATATCGTACCCTCATAGGTGACTCAGGACATTTCAACCTCTCAAAAGATGAATAGGTTCAGGGCTCAGCACATGGCTTGGGTTCCTCACATAGTGCTCTAGATCGGACTCATGGAACACATTACACATCATGTTATCATGAGGGGCAAGGCTAAACACAACCATCTCCACCAATCCATCTCAAATGGACCCATATATCAGGGACTCAACTTTCTCAGCTATAGCTTAGAGGGGTCGGATTTTCACATCACATACTCTCCCACAGTGAACTGCATGTTAGTCTACTTTGCATCAGCTCACAACTCATGTCACCTCTAGCTCCCTCTCAGCCATTGCACGATCAAAGCGACTTCATCTGCACACATTGTGGTTCTTTTCTGACCTTCGCGAGTCCTCCTTCACCAACATCATCTTAATGAAGTGGTGACCGACATAACCTCCTTATAGAACTTCTTACATCCTGATAAAGGCTATGGTGGTTAACATCACATCTTAAGAACTGTCTCTATGTATCACCCTGAATGAGAACACATGCTCTCATCAGACCCTCTAGTCTGAATCATATTGTCCATTAGTATGGGGTGATAAACTGTACTGACATCGAGTTCCTCATGTATCTACTTCCACCTAATGGAAGTGAACCTTTAGGTCCTACTCAAGAACTTTTGAACTCACATCATGGTGTAACTGAACGATCTCTCTCTCTTGTAAGTAGTTCAACCCGATCTGTCCCTTGACAGTACTCTTTCTTTCTCTTGTCATCTAGGTAAGGCGATCTACCATAACCCACATTGTATCTTGACCTTCCTTGGTCAAGGGGAGACTTACCACAACATTCATAGTGGTGAACTCCCATTCCCTCTCGGAGACTCTTTATCCTCTATGCCAAAGCACTGGGTTACTGGTGTTCATCCTTCACCCCCGACTTGCATGGCCACATGCCACATGTAACTTTATTTCAAGCATCCAAAGTGCTACTATCACTTACTATCTTTATAGTATCATGGTGTATGGTGATCTTAAAATCATGATCTCCTATATGTCATGATTCCTCAAGATCGATTCCTCAAAATCCCTAAACCACTCTCATCAGGGTTTTATTACCTTCCTATCCAAAGAAGTGTATCTGAGGTTCTACCACCATCCTTCCATTGCATCAAGGACTAGTCTGGCTAACCAAACAACCATTAACTTGATCAATCAATATCATTGCATCTCAGGGTTAGCCAAACCTATCTTCTAGTCTCTAGCCAAACTAGGCAGCTATATCTCCACCAGAGCAACCATTACCACTTCACATCCTTAGGTATTAGGAAATGTTGAAGACATACACATTCATGTATTCCACTTATCATCTCATCTCAAACTCTGAGTCTATCTTCATCAGAACACTCTGAGCTCATCCTCTTGGTTATCAAACTCAACCTTGTATCACTTGCAAATTCCACATAGCTCATGATAAAACATTCTCACAAGATGATTACCTTAATACCCTTATTGTTTGTACCTATCCATGTATCATTCACTCCACAAGGGCACATTATCCTCTCTGTCCTCATTACTCATGGTAATGCTCCAACTCACATCATCTTTACCCTTGGTGTATGGCATGCGTACTGTCCTATCTCTCACTCCCATAACAAGAGGAAATAAGCATTTGGCGGCCGTCCAGATATAGAGTTCTTCCTATTCCAAGAGTAGAGATGGTACATCCCACCTTGCCAGTACACCTTCAAATCTAAGTTGAAACGTGCAACTTATGCCTCTACATCACAAACATCATGATATCAAAGGTACTTCCATGGAAAACTGATGTCGAACCTACTTGGGTCACCGCACAATCCTTGGTCATCTTCTCTAGGTTTGTAGAGTGCCAGAACTTTTGGGGTCATCCCTCTTCCCTTATGCATCCAGAGAGTGCCCTACTCATCCGCCCTTTGGGTCCCATGAGTTCATGAAGGTGATAAGTCTCCTAACCCATGACCCTCAGACAATGATAGTTGTTACCTCCCGACCCTATGGTCATGTACAACTAGGGAATTAGGCAACTCCTACTTCCATCAGTCTTATCCCTACCTGACCTTAAGGTAGACTTAGGATTCCATTATAGTACATGTCCAACTTAGAACCTTACCCAAGTCTCCATCATCTCTCTCTACATTCTGGGGCTGACTTTCATCCTTTCATAAGGGTCATGGTGACCTGTCTACCTTGGTCAGGTCCCATACTGGTTACCTCCTTGGTAACACACCCTCATGCACTTAGAGATGGTTATCTATGAGTCTACAAGTTCATTCTCTTACCATGTACTCTTCACTTAGCTTCTCAAGATCCTCTGAAACCTCTTTAGGTTACCTCAAAACCAACAAAACTGGTATACACCCTACAAAAGGGTCCCTCTCCCAGGATGGGAGGAAACTATACCTTGATAACAAAGGTCACAAATGTCCTTAGGGTTTATATTCACATGAGCATGCTTAACCCATCAGCTACTAAGGCACAAGAATACCACCTACTAAACCATGTTAGGTCATACTTGTTCTCATTGGATCAAGATCATACCTTCCCATGTCATCAACTTAGCTGTGGGGGGGGGTCATCAAACCTGCCTTAAAATTAAGGGGTTTCTCTTTCCTTTCAACATGAGAAGTACCATGCTCGAATCTATCGAAACTAAAACCTCGTCATGAGCATCAGGTACACCACTTCCCCTCTTAGGCCTAGGAACCCTAGGTTCACCTTTCTGATGTCCAACTGTATGCTCCACTTTGAAACCACAAACCAAACATGTCCAAGGTATGTCATGTACTCCCATGATCCTTCTACTCGAGCAACACTTCAGGGTTGAGTCCTCCTCAAGGACATCCAACAAGGTACAAGGCCTCACAACCTGTTACTAAACCTCTCAAGGTCTAAGGAACTCTTCTTCCTATCTGATAAGGTAAACACCTATACCATAGGCACATAGGTACAAGAAACATCATCCTCTCTCTAGGTTTTGGTTCCTCTAATGGAAACCCAGATATCATTAGCCTCCAGGGATCAAGCATGAGGCAACCACTATCATCCACTTAGGTCGCATCATCCTCAACTCCCCACTGTTCCTCAAATCTCGGAGTCTAGGCTTCCAACCTTCTTGCTCGGGGTCCTGCTCTCTCTCTCTAGAGCTAACCCTACAACCAACCTCACTATCAGATGTCCTTTCTCCATGAAGGTGGGTCAAGCTTACAAGCATACCCCTACATGGGTGATACTCATGTTCCAACTTATGTTTGCTCAAGGTTATCCATAGCCCTTTATGCTTATCTCATAAGCTATCCATCATACTCTCTTGGCCATGGTTTTAGCACGACTGATGTACTATGGGTGCCTACTATGCCATGCTCATATAAGCTCATGGGGTTTCCATGGGTTCTTCTCTAACCTCATCAATGAAAGAGATATCCTTCACTCTAACCTTCTTGACCCTTCCCAGAGTTGGGTCGCCAAAGGTACTCGGTCATCCAACTTTTCATGGCTCATATGGCATCCAAGGCATGTCTGTTCAAACACCTAGTCTACCATGACATCTAACTCATCATGTCATCTCTCTCTCTCTCTAACCTTACTTAGGGTTAGGGTTAACAACATCCTCAGAGGATGTGCCAGGTCTCTACCTATAAGTCTAACTATCTTTTCTTATCCTCCTGACAAGAAGGTCTAGACTCAGGTCTCTCCTGAGGGCATGACAACTTATGTCATACGACCTAAACATGTATCTATTCTTTAGCTTAGGCTTAATCTATTAAGCTTATGTCCATGACATCTAATTTACATGCTTTTCATTAATTTGGTGGAGGATTCCTTAAACCTTATCAACCTTACCCATACCTCAAGAGGGTGAGGAAAAGAGAGAAAACCCTAATCCTTAAGGTCCTTAATAGAATTTGAGTTGAGAAAGGATGAACAAGATGAGAGAGTCCTAAAGGTATCTTATTTCGAGTCAAATCCTAAGACTTCAGCCAGGCAGTCACACTAATCTGGGAGTCCTCGTATTCCGACTAGCAGTGCGGAGGAAAATCTTGCCAACCCCCAGACGTGATCCTTTTATAAACACCTCAGTCTTTCAGAAAATCATCTAATAACTCCCTTGGGTTCTACAGAGTTTGTAAAATTTAATAATTATTAAAGATTAAATGAGGAACCTATGCTCTGATACCAATTGTAATGACCCCGCCTCCTGGTAACCCCCAATTAAGGGAGATGATAACCTCCAATTTTGGGATGACTATCTTAGTCTTTTCTTTGGTTTTCCACACTCTTTCTTAATTAGAATTAGACATGATACCTAAATATTCCCTCTTATTGTAAATATACTATTAGACTAACTTTTCCCCTTTATATTTGCAGAAAAAGACACAAAAAAATCATAAAAGACTCAACTAGCCTCAAGACCACATGGGCTCAAACGGTCCCAAGACCGCATGAAGCTAATCGGTCCCGAGACCGCATGGAGTCACACGGTCCCAAAACCCCATGAAGCCAATCGGTCCCGAGACCGCATGGAGTCACACGGTCCCAAGACCGCATGAAGCCAATCGGTCCCGAGACAGCATGGAGTCACACGGTCCCAAGATCACATGAAGCCAATCGGTCCCGAGACTGCATGGAGTCACACGGTCCCAAGACTGCATGAAGCCAATCGGTCCCGAGACCGCATGGAGTCACACGGTCCCAAGACCGCATGAAGCCAATTGGTCCCGAGACCGCATGAAGCTAATCGGTCCCGAGACCGCATGGAATCACACGGTCCTGAGACTGCATGAAGCCAAACGGTCTTGAGGTCCAAACGATCTTGAGGTCCAAATGGTCTTAAGGTCCAAACGGTCTTGAGATCCAAACGATCTTAAGGTCCAAACGGTCTTGAGGTCCAAACGGTCTCCAAACCGTTTGGACTTCACTTAAGGCCTATAAATAAGACCCCAAGGGTCCTCCAAAAGCTATCAAGTTTTCAGACATCCATAGGCTGCCTCAATCACTCCAGAGCAAATCCAACTTCCATCCTCCGCCCAGGGGCTGCCAGTCTGAGACCCACACTCCATCTCGAAGCTGCTTTCTCTCTCTCCGCCAAAGAAGGTGGGAAGAGGGGATCTCGTCATCAAGCAACCTGTGAAGCTGGTGGATTGTCTCTCTCTCTCTCTACAAGGGGTTGACTTTCCTCTCTCCTTTGTGGGGATGACACACTCTCTCTCTCTCTTCTTGCCTCCTTCTTTGTCCTAGTTATGAGCGAGTAGTCTCTCTCACTAGGGTGTGGGGAGTAGCCCCGCTACCCATGTTTTCATATCATGTAAATGTAATCCATAGCTTGTAATATAGAGTTTATATCTTTTTAGTTCAACATCAAACGTTTAATGAATACTTGTTGCTTGATCACCAAATTGTGTTATCTTTTATCTTTTAGTATGAATTGTCTACATTTGTACTATTAGATTTGAAACTCATTTGTATGTTGGTTCTTGGTGCATGTATCCACCATGCATCTATTTTGGTATCTAGGAGTATCTTTCAAGAAGTGGAGTACACTCACTCCCATTATTTTACTTTCATGCTATGAAATGGAATCTGTTGACATGTGAAAGTACAACCTTGATGAGTCGAGGAACACACTTTACGAAGGGAATGATGCAAAGTAGTTGACCATTCGTTCGGGGATGGCTGACTTTGCAACATTCCCACACTTCTCGTAGTTAGTTTTCCGAAAGGAAACTAAGTCTACAAAGATACTAACTGACTAAACTCTTGTTGCAGGTTATGTTTTACTTTGCATGTCTTGATCCATGTGTAGTGGGGGTGAAAACCGATCACACCCTAGTGACTTTTATCATTGTTTAACTTCTTTAAATTTACTTGCTTGCTTTATTTTACATGTTCTTAGTTTAAAAACAACAAAACCAACCTTTCGATCTAAATACCAACTAATAAGTGATAAGTGAAATTCCAACATTTTCTATCTTGTTGCTACCAACAAGACCGTTGTCTCGTGGATTTGACCCTTAACTATACTACGATAAGATTTCCACGTATCTTAGCATACGTGGGTGGAGTTCTCTATCTAGTATAAGCAAGGCTAAACCTAAAGACTTATCATCTTTAGGATTTTTTGTGGTGCACGCAATTCCACATAAGTGGGAGCTCCATCAAAAATTGGCGCCGTTGCCGGGGACAACAAAACATTTTAATTTCATTTAGTATCTTGCTAGTTGGTTAGGGTTTTACACTTTCTTTCAAATCATTAATCCATATCTTCTTGAATTCATTATATCTCTACCATCATCTAAAAGGTGTTTTCTTTTCTCTACTCAGGTAGAAAACGTGTATGCGATCATCGCATAACCTCAGATTCTCCCCTGATCCAGAGTATGACTCTGAGGTAGAGAGAAGTTTCCATCGCCGCATCAGACTCAATCGCCAAAGAGCCAGGAAAATGGCTGAAGATCAACGCCAAGCTGCATTGGTGATGGAGAGGGTCAACACCGCCATCGCCGCTCAAAGAGCACAACTCATCACTGATACTCATGCTCAGATTCAAGTGGGGATTCGTGCGGAAGAACAGGCCCACATCAGAGCTGAAAATGAGGCAGCAAACCAAGCTGCTCAGTTGGAACTAAGGAACAAGCAGTTGAGGGATTATGCTGTCCCAAAGAACTACAAAGACAACCATCCAGTCTGACATCCGATCATCAACATCCCCAACTTTGAGATCCGGACCCAATGGATTCAGATCATGCAGGGCATCTCATTCTCTGGAGGTTCTGGAGATGACTGTATGGATCATCTGAAGAGGTTTAAGGCACTGTGCTGACTGGTCCCACAGGCCGAAGTTGCCTTCGATGCAATAATGCTTTACCTGTTTCACTTCACTCTATCTGGGAGAGCTCTGAGCTGGTATAACTCACTTGATAGGGAGCCAATAATCACCACATGGGCTCCCCTGGAAGAAAAGTTCTTGGAGAAGTTCTTCCCCCCTTCACTGACTTACGAGATTAGGGGGCAGATTAATCACTTCTCTCAACTTCCCGGAGAATCACTTGCTGAAGCATGGGAAAGGTTCAAAGAACTTCTACGAAAGTGCCCTCATCACGACATCTCCCAAAACCAACTAATAGAAACTTTCTATAGGGGAGTGAGTGATGATATCAAACAAATTCTGGATTCCTCATCTGGAGGAAACTTTATGAGAAAGAATTATGAAGATGCCTGGAAAATAGTCACACTCGGAGCTGAGAATTAGTCCAACTGGGGACGATCAACTGGCAAAGGAGTCCTCAAGGTCTATAAAGCCAAAGAATCAATGGAGATGAAGGCTATCGCTGAAGCCTTAAAGACCATTGCTCATAAGCAACAAGCTCTTGAGACTTCTCTGGGAGAATTTGACAAGAAGAAAAATCCTCAGGTTCAACAGGTCAAGGCTGCCACAGGAACCTGTGAAGCCTATCATGCTTCTGATCATCCAACCCTTTCATGCGGAATGCTTTACAATGTGATGATGGATATGCATCCACCACCACAACAGTATGAACCAATCACTGACCAGTCTGAAGAGCAATTGCCAGAACAAGTCAACTCTATTCATACCATTCCTGGACAAGTCTATTATAATCCTAATCAGCCAAGGAACCACCCAGGATTCCAATACGGGAACCCTGCTGGGACTGCAAATCTGCAACACCAGACGTAGGGAGGATCCTCCAGTAGGTTACCACCTGGATTCACAAGCAATTTCAATCAAAATCAAGGGAATCCCAGGAATAACTTCCCGAGAGCCAACTACCCCAGGAACCCATCTACCTACTATCAGTATACTCATCGTCCTCTACACCCACAGTTGCACCCTCAGTTGCAGCAACCTCAGTTAGCACTGCCTCCGCAACAACCTCAACAGGGTCAACAACAACTTCCTCAGAAAAATACTCCTTCTCAACTGGAAGATGAAATGACTTTGATAAGGCAGATGCTGCAATCCCAACAGACTATGCTCGCTAATCAACAAGCTCAACAAAAGGCAGTAGAAGCTCAACTTGCCCAAATTGTTGCACAACTGAAGTCTCCAGCAGGCACATTTGCAGGGCAGCCCGAATCGAACCCTAGACATGGACAGAATAGGCCTGAACAGTTGACTGTTGTTACCACGAGATCTGGATGCACTCTTCATGAAACTACAAGGATCACTCTTGATGATGATGATACACCTGCCTTCATGACAAATGAGAGCCCGAAGCTAGGAACAGAGAAATCCACAGAGAATGCAAAGGGCAAAGGAAAAGAACAAGTATCTACAGAGCCGGAAATCTTGCAGTATAAACCAAGGATCCCATATCCGGGAAGACTACGAGAAATGAAAATGGATACCAGGTTCCAAAAATTCAAGGAGGCGATGAAGAAACTTTACATCGATATCCCACTCCTTGATGCTCTCTCTAAGGTACCGGCTTGAACAAAATACCTCAAAACTCTGTTATCAAGGAAGTACATCACTGAGGAGTAAGAAACTGTCAAACTTTCCCAGACCACCTCTGATATCATCCTCAATAAAATTACAAAGAAGAAGAAGGACCCAAGTTCCTTCAGAATTCAATGCTGCATTGTAAATGCATCGACCAAAAAGGGATTAGCTGACCTAGGGGCCAGCATATCCATTATGCCCTATTCTATGTGCAAACGATTAGGTTTCACCGAATTGCTGCCTACAACAATGACTATTTAGTTAGCTGACTCTACCATCACTGCACCTCTTGGAATCATTGAAGATATTCCAGTTAGGATAGGCAAGGATGCCTATGTCCCGTGCGACTTTGTCATCATGGATATTAAGGAAGACCTGAGATACCCGATAATTTTTGGCAGACCTTTCCTCGCCACTGCCCGGGCGCTTATCGATGTTAAAGCTGGTACCATCATTCTAAGACTCGGAAAAGAAGCAATTCAATTCTGAGTCCTCAACAGCATGAAGGGCCCCAACATTCATGAGGAGGTCTTTCTTCTAGACGCAATACATCAAATGTCTCAATTAGAAATATCTGAGCCAATGAACAAGTTAGAGAATGTTCTTACCAACCCAGAAGTTGAATTCTCTACAAACGAATTGGTTCAACAGTGTCTGCAACACTTAGAGAAGGCCAAAGAAGTACCGACGGCCACCTTTGAGGAACTTAAAGCTGTCACCATCTTGGAAGCAACAGAGCCACCTAAGGCTCCTGAGATGAAGACTCTGCCCATGGGGCTTAAGCATGTCTTCTTAGATGAGGAAAAATTATGCCCGGTTATCATCAGTTCCACCCTAACAGAAAATCAGGAAGAAAGACTTCTGGAGGAGCTGAAGAAACATAAAAGGCCATTGGGTATAAGATAATTGATCTGACGAGTATAAACCTAGCTTTATGCATGCACAGACTACCCATGGTTGAAGAATTTAAGCCATCACGCGAACATCAGAGGAAGCTGAACCCTAATCTCAAAGAGGTGGTTCGCCCGGAGGTCCTCAAATTACTTAAAGCTGGCATAATCTACCCTATCTCTGACTCCCAATGGGTCAGCCCCGTCCAAGTAGTTCCTAAAAAGGGAGGCACTACTGTCGTGCTTAACGAAAAAAATGAGTTAGTACCCACTAGGACGGTGACAGGGTGGAGGATGTGTATCGATTATAGGAAACTGAACAAAGCCACGTAGAAAGATCACTCCCCTCTGCCTTTTCTCGATGAATTCCTAGAGCGTTTAGCTCATCAGAAATACTTCTGCTATCTCGATGGTTATTCCGGGTTCTACCAAATACCCATACACCCGGAAGACCAAGAGAAAACTACCTTCACCTGCCCTTTTGGAACATATGCTTTTAGAAGAATGCCTTTTGGGTTGTGTAACGCACCCGCTACTTTCCAAAGGTGTATGTCTGCCATTTTCGTAGGATTAACAGAATCCATAATGGAAGTGTTCATGGATGATTTCTCAGTTTACAGAGATTCTTTCGATAACTGTCTAATCAACCTTGGACAAGTTTTACAATGATGCGAGGAAATGAACCTCATTCTAAATTGGGAAAAATGCCATTTCATGGTAACTGAAGGTGTCGTCCTCATGCACAGAGTGAGTGACAGAGGGATCGAGGTCGATAAGGCAAAAATCGATGTTATCTCGAAGCTGTCGCCACCGAAAGATATAAAAGGATTAAGAGCTTTCTTGGGTCATGCGGGGTTCTACAGAAGAATTATTAAAGACTTCTCAAAAATAGCAAAACCCATGACCCAACTCCTAACCAAAGATACTGAGTTAATCTTTAATCAAGAATGCATGCAAAGTTTCTCAACTCTAAAAAATGCTTTAATTTCTGCACCTATTCTGAGAGCCCCAGATTGGTCGCTACCATTTGAAATCATGTGCGACGCTAGCGATTACGCCATAGGGCCTGTGTTAGGACAGCGGATCGACAAGAAACCTTGCGCAAGTGTTGGAGTCCAAACGGTCGCCAAACCGTTTGACCTAGGGTCGACCCCCGTTTCCTATAAATATAAACCCTTCCCCTCCTTCTTCTTTCTTTTGACTCTCGAGCTTTCTCAAACCCTTGCGCAAGTGTTGTTCCATTGCTTCCGTCTTACTCCTACGCGGCTCAGGTTCCTTCTGCCTCCATCGACCTGGTTTCCGTGTTTCTTCATGGCCACCTCACCGCTGTGCCACCGCTCTCCGCTTCTCTGCCGTCATCTCCACCATCAACCGTAAGGTAGTCCCGCCATCGTCGACACCTGCATGTGCCACCGCGGCAACCGTTTCGATCTTTTCATTTCCGCAACCATATTCTTCACCTTCGCCGCCATCTACGACACCGCCGTGATCCTCTTTTCTATCGCCACCATTGCCTTTATCGCCGTCGTCCATGTTTTTGCCGCCGGCTCCACCTCCCCTTCGCCGGCCGTTCACCGACGTTTCACCTTCCAAACGGTCCTGCAACCGTTTGGGACCAAACGGTCCTGAAACCGTTTGGGACCAAACGGTCTTCAAACCGTTTGGAACGAAACGGTCCTGAAACCGTTTGGGACCTAACGGTCCTGAAACCATTTGAGACCAGACGGTCCTAAAACCGTTTGAGACCAGACGGTCTTGAAACCGTTTGGAACCAATCGGTCCTGAAACAGTTTGGAACCAAACGGTCCTGAAACCGTTTGGGACCAAATGGTCTTGAAACCGTTTGAAACCAAACGGTCTTCAAACCGTTTGGTCTTCCACAATCGCTTAAGTTTCGTAAAAATATAAACCCACATAAATACAAATAAAATCCAATTCTTTTCTAAGCATGTGTTCTTATCATTTTCCACTTTTCAGAAATGGCATCACCAGCTAAGCATGCCACAGGATCTGACGACGCTCCTTTATGGACAAAGGAGCAAATGATGGAAGACCGGGACAAACTCTAGAAAATCATAGATGACTACAACAAGACTGGAAAGGCCCCTCCAAAGGTCAAGATCATGGATGTCTTATGTGACGTTGACCGCCTCAACAAATGTCTAGCTGAGGCGCCTGAAGAAGAAATAGAAATATCCTTTAGTGATGAAGGCTCGGAATACATGCCAAACCCCGAGGACGAGTCCCCACCTGAAAAATTAAACGGGAAACGAAAGGTCCAGGAAACCGCAACCGGACAACCCTCCAAGAAAAGAGCAAGAAAGCAGGTCCGGCCTTTCACTGCAAGGGAGCAAACCCTGGCAGGAAACACTCCACCAATCACCACCTCCGCTGCCGCTCCAGCAACCATTGTTGTTCTATCTTTCCTTCCCATCACCACCACAACACCACCACCAGAAAGCCTTTACATACACACCGCCCCCTCCACCGAAAAAATCCTAAAACCCACAAAATACGTCTGCTCTAGCATACTACTTAAGATGGGGATCCACGACCGAATTTTCAACATGCTAGAAAAAGCCAACCTTGCAAGGCTGTGTTTGGTACCTAAGATCTCATATTCTAAACCCACAACTGAATTCTTCACCTTTCTTAACAAAGAGCCTGTCGACATCATGGATACATCACGGGATGGATGTGACCGCAGGCTGGTCACCACACTCTTTGGCAGCAAGGTTGTCATAACAGAAAATATGCTGAATGAAATCTTTATTGACAATTAGGAGCAGCTAAAGAAGGCCAAGGCTGTGGGAACTGAGAATCCTAACTTCAACAGACACAACTTTTGGAATTCTCTGACAGGGCTCCCCACCTATGATGCAAAAACATGCAAGGCATCCAACATACAATTTGGACTAGTGCACACTTTACATAAAATCCTCGCCGGTGCACTCTTCCCCAGGACAGAAGGAGGGAATGTCATAATTTCGGATCTCTTTGTTCTCTGGTCCATTCTACACAGGATGCCAGTCAACATTGGACATCATATGATCCAGAAACTATCAGCTTACGCCCTGGGAAAGGAAATTTGCATGGGAGGTCATGTCACATCCATCATCAAATACCTCAAGATGGACATACCTCTACCTAGTTGCACGCAAATAAAGGGCGACATCTTCACTAACGAACAAACCTTGAAGAACTCCTTCATTATCAAGGAGAAGGATGCGAAACTACACTACATTTTCTGCCCTACAGTCAAATCATCCAGAACCCTGTTACCGCTTCCGGAGCTCACATATTACGACAAGGAAAAGCTCCTCTTCATTGACGAGGAGCTTACCAAACTCATAGCTACGGTCAAAGCGCCAACAAAGAAAATAAAGGCGGGACAGACTAAACTCAGCATCAACGCCCCGACAGCTAGGACAACAAAAATTCCTGTGAAACAACCATCCACAAGACTTTCACAGAATCAACAGCTGTCGGGGACACCAACTTCCAAACCACATCCAAAAGACAACCCCCTCCCCGACGATCACATCACCACCTCATCTTTAGACTCTTTCATTACGAGTCTAAATGCTGAGCTAACAGCCACCACCTCACCACCCTCCATGTTTCCAACATCCATCACCCTTCCTTTTTTCCCCACAACTACACTGCCACCCACATCCTCTTCTTCACCCCTTTTCCCTTCGGGCTCCCCCTTCTCCACCCATACACCTGACTTTACCACTTTCCCCTCCACCTCCACAATCTCTCCCCCATCACTATCACTTCCACCACTCTTACCAGAGATACCACCACCGTTCTCATCCACCACCACCCCGACACCGCTGGTGACCCCATCCATAGTCACCATGCAGTTCACGGCACCATCAATGTCTCTTTCGCAAGGCACTACCACCCTCCCACACAGACCCCAGCCACCCCACCCTTCCGCCTCTGGGGTCCCCTTTTCCAATATCGGTGAGGAATTCAGACGTCAATTTGACGTCATCCGAAACCTCCTCACCGATCCTTCTAACATTTTACATTCTATTTTTTATTGTGTGCAGGGATTATCCAAACAGGTGGCCATGATCGACGAACAGTACCGCGCCTTGCCCAACATCCTCCAAGGTTTTCAACAACGACAAGATGAGGTGGCTAAGCAAGTTGATCACACCAACAGCCACTACAACAACCTGCCCGAGCTGGTCCTTGGAGCAAAGCGCCAGCAAGAAGCGATGGCTAAGCAAGTCGATGAGATCTCTACGCAGACTCAACCTCTGCCTGAGACTCTCCGCGAGCTCAAGCAGCAACAAGAAGCTCTTAGCACGCGCTTGGACACCATCAGCAGCACCCTCACACACCTAAACAATCGCCAAGAGGAATCAACAAATAATGAAATCCAGCAACTACGTGCTCAAGTAACATATCTTACAACATGACTCCTCTCCGCCGAGGGCCAATATAACGATCTCAAAGAAACACACGAAGCACTGCTCGAAACACACGGGCATGTGCAAGTGGCGTTCGATGAGTTACAAGCCATCCATCGGCGGTGCAAAAAGACCGCACACAAGCAGCCAGCAGAAAAGGCAGCGGCTGACAAAGATGGCGATAACGACGACGAAGAAGATTCTGACTCCTCTGCTGATTCGAACAACGATACCACCTCCTCAGGTGATAAATATGACGATGGAGAGGACCCATGCCAAGCACCAGAACCTTCTCAGAAAGGTTCTGACAAAGGTCACCAAGAAGGTGGACATCACCCCAAGTCCCCCCACAATGAAAATGTCAACATGTCATACAAGGACCAATTCCTTGATTATTCTGCTTTGGGATCCATTGGGGAATCTGCTAAAGATGCAGCTTTCACTGAGTTCCACCAATGTATATTAGGAACCAACGCTAGCCCACCCGCAACAACCGCTCAACCTTTCTCTGCACTTGACAAATCAGTGCCTTTCCCCGATGACCAGGCAGAGTCAGAACAAGTGTGATTAGATAAAGATGAAGAACTCGATTCTGCTTTTGATTCGAATGACGATCTGCAAGGCTATGCAAAAGTCCTGGAACAACCTTCCTCACCCCCTTCGCAGGAGCTTCCCCCACCACCACCTCTACCGCACAAAATGCACGATTTAGATATGGCGGCCATCTCCACACTAGATGCTCAGGACATTTTTATACTGAACACTATTGTCGATGATGCAAAAGCGGGGGAAGACATCATCTACCATAACACAAAAACTAAGTGCAAGTTGACATGAGAAGACTTCCGCAACATCCTACGACCAGGGTCCACGATGCCAATGGCAATCTTCTGTGTCCTACTCGCCAACTGTATAGAAGTGTACAGAAGCCCTAAGAGGCAGCAGCCAATTTTTAATACCTCACCTGCTCTATCTATCGGCCTTTTATACAAAGATATACGAGAAAAATCTATCGAGCGGCTGCGTGCTGGTTTAGCACGACGGGCACATTATCTTACCGTGCCTTTTCAAGTTTCAGATCACTGGTTATTTATGATTGTAGACACCGAGGCTCGAGATGCCAAGGTTTATAATTTTTGCGGCACAGAGCTACCTGTCGGTACAATAAATTTTGTTGGTGAAGCAGCAGGTGAAGCGAGATGTATACCCTTCCGGATTCTTAAGTTAATTTGGGCTGCACGCCCATCCCTCCGTCAAGACTGGAGCCAACCCTGGTTCCAAATAATTAACCCACATGTTCAAGCTGCTGCGGGATCTGGGGACTGCACTTTTTGCACCATCCGTCACATCCAAGCGCTGAACTAAGAAATCCCTTTTGCTGATCTAGTCACTGAAGATTTTCACTCCTTGCGAGGGCATTACGCCATGGAGCTCATTTGTGATAGAAGGTTCTTCAAGGACCCGACAATAGCACCTGATGACGTCCCTCATTACCTTTTTTCAGCAATACAACGCCCGTAGAGGCGACCTTTCCGAAAAACTTTGAAAGAGTTGGAGAAATCCAAGGATCCAGCCACAACTCCCGAGCAAAGAAAAAGTGACATAGATCCTTTGTTTGCCATAGAACCAACTTTCCCGGACTTTGACCTCAGTTCTTGCAAAGGTCTCTCTGACATTGAACTACGCCTCATCATTTCGAGGCTTTCCGCCGAGAAGGATGAACTCGTATTCATGTCTGGTGACATTCTAATAATGGCAGACACGCTTCGAGAGACTATACAGTTTAAAGGATCTCTCTCCGTAAGCTTAATGGCCGCTTATCAATTTCTCCTCGGCCAAAATAGCCCCACAACATATATGGCGTCCCCATACATGAAGGATGATCTTTTAAAGCTAAAGAACTTCAGAACAACTGAAGCATTGATCTCCTTTCTACAACACACAATGTCAAAGTTCATCATGCTACCCTTCCTTTATCATGAGCACTGGATGCTCCTGGAAACAAACCTACCAGAAGGAACAACTACAATCTATAACAGTTCCGACAGCCAGTACAACCCACGACAGAAGAATTATGTCATGACACCAAAGACACCCACGGAGGTAGTGGCGAAGGAATGCGCTGACAAATTAGTTACCTTTTTAAGTCAGCATACAAGGGCTTACGGCAAAGAACATTTTCATCGCCCTTCCTTCAACCACAAATGTCCCCAACAAATTCGGGAATCAAATGACTGTGGCTTCCACGTCCTCTACTGGATGCACACCATCATGGTCCTTCAAAGACCAGTAGAGGATATGACTGACATGGATTATCACGCTCTACACTGACAGTTTGCAGCTAATCTACTTCAAACACCAGGGGCAAACTCAGGATTAACTTAGCCTGTAGCCCTTGTCATCGTACTTCTCAACCTATCACTTTGACACTCTGAGGACAGAGTGAGTGATAAGTTAGGGGGGGTACATTAGACAAGGGTGAGGTATCATTTCTATATCCCTCTTTTTCCATCTCATCATTTCTTTTTTTGTACATATTTTCTTATTTTCCTTTACACATTCTTTTTAAATTAATTCTTTTGGAATAAAGTCACCCTCAGCTAACTTTAGAATCATGTTAGTCCTTAAAAGTAAATAGCACTTAGACATATAATGGTGACTTAATAATGTCTCTCCACTATTGATTCTCATGCTTTCGTTTGACTTCTACATCTGACTCTCCATAGGTCAATATCAAGGCAGAAATAAGCCAAGCTCTCAAGGATGAGAGGGGCATCGGGCGACTTCCAAATCAAGAAGTCTTGCAAGTGGACCACAAAAAGAAACCAAATAAGTGCATGTTGAAAAACTCTAAGAACAACTTTCCTCTCTTCAAATAAAAGAGGCTTGGCCGACCAAAACAATTTCCTGAAAAACCCCAAAACCCAAGCCTGCGAGTCTTCGAATAAAAGTCAGAGAGTTGAATAAAATTATGAGAGTTGTGCCATAAATAAGGATCTATATAAAGAACTGATGAAGGTCTCACCCAGCCGGCACATTCAGCTGCCCTCACGAAGACAGATGTGTCGTGCCCGGTAGTGAAACCCTAAGGTATCTAAATATATGAAAGGCTTATAAAGGACTCACCCGGCCGGTACATTCAACTGCCCTCACAAAAGCAGATGTGTCGTGCCCGGTAGTGAGATTCTAAAAGCATAGACAACCCCTCCCCCACTTGAAGGGGGAGTCACACTTCAAGCTTTGGCCAACCCTCATACCCACTCTAGCTTCCAGTAGGTTCTTCAGAGAGGTATAAAGCTGATTAGAGTCAACAACATGCATAGAATAAAAGTGGTCCGGATGCAAGCTACGAGATACGGAAGGAACCTGAGACCCAAGCAACTCTCAAAACCTGAAAGAGTCAAGGCAAGCTATAAGACCTGATATGACCTTAGGAGAACTCAGGTTGAGAATTGAAGCAAGAATATGGAAATCCTAACTAAATAAAATCGCCTCGCCATTACATGCCTCAGCTCTATCTCACTTGAGGACAAGCTAGACTCTAAGTTAGGGGGGGTGATAACCTCTAATTTTGGGATGATTATCTTAGTCTTTTCTTTAGTTTTCCACACTCTTTCTTAATTAGAATTAGACATGATACCTAAATATTCCCTCTTATTGTAAATATACTATTAGACTAACTTTTCCCCTTTATATTTTCAGAAAAAGACAAAAAAAAATCATAAAAGACTCAACTAGCCTCAAGACCGCATGGGCTCAAACGGTCCCAAGACCGCATGAAGCCAATCGGTCCCGAGACCGCATGGAGTCACACGGTCCCAAGACCGCATGAAGCCAATCGGTCCCGAGACCGCATGGAGTCACACGGTCCCAAGACCGCATGAAGCCAATTGGTCCTAAGACCGCGTGGAATCACACGGTCCCAAGACCGCATGAAGCCAATCGGTCCCGAGACCGTATGGAGTCACACGGTCCCAAGACTGCATGAAGCCAATCGGTCCCGAGACCGCATGGAGTCACACGGTCCCAAGACCGCATGAAGCCAATCGGTCCCGAGATCGCATGGAGTCACACGGTCCCAAGACCGCATGAAGCTAATCGGTCCCGATACCTCATGGAGTCACACGGTCCCAAGACCGCATGAAGCCAATCGGTCCCGAGACCGCATGAAGCTAATCGGTCCCGAGACCGCATGGAATCACACAGTCCTGAGACTGCATGAATCCAAACGGTCTTGAGGTCCAAACGGTCTTGAGGTCCAAACGGTCTTGAGGTCCAAACTGTCTTGAGATCCAAACGGTCTTAAGGTCCAAACGGTCTTGAGGTCCAAACAGTCTCCAAACCGTTTGGACTTCACTTAAGGCCTATAAATAAGACCCCAAGGGTCCTCCAAAAGTTATCAAGTTTTCAGATGTCCAGAGGCTGCCTCAATCACTCCAGAGCAAATCCAACTTCCATCCTCCGCCCAGGGGCTGCCGGTCTGAGACCCACACTCCATCTCGAAGCTGCTTTCTCTCTCTCCGCCAAAGAAGGTGGGAAGAGGGGATCTCATCATCAAGCAACCTGTGAAGCTGGTGGATCGTCTCTCTCTCTCCAAGGGGTTGACTTTCCTCTCTCCTTTGTGGGGATGATGCTCTCTCTCTCTTCTTGCCTCCTTCTTTGTCCTAGTTATGAGCGAGTAGTCTCTCTCACTAGGGTGTGGGGAGTAGCCCATCTACCCATGTTTTCATGTCATGTAAATGTAATCCATAGCTTGTAATATAGAGTTTATATCTTTTCAGTTCAACATCAAACATTTAATGAATGCTTGTTGCTTGATCACCAACTTGTGTTATCTTTTATCTTTTAGTATGAACTGTCTACGTTTGTACTATTAGATTTGAAACTCGTTTGTATGTTGGTTCTTGGTGCATGTATCCACCATGCATCTGTTTCGGTATCTAGGAGTATCTTTCAAGAAGTGGAGTACACTCACTCCCATCGTTGTACTTTCATGCTATGAAATGGAATCAGTTGACGTGTGAAAGTACAACCTTGATGAGTCGAGGAACACACTTTGCGAAGGGAATGATGCAAAGTAGTTGACCATTCATTCGGGGATGGCTGACTTTGCAACATTCCCACACTTCTCATAGTTAGTTCTCCGAAAGGAAACTAAGTCTATAAAGATACTAACTGACTAAACTCTTGTTGCAGGTTATGTTTTACTTTGCATGTCTTGATCCATGTGTAGTGGCGGTGAAAACTGATCACACCCTAGTGACTTTTATCATTGTTTAACTTCTTTGAATTTACTTGCTTGCTTTATTTTACATGTTCTTAGTTTAAAAACAAAAAAACCAACCTTTCGATCTAAATACCAACTAATAAGTGATTAAGTGAAATTCCAACGTTTTCTATCTTGTTGCTACCAACAAGACCGTTGTCCCATAGATTCGACCCTTAACATACTACGATAAGACTTCCATGTATCTTAGCATACGTGGGTGGAGTTCTCTATCTAGTATAAGCAAGGATAAACCTAAAGACTTATCATCTTTAGGCTTTTTAGTGGTGCACACAATTCCACGTAAGTGGGAGCTCCATCAGGAGACCAAGAGATCAAAGCCATTATCTCAATTAACAAGATCAAAGGTTCGACAAATAATCAATAAAAACTATCAAATTTTAACAACTAAACTAAAAACTGGTATAAAATAAAACCTTACATACCTTTTTAAAACTTTGGTAAGATACTCTATCCACAACCTGGATTCATTCTAACTAATCCTCCTTTGTAATTTAATTTGTATTTAATTCCACATGTGCCACTTTACTATTTTTCCTTTTCAATCTTGTACCTAAAACGCCGAAAAAAAACGTCGGTCAGCATATAGGAATATGCTGGTATATGGGAACAGCCAAAAATTTCACAAATATGGCTTACAATTTAATTATCACAATTAGGGTAATTAGCAAACCAATTTACATTTTCAATGTGTCATTCTTGTTGGTATGTATGCCCTGAGAGCCAATATTCATGAGATGATTGGTGGGATACATTAAGATTGATTTGATAAACATCAAAGGAAAGCTTCCAATTCTTTCTGGTTCAGTCATATGAGATAATGATAGAACATATTGAATGTCTAGAGAATGATAGTACTCAATGCGTATGCTTCCAGGTTGAGGACCTAAACGATGAGATCATACAGATGCTATGAGTTTGTACATTCTTATTATGTCCCTAGTCGGATGTCATTGTGGAAGGTAGATAGACAGCAATGACACACGAGACTAGATTGTGGTGTTGGTTGATGACAGAATCTCATTAGTCATGATATGGAGATATTAAACCAAACATGTAGGTACTAGTTAGAGAACAAGCGTACCAGACAGACCCACCATAAGTTTGACACATGGAACCATGACATGGTAGTCACAGTCAGTTCTCACAGTGATGGTGGTGAGTGTGATTCTTTGACCTAAAATCACTACACTCAACACATGTCGTTGGGTACACTTTGACATCATCAAACGTAGTCTTGAAACATGAGTTTTTATAAAGGTGATGATTGGGTGGCTTTGACACATGGGGCTTTTGAGGGGTGAGTGATAGATATGGGATTTGTCCCTCCTGAGGGAGTTTGATGTCCATGGCCACTTGATGAGTAGGATTGAGATAAGGCATTTACGCATGTGTGAATCAATATGTGATATTGATGTCATACATATCTCCTCCAATCTACTCTGAGATCAAGAAAGTGAATGAACATTGACATGATGACTGTTCCATGCCTCGAGTTCATTCGGGATATCAGTGACAAAGGAATTATACATTCACTGTAACACCATGCACAGACTGTAGGATTGAAAGTTGTTCTCCAACTTTCCTTTTCACTTGGGTAGCACTGATGTGTGACTAGGCACCACTCTTTGCTTGTGAATTCATAAGTGTTATGGACTTTCATTGCCAACGTGAAATGGACATGTAGGGTCACACACATAGGATTTAACCTAGAAGAGGAGTTTATCCACAAATGATGTTTAGATTGATTACTAAAGGAGTTTAGTAGTTCAATTAAACACTCAATCAATTGATAGCTTAGTATCATAGTGTTCAAGGTGTTGGACCGATTGATTAGAGTATCAGATTGATTGGAACTGTGATTGACTGATTTGCACAAGTCTGCTGCCCCAACCGATCGACTAATGAGATGAACCGATCGGCTCAGGTTGTTGAACCGGTCGGCTCAAGTTGTGAGTCGATCGACTCATGAGTCATGAAATTATCGACTCAATTGTTGAAACGATCGATTCATGGACCAACCGACATTGTTTGGAAAATCAGAAGACTATTTTGCAAATAAAATTTGTTTCACTTGTACAAATTTGATTTGGACAAGGATTAATATTTGATTAGTTGGAAACAAATATGAAAGTCAATTTGAGTTGGACCAGGACCATGAACCGATCGGTTCAGGAGTGAACCGATCGGCTCAGGTCCCCCAACCGATCAATTGAGGTGTGAACTGATCGGCTCACCTCCCCAACCGACCGTTTCATGCTTGAAACGATCGGTTCAGGTGGCGCAGTTGGTTGTTTTGTGGAAAATCTCGAACCCTTCTACTCCTACTTTAATCCCTCATTGCCCGGGGTAGAGAACCCTGTCCCATGACCCTCCAATATATATAGGGGTATTGGGGGATTCTTAGGAACAACAACTCAGAACACCAGTTGCTCTACAAAGTTATCGTTCTCTCTAGTTGTGGTAATCGAGAGAGCCCGAGCAAGTGCTACCTGATAAGGGAGGCACAACAAGGGAAAGACAACTGTAGAAAAGCAACTGGTTGCAAGAGAGTGTGTTGGCGACTAGTACGCTGATAGGAGGGTGTGACTCCTTCCGATTCCTTGTAGGATAAGGAGATCAGAGTTCCAGGTGGTATGTGTGGATTACTTCAGAGGCAGGAGACTTCTGCCACTCAGAGGACAGCTGTCAATCCCGACAATCCCAGTGAGACCAGGAGCTGCACAGACACCATCCAAGACCGGAGGTGAAGACCGCGTAAGCTGCGAGGTATCATCACTGAGCAAGCCTTGGGACAAGATATGACTCCACAAACCATCTTTTCTACTGTATAGACGTTGATGTGATTCCTTTATTCTGGGTTTGGGAGAAGAAATTTTTTGTTTCCACTGCCTTCTCTGTCTCCCCTAAAACCCAACAGTGGTATCAGAGACACGTCCACTGCTCTATACTTTAGGATTATCGATGTGATCGATTTTGGTTTGTCGCCTTTATTTATTGCATACGATGTGAATAAAATTGGCTTTATGCATGTCCAATCTTAAATCCACAAATCCCTATATACATATATAATATGTAATATAAATATGCGTCACCCTTAAACAAATTTTATGGTGGATGTATAGCATGGTTATGGCCAATAAACCTTATATATGTGTGTTTGGTTGAATGTGGTTGCTTGCATCTCGATCTACACACCGATTCCTTATCTCTTATTCCTGATGTAACTCAAGATAACTCGAGATTTCTTTCCTACCTTTGCTCCCCCCTAAATGTAACTCGGGGTTTTCCTTAGTCAAATGTAAAATAGGATAGATCTTTGATTTCTTGTTATGTCAAAGTACGATGAACATCTTGACGATAACTGAGATGATTGGTTCAAGGAGTGAACCGATCGGTTAGCAATCCAGACGACCGATTCGAGGAGCGAGATGATCGGGTGGCATCCATGAGGAGATGCATGAAGACCAGGTGAACCGATCGGTTGGAGGAGCCAACCGATCGACTGGTGGCACCCAGACGACCGACCAGGAAGAGCAGGTCATTCATGTGATGAGTTGATAAACTCAGACGGCTATAGCATTTCATCATGGATAGGTTGCATGTGATGTAGACCTATATGACCATGATTCCTCTTGGCTTGAGGAATCACATTAGGATGGCCATAATCATCACTTTTATCATTTCACATGTTTTCTGTGGGATATAGCATGTATATGATACATACTATGTATTGTGATGATTGGATATGTATATGTACCTATACAACCAAATCCCTCATTAAATATTAAAGTTTTAGATGCCTTCCAAATGCGACACACGTGAAAAGCTTGATCAACCAAGTGTGGGCACGCCCTAGCGTGGTGCACCGTCTATCTCGTGGAAGCGTGAAGGATGGATATGTGGATCTGCCCTAGCAGGGTGCATATTCATCGTGTTGGCTTTGAATCGGACTTAACAAGGTGACCTAGATTGGATCTAGCACCTTGAGGCATGGAGGTTATCATGGAAAGGAGTTGCATATAACATCTTTCAAGAGTTGCATATGATGCAATTGGCAAAAGTTGCCTACATGGAAGATCTAAGTTGTGGGTGACAGCCCTAGCTGGTCTATGACTCAAAGGATTTCAAGATCTTGACCCACTAGAAGATTGTACACTACAATCTTCTGAATTGATGGTGATGGCTATCAATTTGAACAAAAATAATGGGAGCGATAATTAATTAAAGTCCTAATTATATCATCAATCTTTCAAATCAATCAAATAAGTCAAAATTTGAGTTTTGGACTAAATTGCATATATTTCCTTTTGTAGTACATATGACAACAAACAACAATCACTTTTCATTGCAATCGGTCCTTGAAAAGGACAATCTGAATGTGACTAACTTCCACGACTGGTTTAGGACATTGAGAATTGTTCTCACTCAAGAGAGAAAGCTCTATGTCCTAGATACTCTGATTCTAGAGGAACCTGCTCCTACCGCACCAAAGGCAGAAAGGGATGCTTATAAGAAGCATTCTGATGATGCCATTGATGAAAAGTGCTTGATGTTGTGCTCCATGAACCACGAGTTGCAGAGACAACATGAGAACATGGGTGTCATTAAGATGATTCATCATCTCAAGAACATGTATGTAGATCAAGCACAACAAGGGAGGTATGATGTCTCAAGGGCGCTGTTTAAGTGTGTCATGAAAGAAGGAGATCCAGTTGGTCCTCACATGCTCAAAATGATTGGGTATGTAGAGAACCTGACAAGATTGGGATTTCTCCTGAGCCAAGAGTTGGCTACTGACGTGATACTACAATCGTTGCCAGAATCCTATAGTCAGTTTGTGATGAACTACAACATGAACAACTTTGACAAGTCGTTGACAGATTTATTGGGCATGTTGAGGACAGATGAGGCATAGATGAAGAAGGACAAGCCTAAGTCTGTGATGATGATCAACAACAATAAAGGCAAGTCCAAGCACAAGGGCAAGGGCAAGGCTAAGAAAAGTTCTGATGCTAGCCAACATCCCAAGTCATCTTCAACTCTCAAGGCCAAGGGAGGCGTGACCAAGAGAGGCAATTGCCACCATTGTCAAAAGCCAGGACATTGGAAAATGAATTGTCCTCTCTATCTAGAAGAACTAAATAAGAAGGAGGGGACATATGTCTCCACCTAAAGGTGTCATGAAATAAACTTGTAACATTTTTGAGGTATATGATACCAAGATATAAAATGTAAAGCACTCAATAAATGGGGCAAGTGTTGCCACCATAGATAGGAGTACTTTAGTTTATTTTCATCTTTAAAGGCATGTAATAGAGTTATGAACTGGTATTTCATATTTCCAATGGATAGAAGCACTTTATTTTTGCATATTGTATGACAATGGTAGCAATTAATAAAGTTGGTGTTTCAATTTCAAAGATATGATCTTTATGGCAATGCCTAGCTTATCTTGTGGTACTCGGTATGCATAAGATAAAATGATAGCTAAAAGTTATTGATAACTCAAACAATCAAATTAGCATAAATCTTGAGAAATTCATTTCTAGTTTCCATATGATGGATAAATCTAGACTCTTTTGGTTAGAGAACCAGAAAGAGACATGAATCTATTGAACATGATTAATCAATCTTCACTAAGATAGTGGAAGAATGATTATCCTATTAGGTATATTACATGTGATGTATTTACATACCTATTGGACTTAATGCTTGTACTTCAAATGGTGTCAAGGGAAATACCAATATGAATATCTTGAAGTATTCAAGAATATCATAGATGAAGTATGAATTTGGTAAAGTGTTAATTCTTAATGAGATCAATGAATGAAATACTTGGACCAAATGTTTTAGATCCTTATGAGTGATTATGATAGTGTATCATAGTGAACTCATGACTAAGACATGGTGATGTCTACATTAGAAAGGATTCATACTCTAAGGAGTTAGAGGATGATTATCAAATAACTACATTCTTCTTAAATAAAGAATACCCCTCACTAATAAAGGACATTAAGATTCACAAAGGGTTGTGAGTTCTTATATTCTTGACAGATGCACCTCGATTATCTATGAGATGAGTTGGTCATGTGATGAGTCAACTATCTAGATGATGAGGAACCGGATTTTGAGTTATGGTTTATGACCATTACATCCTAAATGACTTCCATGTGAACCATAAGGTATGACCTTGATGGTAGCACCCATTGGGATGAAATCCATAAGTGCAAAGGAGTCTTAAGTGTTAAGATACATGGATGACATTTTGAGAAGGATGATGCTTGTTGATTGCAACTTAATGACTAAGAAATTTGGCATACATATACTAAAACTGCATTTCTATGAGGAATAAAACAAGGATGTGTACATGATACAACCTATAAGGTTTATGAATCCATTAATGCAAATGAAGTCTATAAGTTACAATGGACTAATCCATGTGATTGATTAAGTATAAGCAACTCATAACTGGATCTTTACCTCAATGATATAGTCAAAGGGTTTGACTGATATGTGAAAGATAAAGAAGGGATTTGTGATTTAGTGGGAGTGTATTTGCATGGAAATATTCTAGAATGGAAATCCAAAGTGGAAATTATCTTTAAGGAAGATGGAGACATTTCCTATGTGATAGTTATAGAGATCTATAGAGACAGTTCTCGAAAAATCTCTTGACCTGAAAAGATAAAGCATACATTGGCAATCTGTACTGAAGGGTTCAGTATACACCAATTTAGTGGGAAAAAACTTGTCCATGTTACGTGGAGTTAGTATCCCAAGGTCAAGTGTCCAATTCTTATGAAGAATGGGAACACTAAGAATAGATATGGATCTATCATGTATGTAATCATCCCATCATCTTGCATGTATGGACATGGCAAGAACAAAACACATTTATCATCTTGTATGTAGGACAAGACAATATGATATGCTCATACCGATAACTCGTATGTGGGACATGATGAGTGGATGTCTGTCTAGTTCCATTAAGGGTTACTAAAATACCATAAGAACTTGATAAGTACTTGAGAAGTACTAGTTCCATGGAAACAAGGAAGGGTTCACTATAAAGAATTACACTGATGCGAACTTCCGAAAAGGATAGTTAATTAATCGCAATATATATGGGATATATAAAAGTGAATGTTTGTTGATAAATGGAAAAGTTCCAATAAAGTTATTTTAAAAGGGAATGCCGAGTATTTGTGTGTTAGAGAATAGTTGTGGATACTATATGGATCTAGGAGTTCATATAGATGAACTTATAGTTATTCCGGTCATTGATGACAAGTTAGGAGTGCTTGGTCATGCAATGTGGCTAAAGGTTAGCAAAGGAATACTAGATTACATATTTCGGCAACTCCATCTCATACGTGTGACGTACAACGAAGAGATGAGAGACATGCAGTTAATACCGACTTTGGCAAAGTGTTGCCATAACTCACTATATTAGCACTACAACACAGTAACATGTGGGACATGTTTGAAGATCACTAAGAATATGATTCAAGGGTGATTGGCTCGCAGTGCAAGTGGGATTCTGTTGGTATGTATGCCCTGAGAGCCAATCATGAGATGATGGGTGGGATACATTAAGAATGATTTGATAAACATCAAAGGAAAGCTTCCAATTCTTTCTGGTTTAGTCATATGAGATAATGATAGAACATATTGAATGTCTAGAGAATGACAGTACTCAATGACGTATGCTTTCAGGTTGAGGACCTAAATGATGAGATCATACAGATGCTAAGAGTTAGTACATTCTTACTATGTCCCTAGTCGGATGTCATTATGGAAGGTAGATAGACAACAATGACACACAAGACTAGATTGTGGTGTTGGTTGATGACAAAATCTCATTAGTCATGATATGGAGATATCAAACCAAACACATAGGTACTTGTTAGAGAACAAGCGTACCAGAAAGACCCACCGCGAGTTTGACACATGGAACCATGACGTGGTAGTCACTGTCAATTCTCACAGTGATGGTTGTGAGTGTGATTCTTTGACCTAAAATCACTACACTCAACACATGTCGTTCGGTACACTTTGACATCATCAAACACAGACCTAAAACATGGGTTGTTATAAAGGTGATGATTGGGTGGCTTTGACACATGGGACTTTTGAGGGGTGAGTTATAGATATGGGATTTGTCCCTCCTGAGGGAGTTTGATGTCCATGGACACTTGATGAGTAGGATTGAGATAAGGCGTGCACGCATGTGTGAATCAGTATGTGATATTGATGTCATACATATCTCCTCCAATCTACTCTGAGATCAAGAAAGCGAATGAACATTAACATGATGACTGTTCCATGCCTCGAGTTCATTTGGGATATCAGTGACAAAGGAATTATACATTCACTGTAACACCATGCACAGACTGTAGGATTGAAAGTTGTTCTCCAACTTTCCTTTTCACTTGGGTAGCAGTGATGTGTGACTAGGCACCACTCTTTGCTTGTGAATTCATAAGTGTTATGGACTTTCACTGCCAACGTGAAATGGACATGTAGGGTCACACACATAGGATTTAACCTAGAAGAGGAGTTTATCCACAAATGATGTTTAGATTGATTACTAAAGGAGTTTAGTAGTTCAATTAAACACTCAATCAATTGATAGCTTAGTATCATAGTGTTCAAGGTGTTGGACCGATTGATTAGAGTATCCGATTGATTGAAACTGCGATTGATTGATTTGCACAAGTCTGCTACACCAACCGATCGGCTCATGAGATGATCCAATCGGCTCAGGTTGTTGAACTGGTCGGTTCAAGTTGTGAGTCGATCGACTCATGAGTCATAAATGACCGACTCAATTGTTGAAACGATCAATTCATGGACCAACCAAGATTATTTCGAAAATCAGAAGACTATTTTGCAAATACAATTTGTTTCACTTGTACAAATTCGATTTGGACAAGGAAAACCTCCTATATATATAGGGGTATTGGGGGCTTCTCAGGAACAACAACTTAGAACACCCTTTTCTATGCAAAGTTGTCGTTCTCTCTGGTTGTGGTAACTGAGAGAGCCCGATCAAGTGCTACCTCATAAGGGAGGCACAACAAGGGAAAGACAACTGTAGAAAAGCAACTTGTTGCAGGAGAGTGTGTTGGTGACTAGTAAGCTGATAGGAGGGTGTGACTCCTTCCGTTTCCTTGTAGGACAAGGAGATCGGAGTTCCAGTTGGTCCGTGTGGACTACTTCAGAGGTGGGAGACTTCTGCCGCTCGGAGGACAGCTGTCAATCCCGACAGTCCCAGTTAGACCAGGAGCTGCACAGACACCATCCAAGACCGGAGGTGAAGACCATGCAAGCCACAAGGTATCATCGCCGAGCAAGCCTCGGGACAATGTTTGACTCCACAAACCATCTTTCCTACTGTATAGATGTTGACACGATTCCTTTATTCTGGGTTTGGGAGAAGAATTTTTTTTTATTTCCGCTGCCTTCTCTGTCTCCCCTAAAACCCAACAATTCTCCACCGCTTTTGCCCTAACCCTGGAATACCCCTCTAGGGTTTCTCTTTTGCCATTGACTTAATGCCACCTTCTCAATATTGAGCTTGGTGCCTGGGGGTCACCTCTCATGGTGCCCCATAGTCATGCAACATAGACTACCTTTTCATTCCCAAACTTGGTGTCTGGGGTCACCTCTCATGGTTCCCATTGGTCTACCCTCTTGGGCCTGACCTTTATGACATCTTCCATCAGGGTGACATGTAGGTGTGAGAATACACATGTATTTATAATTGTGATAACCATTGTGACTTCATAATTGTAGTATGAACATCCAAACCGTTTAGTTTCAATCAATGTGATTAACCATCCGGAAACCTTCAGGAAAACTAATGCGATTAATCATAATTAACCACATACCTGTTAGGCTAATTTGAGATAGAATAATCCAATCAATCAAGATATCCAATCAAGAAAGTACAAGAGTCCTGAAATTACATCCAATTCTTTTTTATCAAAAACTATTCAAACCATCTTGATACTTAAGGTTTCTATTCCTTTTTAGGATTTCCACCTCTTTTAGGGTTTACTTGGAAAATAGGGTTTTTACTATTTTAAACCCTAATTTCTCATCTATCCTTCCTGAAAGTTATTAAGGTTACCTTTTAACAACATATAACCTTAATTTTAGAAACAACACAATTAATCATCAATTAAGTTCATTAAGCCTCTTTTACATTAAAGCTACCATTTTTATCCTTTTAATCTATGACAAAGTCATTATGCTCATTTATCATCAATTCGTAGTTCATTATGGTCTAATTCACATATGAATGTTATTTATCATTAATTCTACCTTTATCCATTAGAAAAACCCTAATTATCATATTAAGGATATTTATCCACAATTAAGAACTTCCATACTCAAAATAGCTTAGAATCATCATATCTTAACTTTATTCACGATCTTGAATAATTAAAACCATTAAGAGCCACATTTACCAATATTAGGGTTTCAAGGCCCATTAAAGCATATTCATGCACATGAAACTCTAAATTAAACCAATTACGTGCAAAGTTCATCCTTTTTATTCTTAATGCACCATTTTACAGTAAACATGTTAATATCAACTTTAATCATCCATTAAACCCTACTAATCACATTAATAATCTCAAAATAGGGTTTCTTAATCATTAAAGTATTAAAGTTGATAACTTCCATTACTTTTCTAATTTCAAACGGAATTAGCTTCTATAAGCATTTTTATTGGATTCCTCTTGTTTTTCTCAGCAATTTTTATATTTTATACAGGCTAATCTGAGCTACGAATAATTAACTACGAATTTTACAAAATCCACTTACTTCGGCCAATAGGGAGGCGCCATGTAGCCTTTGTCCATACAACGTGACCCGTTTGAGATTAGAATTAAATGACACTTCTACCCTCCACTTAAGTGGCCCGTCCTTTGTTACGCCGAGGGTAGAACCGTCCAATGGCTCTCTGGGCTTCTTCAACCTTGCAATCGACTGCTGCTTCCACCGCAGCAGCCTTAGCCGCGGCTTGTTCAATCCGTTCTTCCTCCTTTGGACCCCAAAGGTCACCAGCGTAGGTTCCCTTTGTTCCGCCACTTCATTCCGAGCTTGGAGCTCCACCCAACACATGGCCAGCTCGGCAAGGTCAGGCTGGGTAGCCCTATGACCTGTGACTTCTATTGCAGCCGTGCGACTGCTATAACGCTCGGGTTAGGTCAGGAATGCGATGGCAAGGCTGCCTTCCGGTGTCATGGGACATCATGCTTCCCTCGAACTCCTTCTTTGCAGCCTCATTGCTCCGCGATCACATAGCTTCTCATGGATTAGGGTTTGTATGCCAAGAATAAGAAGAAGAAGAGGAAGAAAGGAGTGTACATGGGATCTCTCTCTCCTAGACTCGGCCCATGGCTCTCTCTCCTTTTATAGAGGGGGTAACGAAGCCTTATGATGGCTATCCGCGAGTTGCTAAGTCCCTTTCCTACTAGGAAGCTATATTCCTTCATGAAAAAGCAACCTTTTCTCTCTAAACAAAATTCCTTGATATCCGTTATTCTTTAGATATTAAGATTTCAAAAATAACTTCTTTTATTCTCTTAGTACTTGCCCTTTATTGTAATGGCACGAAATTCTATTTTCATTTAATAGAAAATACTTCCTTTTAAACAATACTACAAAAATCATTCATTATGCATCATATTATTATCTTATTTTCTATTTTTGGTATTTTCTCTTTATTTTTCTCCATTGGGGCTCCTTGGACCCCAAGAAACTCAAATATTTCGAAATTCCTTTTTAAGGATATTTATTATCCTTCTAGATGCATCAATATTCATTATTTCACATTATCTTATTTTTTAATTAAAATATCTCTTTTTGAGGATTCCTCTTTTTCTTTCTTTTTATTTTCCTAATTGGCATTCCTTTTGACATTAGAAATCCTTTGGATATGAAAATCCACCAAGGATAACTCCATTATACCTCTTTTCACTTATTTCCCACATTTTATCATTGTTTTCAATTTCTTTCTTAATAAAGAAATATTTAATTGATCTTTTCTTTTCTTATTGCTTTCTTTTTGCAACTTTGGACTCCTTGGGACCCAAGGAACCCAAGAGGCACGAAATCCACCTTTGGATTATATATATCTGCCTTCTAGAGGTTTTTACATTTTTCTTTTCTCCGTTTCTTATTAATAATGGAGTTTCTTTTGTCTTTTCCTGATTATTGGGCCCAATAGCCAATAAAGCCCACAAATAAATCAACAAGGATATTTTAAACGAAATTCATGCATTCAATCAAAAGACATCATTATTTGTTCATTTATCTTTATTATGAGAAATTACATTTCTCAGTAAATGAACCCAAAAATTGGGGTTGTAACACCATGTCAAGTGTTGGTATGGGTATTTGGGCATGCTAGACATGCATCTCAAGTGTTGAAATGGCCATTTGGGTTGTTAGGCTAATCAAAGTTTAAACTTGGGTCAAGCTGTTGAACTGACCGACTCGATTTAGGCTCACCAGACGGCCGTATGGGTGAGTGTGATGGGTGTCTCGCATGGGTGAGATGGCTCTGTTGAGATGAATGAAGATTCTAGATGTTTCCTAAATTGTTTCGATTGCACTTTTCTTGTGGTGCAAGGAAAAATATGTGATATTAATTGGAATCAAAATTGCCAATTTCGTGTATAATTAATAATCTTCTAGATGGCCGTGTGATAGTACTAGATGACCGTCTCACAGTGCCAGACGACCATCTAGACTTCCAGATGACCATTTGGGATGTCACAGGTTGAGAAAATTCAAGATCTTCTGGTCCCTTCCACTCCCACACAAATCTCAAATGGACTGGGAACCCTGACCCTAACCCTACCTATAAATAGAGGGGTAGTGGGGGCTTCCTAGAACACAACACAGAGAACTGAGAATCAATTCTTCTGACAACTATTGTCCTCTCTAGTTGTGGTAACCGAGAGATCCCAAGCAAGTTCTACTCGACAAGGGAGGGATAGAGATGGGAGAGAACAACTGAGGATCGTTGTTGTGGGAGAGAAAGTTGGTGACTAGTATGCCGATGGGAGGGAAAACTCCTTCCTATCCATTCTGACAGGGATGACAAGAGTTCTAGTTTGTTCATGTTGACTACTCTAGAGGTAGGAGTCCTTTGGCTACTGCTAGGAGAGCAAAGTTAGTATGTAGTCTGTGGAAAGACCATAGGAGTCATCATAGAAGCTGTCATGTTCATCGTTTGTGGTGAAGACCAAGAGTTGCACAACCACCTATCCAAGAGCAACTAGTTAATAGTTGCATTGAAGTGAGTTGTTGTCACTAGACTTTCTCTAGGATCAGGTATAACTCATTAAAAAATCCTTCCTATTTCATAGTATTTGATGCGATCATGCTGTTATGGAAATACATATAGATAACATTTTTGTCTGTTGCTATACTCTGTGCCCATATTTCCCAATAGAATCAACCTTGGATTTGAACCTTTCTTTGACATAAAGTACTTAAGAGAAACATGGCATATAGATAGTGATTTTGTTTTGGGGAACATAAGATTAGAACATATCCAGTGAAAAAACTTAGCATGAAAATCCTTCTATGTTGTTGTGTAGTCTCATTGTGTTTCATCTATAGTCTTGCTTGCATAATATATAGCATGAGGTATCCATCCAGTCCTTTGGCCCAACACAACCCCCACTACCATATCAGATGCATCAATCATGATCATATATGGAAAAAAGAAATGGGGGGTCCATGATAGGAGCAAAAACTAATTTGTGCTTTATGTGACTGAAGGATTCAATGAATTTTCATCAAAATTGAACTCAATATCTCTCTCAAGTAAGTGCACAATGGTCTAGATATCTTACTTAAATCTTTGATGAAATCGTGATAGAAACCTACATGTCCCAAGAAAGAACAAACATGCCTTATGATAGAAGGAATAGCCAAGGTAGAAATGAACCCACTTTGGCCCTATCAACTTCAATCATGACTTTTGATACTCAGTGTTCAAGAACAAATCCCTCAAGAACCATCAAGTGACTTTCTCCCATGCTGGAATCAAATAAACTTTCATACATCTTTCTAACACAATGGTGAGGTGAGACAAAAAATCATCAAAAGACTTCCTAAAGATTGATAAGTTATCCATGAACACACCGAAAAACATGTCAAGCATGTTAAAAAAATAAACCATCATCACACATCTTTGGATAGTGGAGGGGGCATTCCAAAGTCCAAGTAGCATTCTCCTATAAGAAAACATTCCTACTAGAAAGTGAATCCAGTCTTCTCTAAATTATCCAGGTGCATTGCCACTTGGAAATATCCAAAATTGCAATCAAGAAAACAATAGAAGCTTTTCCCTGCCAACCTCTCTAGGATTTGATCAATGAATGGTAGAGGAAAGTGATCTTTCTTCATACTGGCATTATGACCTATAGTCAACACACATCCTCCACTTGGATTGTTCTCTCAAATGCACCATTTTGCCATCTTCATTAGGTGCCATAGTGATTCCACCCTTCTTGGACACAACTTGTATGGGACTCACACATGGGCTATCAGACAATGGGATAAAAAATCCCAACATCAAGTAACTTTAGAACTTCTTGAGTTAAACCTCTTTTAATTTGGGATTCAATATTCTTCGCATTTCATGGATTGACCTTGCATCATCCTCAAGACAGATTCCAAGAACACAAATAGAGGGATCAACACCTCTCAAATCAATAATAGACTACCCAATGGCTTGAATATACGTCTCCATCATAGAAATAAGTGCATCTTATTTGTCTAAAAAAAGAATAGAAGAATAAGGGTTTTATAGGGACCAAGAAATCTATATTTTTTAGGCCTTCATTAAGTGAATTCAGCTCAATATTAGGAGGTTCTTCAATAGAGCTCTTTAACGGATATGTAGAAATGGAAGTTAAATCTTCACTTGCATCTACTAGCACAAGATCACTCTTTTCTTCAATATCATCATCCGACATCTCAACAATGAGATCAAGACCTATAACTTTGGTGGAGGTCTCAATCCACATAGGTAGGCATACCTCCACAATCCCCTCTAAGAAATAAACAAGATGATAATTTTCTTTAGTGACACCTATTACCTCGGATTTTGAAAATTTGTTGAAGATGTTCAACCGTAATTCATGTGCATGAAGGTCACATACATGGTTCTAGTCCTCACAAGTATCACTACATCATTTGTGGCTAGGAAGGGTCTTCCCAAAATGATAGGCACTTTCTCATGTCTTTCCCCATATTGAGCAAATGGAAATCAGTAGTAAAGAAGGCAATCATGTCATCATCAAGTCTCACTAACACATCATTAATTCATCCTTGAGTCATTTTCACAGAACGGTTAGTCAATTTCAAGACGTAGTTAGCCGGATCCAACTGTTGGCTAAATTGGACATTATTATAATCCCTTTGTTTTGATGATGACAAACATTTCATTCTTGTGGATCTAACATGCTACTTGAGTGTTGTAGGGATAAGGAGGATGACAAATACTTGGAAGATCTATATGCTAAAATTGCTTAAGTCATGAATGTAATCAAATGTAAAAACTTATACAAACATATAATGTACAAGTACATAGACATCACGTAAATCAAGCGTTAGATCTTCCCTAGCCAATCACATCACTTAGATAGGTCATCTCCTAAAATAGTGTTACATCTGCACACTCATACACACACTTGGTACTTGGTTTAAAACATTAAAATAGGGTCAATCTCGGTCGACAAAATTCTCGACCGAGCCACTCTCGGTCGACAAACTCTTCGACCGAGAATGACCCAAGTAGTCGTTAGACACATCAGACAAGGTAGTTGGGAGTTGGATTAGAACATTATATACACTTTCTCAAGACAGTCCCTCGGTCGACAAGTCCTCGACCGAGAAGGACTCTCGGTCGATAATTCTTCGACCGAGATGAGTTCTGTCTGCACTTTTCAGAGTTAATTAACTAGTCATTGCTAAAGTAACTAAGGGTTACCTAACAACTAGTTAAGCACTAAGAACCCCCTAGAAAGTGTCTAGAACGTCCTTAAGCATCCATAGGACATTCCTATAAAAAGGATAAGCCATACGACACCCAAAATACACTTGTGCTACACTTGACCATTCATACTTGCGATTGGCAATTCATTCTTGTGAGCAATTCCAACATTGGATATACATTTCCATTGCTCTAAATTCGTGTCCTATAGGCTAGCATCTCCTACCCACTACACCTACACTTCCATACACATTGGTTAGGAGATCAAAACGCTTGATATAGGAAATCAAGCCTTGTGCTACAATGGTATTGTAATTTCTATTTTTCCTTCTTGTTCCTTTTTATCTTTTGTACTCTCCTTGCTACTCCTAGGGTTGGAGGCTACATATTGGAGAGGGTTTGACTTCTCAGGTGGATAAGGGTCTTCTCGGTGGAGAAGGTGTACTTTGGACTACTTCAAGAAGGCTGTCTCAACGGGAAGCTACTTCAAGAGGAAGGCTACTTCAACAGGAGCTTGAGGTTACTTCAAGGAAGGCTGCTTCAAGGTTGGTGAGACTACTTCTAGGTGAAGGCTGTCCGAAGGGTTTAGTGAAAGTGTTGTAATTTTATGTAACATCCTTGCGAGGTAATAAAATTAAATACTTTCAAAATCCCGGTTGGGTAAGCAACCAGGTAGTAGATTGACTGCCTTAGTATTTGCTAAGGTTGGAACCACTCTAAACCCTTTTCTCCTTATTATCTCAATTGTGGCTGTTTGAGATAAATTATTGTAAAATATCCATAAAACCCTATTCACCCCCCTCTAGTGGTTTTTCAATTGGTATCAGAGCAGGGCTTCAAGGAACTCTAACAAAGTCTTGAAGAATGGGTGACGGGGTACTCAACAACCTCAACTTGGAAGGAACACTAGTGGCTAAACCTCCAGCTTTTGATGGCAATAACTACACCTACTGGAAGAGGAGGATGCAATTTTACTTCCAAGGAATCATCTGGGATTTATGGAGAATGGTATCTACTCCATATGAACTTCCTCAAACAGAATATGCAAATTGGGATGCTAATACGGTAAAGTCAGCCCAAATGAATGCAAAAGCTGTAAGTATACTATATTATTCAATTTATGTTGGTGAGTTTAATAGAATATCAAATTGTGAAACAACATATGAGATATGGCATAGACTTTCTATAACATATGAAGGAACTGTTCAAGTTAAGAATTCTAAAATTGGAATGCTTAAATAGAAATTTGAACAATTTTGTATGGATAAAAATGAATCTATTAGTGAAATGTATGCAAAATTTTCCTCTATTGTAAATGGTTTGAATGCTTTAGGCAAAGTGATTAGTGAGGAAGATCAAGTATAAAAAATCCTTAGGTCTCTTCCTCCCAAATACAAGCCCAAGGTGATTGCTATTGAAGAAGCAAATGATCTCGCCCGACTAAGGATGGAACAACTTATTGGCAACCTAGAAGCACATGAGGCAACTTTAGAGGAGGAAGAAAGACGAGAACGTGAACTTCAACAAGGGAAAAAGAAGGACATTGCATTCAAAGCATCAACCAAGATTAGTCATGACACAAGTGAAGATGATAGTGAAGAAGAAACTCTCATTATAAACGGTAAGCAATATAAAAGTTTTAAAACTAACAAAACTTCTAGTGGTTCTTCTTCCAGGTGCTTTGAATGTGGCAAAAAGGGACACATGAGAGGTGATTGTCCAAAACTCAAGAAAAGGAAGAAATCATCTCACAAAAAGAAAGAAAGAGCATGTAAAGCTTCATGGGATGATTCAAGTGCTGATAGTGATGATGGAAAAGAAGAAGTAGAATGTCTTATTGCTACAACAAATGAAGAAGAAGAAGAAGAGGTAAGTCTTTTTGATCTGCCAAAAGAAGATATAATTGCTAGTCTTTAAGATACACATGAGAAATATATTGAGTGCAAAAAGAAATTTAAGAAATCAAATAAAGTAAATGATGAGTTAAATGCTAAAATTCTTGTTCTCACATCTGAAAATGAAGATCTCAAAAAGGCTATTGAAGATTATGATACTAAGCTGAAATCTGTAGAAGCAAATTGCAATCTTCTTTCTCTCAAAAAGTTAAACTTGCAAACTCAAGTAAATGATCTTAAAAAACAACCTGTTTTGTGTACACATCTAGATTATGATATTATTGTGAATGAAAGAGATTCTTTGTCATCTAATCTAGATCAAACAAAATTAGATATCAAGAAGAAAATGGATGAGATTATGAAGTTAAAACAAAAAGTGAGTAGCTTGAGTAATAATAACATTCTTGATAATATCTTAAATGATTCTTATCGTCAAATTGGAAGAAGAGGACTAGGTTATAAGACTAAGGGAAAATATTATCAAAAACCTAGTTGGGGAAGGACACAAGTGCTAAAGAATCAATCCATGTATGTACCCAAGAACAACTCAACTCCTAGAAACAGAAATGAGATTGACTCTATTAGTTGTCATTATTGTTTGCGTCTTGGACACTACTCTTTTTCATGCCCATACAAGAAAAGGAATAATGATCTAGCTTGGGTTCCTAAAACTTAGAAGTTTGAATTTGACTAGTTGAGATTTGACCTAAACTGATATACAAATGTCATATCTCAACACAATTGAGCTTTAACTTTCATATTCCTATTTTACTTGGAAACAATTACTGAAAACAGTTTTGAAATAGTACATAAACATTCTCAGTCGAGAAACTGTTCGACCGAGAACATTGTCGGTCGAGAAATAGTCGACCGAGTAGGTTACTATTTTCAAGTTTGCAACAAATCTGATAAAACCTGTACAGACAACAACATTCTCGGTCAAGAAAAACGTCGACCGAGAAAAATTCGATCGACAAACAGTTCGACCGAATCAAGTTCTGCTGAACCTGTTTTCAATTAATCTAGCTTGCTATCAATTTGTTATTAATGATTGATTTAATATGCAAATCAAGAATAAATCTTGGAGAACATCTTTGAAACAAGACATATTGATCTTTTTGCATCATAAATTAAGGTATAACATTATGAATATGAAATCCTTAAACATATTGCAAAAGTATTATATGAAGACTGATTTTTGAACAAACCTTATTTATTGAAAAAGTTTATTAAGCATGTTTATTTACAAGGTTTGTCTTAAAGTTGAAAATACATGAATCATGAATGACATTATTTTGGCTTATCCTCTACTTGGTTTAAAAACTGAAAATTATAAACCATGTTGGTATAATCAAGGAAATTACTATTTTATCATAGTCCACATGGTTTATCCTAAGTACTTCTTAGTCCATCTATATAGGAACCATGTGCGTTAAAATTTCATAAAATTACATGCCTCTATCTTGATCATTGTATTGTGGATATGCTTCTACTGTTCTATCATAATCATTATGCCTTGATCATTATGTTTCATTGGTTTTTCTAAAATAATCTTTGATCTATATATACAAACCATGAATGGATATTATTCTTGATCATTGTGATTCAGATCATTGAAAATGCCATTAGCATAAAAGCATCTTGACATAATGATTATTGTGGGCATGACTTGTAATAAAATCATGATGTTTCTATGACAAGCAAAATAGTGTATCTTAGAACAAGAATATTAATGTTGTTTAATCTAAAACACAATCTTAACTTTAAGATATCAATCTTTCTTTCAAGGATACATGCTTCTAAAGAATCCTATGATTAATCTAAAAATAAAGGAATTTAAATTTATGCACCCATTGCAGAGCTTAGGAGACATCATTCAAAATGAATACAAAACAATAATCAAGGACAAAAACTTCATTATGATGCCTATATTAAAACATCTTCATAATAGGTAGCACTTAATGTGCTTCAAATTGATATTTATTTAATCAAGCTACCTGCAGAAATTATACTTCACATATGAATGTTCAAATTGGAAATCTGCAGAATTTGCCTCTTGGTTGAAATTAAATTTGACCAAGGGGTGCTATGGTCGAAGTCAAGATCAACCTAAAATAAGCTTGAAAAAATGCTTATTTGTAAACATCTTAAAGAAAAAATTGAAACATGTTATGACCTTAGTATTTTTTATTATGAAAAATAAAGGAATCTACAATTTTCATGAATATGATATATATCTTGTTCTTAATGGAATTCTCTAAACAAGTCTGGGCTTAACATCCTGTGCATTTGGTTTGAGATACTTTTTATGTACTTTACTATAAGCTTAAAGGATTCTCATATCATTTTCAGGGCTTAACATCCCTTGCAAAAATGGATGAGAAATCAATATGTATTCGTCACGAGCTTAAGGGAATCTCATTTCATTTTCAAGGATTAACATCCCTTGTTAAATGGATGAGAATCAAATACACATATGCCATGAACTTAAAAGGAACTCATATCATTTGAAGGCTTAACAACCTTTGCAAATGATTGAAATAAATTATGGCTAAATTTAAGAATAATTGCTTTGCATTAATCCCTTGATTTTAAATTGAATATCTCTTTAAGGGGGAGCATAGCATAAAATTAAGGGGGAGAAATAAAAAGCCATACTAAATGATTATATTGGATATCCTTTTGAAATGACAAAGGGGGAGAAATAATATAAAATCAAAAACATAAAATAAAATGAATAAAATGAGTTTCATAATATCTCATCCAGCATCCACTTGTAAAACAAGAATGGCTACAGAAGGTAAACTTTAGGTATGAAACTCACATGATTTATATTTCCTTATTTTATATTTAGGAAATGTTTGTCATCTTCAAAAAGGGGGAGATTGTTGGCTAAATTGGACATTATTATAATCCCTTTATTTTGATGATGACAAACATTTCATTCTTGTGGATCTAGGGTGCTACTTGAGTGTTGCAGGAACAAGGAGGATGACAAATACTTGGAAGATCTATATGCTAAAATTGCTTAAGTCATGAATGTAATCAAATGTAAAAACTTGTACAAACATATAATGTACAAGTACTTAGACATCATGTAAATCAAGCGTTAGATCTTCCCTAGCCAATCACATCACTTAGATAGGTCATCTCCTAAAATAGTGTTACATCTGCACACTCATACACACACTTGGTACTTAGTTTAGAACATTAAAACAGGGTCAATCTCAGTCGACAAAATTCTCAACCGAGACACTCTCAGTTGACAAACTCTTCGACCGAGAATGACCCAGGTAGCCATTAGACACACCAGACAAGGTAGTTGGGAGTTGGATTAGAACATTATATACACTTTCTCTAGACAGTCCCTTGGTCGACAAGTCCTCGACTGAGAAGGACTCTCAGTCGACAATTCTTCGACCGAGATGAGTTCTGTCTGCACTTTTTAGAGTTAATTAACTAGCCGTTGCTAAAGCAACTAATTGTTACCTAACGGCTAGTTAAGCACTAAGAACCTCCTAGAAAGTGTCTAGAACGTCCTTAAGCATCCATAGGCCATTCCTATAAATAGGATAAGCCATAGCACACCCAAAACACACTTGTACTACACTTGAGCATTCATACTTGCAATTGGCAATTTATTCTTGTGAGCAATTGAGCAATTCCAACATTGGCTATACATTTCCATTTCTCTAAATTCGTGTCCTATAGGCTAGCATCTCCTACCCACTACACCTACACTTCCATACACATTGGTTAGGAGATCAAAACGCTTGATATAGGAAATCAAGCCTTATGCTACAACGACATTGTAATTTCTATTTTTCCTTCTTGTTCCTTTTTATCTTTTGTACTCTCCTTGATACTCCTAGGGTTGGAGGATGCAGATTGGAGAGGGTTTGACTTCTCAGTTGGAGAAGGGTCTTCTCGGTGGAGAAGGTGGACTTTGGACTACTTCAAGAAGGCTGTCTCAACGAGAAGCTACTTTAAGAGGAAGGCTACTTCAACAGGAGCTTGAGGTTATTTCAAGGAAGGCTGCTTCAAGGTTGGTGAGACTACTTCTAGGTGAAGGCTGTCCGAAGGGTTTGGTGAAAGTGTTGTAATTTTATGTTACATCCTTGTGAGGTAATAAAATTAAATACTTTCAAAATCCCGGTTGGGTAAGCAACCGGGTAGTGGATTGACTGCCTTAGTATTTGCTAAGGTTGGAACCACTCTAAACCCTTGTCTCCTTCTTATTATCTCAATTGTGGTTGTTTGAGTTAAATTATTGTAAAATATCCATAAAACCCTATTCACCCCACCTCTAGTGGTTTTTCAATTGGTATCAGAGTAGGGCTTCAAGGAACTCTAACAAAGTCTTGAAGAATGGGTGACGGGGTACTCAACAACCTCAACTTGGAAGGAACACTAGTGGCTAAACCTCCAGCTTTTGATGACACTAACTACACCTACTGGAAGAGGAGGATGCAATTTTACTTCCAAGGAATCAACTGGGATTTATGGAGAATGGTATCTACTCCATATGAACTTCCTCAAATGGAATATGCAAATTGGGATGCTAATATGGTAAAGTCAGCCCAAATGAATGCAAAAGCTGTAAGTATACTATATTGTTCAATTTCCGTTGGTGAGTTTAATAGAATATCAAATTTTGAAACAACATATGAGATATGACATAGACTTTATATAACATATGAAGGAACTGTTCAAGTTAAGAATTCTAAAATCGGAATGCTTAAATAGAAAATTGAACAATTTCGTATGGATCAAAATGAATCTATTAGTGAAATGTATGCAAAATTTTCCTCTATCGTAAATGGTTTGAATGCTTTTGGAAAAGTGATTAGTGAGGAAGATCAAGTATAAAAAATCTTTAGGTCTCTTCCTCCCAAATACAAGCCCAAGGTGACTGCTATTGAAGAAGCAAATGATCTCACCCGACTAAGGATGGAACAACTTATTAGCAACCTAGAAGCACATGAGGCAACTTTAGAAGAGGAAGAAAGATGAGAACGTGAACTTCAACAAGGGAAAAAGAAGGGCATTGCATTCAAAGCATCAACCAAGATTAGTCATGACACAAGTGAATATGATAGTGAAGAAGAAACTCTCATTGTAAACGGTAAGCAATATAAAAGTTTTAAAACTAAAAAAACTTCTAGCGGTTCTTCTTCCAGGTTCTTTGAATGTGGCAAAAAGGGACACATGAAAGGTGATTGTCTAAAACTCAAGAAAAGGAAGAAATCATCTCACAAAAAGAAAGAAAGAGCATATAAAGCTGCATGGGATGATTCAAGTGATGATAGTGATGATGGAAAAGAAGAAGTAGAATGTCTTATTGATACAACAAATGAAGAAGAAGAAGAAGAGGTAAGTCTTTTTGATCTGCCAAAAGAAGATCTAATTTCTAGTCTTTAAGATACACATGAGAAATATATTGAGTGCAAAAAGAAATTTAAGAAATCAAATAAAGTAAATGATGAGTTAAATGCTAAAATTCTTGTTCTCACATCTGAAAATGAAGATCTCAAAAAGGCTATTGAAGATTATGATACTAAGCTGAAATCTGTAGAAGCAAATTGCAATCTTCTTTCTCTCAAAAAGTTAAACTTGCAAACTCAAGTAAATGATCTTCAAAAACAACCTGTTTTGTGTACACATCTAGATTATGATATTATTGTGAATGAAAGAGATTCTTTGTCATCTAATCTAGATCAAGAAAAATTATATATCAAGAAGAAAATGGATGAGATTATGAAGTTACAACAAAAAGTGAGTAGCTTGAGTAACAATAACATTCTTGATAATATCTTAAATGATTCTTATCGTCAAATTGGAAGGAGAGGACTAGGTTATAAGACTAAGGGAAAATATTATCAAAAACCTAGTTGGAGAAAGACAGAAGTGCTAAAGAATCAATCCATGTATGTACCCAAGAACAACTCAACTCCTAGAAACAGAAATGAGATTGACTCTATTAGTTGTCATTATTGTTTGCGTCTTGGACACTACTCTTTTTCATGCCTATACAAGAAAAGGAATAATGATCTAGCTTGGGTTCCTAAAACTTAGAAGTTTGAATTTGACTAGTTGAGATTTGACCTAAACTGATATACAAATGTCATTCCTATTTTACTTGGAAACAATTACTAAAAACAGTTTTGAAACAATACAAAAACATTCTCGGTCGAGAAACTGTTCGACCGAGAACATTGTCGGTCGAGAAATAGTCGACTGAGCAGTTTCTATTTTCAAGTTTGCAACAAATCTGATAAAACCTGTACAAACAACAACATTCTCGGTCGAGAAAAACGTCGACCGAGATAAATTCAGTCGACAAACAGTTCGACCGAATCAAGTTCTACTGAACCTGTTTTCAATTAATCTAGCTTGCTATCAATTTGTTATTAATGATTGATTTAATATGAAAATCAATAATAAATCTTGGAGACCATCTTTGAAACAAGACATATTGATCTTTTTCCATCATAAATTAAGGTATAACATTATGAATATGAAATCCTTAAACATATTGCAAAAGTATTATATGAAGACTGATTTTTGAACAAACCTTATTTATTGAAAAAGTTTATTAAGCATGTTTATTTACAAGGTTTGTCTTAAACTTGAAAATACATGAATCATGAATGAGATTATTTTGGCTTATCCTCTACATGGTTTAAAAACTAAAAATTATAAACCATGTTGGTATAATCAAGGAAATTACTGATTTATCATAGTCCACATGGTTTTTCCTAAGTTTTTCTTGGTCCATCTATATAGGAACCATGTGCATTAAAATTTCATAAAATTACATGCCTCCATCTTGATCATTGTATTGTGGATATGCTTCTACTGTTCTATCATAATCATTATTCCTTGATTATGTTTCATTGGTTTGTCTAAAATAATCTTTGATCCATATATAAAAACCATGAATGGATATTATTCTTGATCATTGTGATTCAGATCATTGAAAATGCCATTAGCATAAAAGCATCTTTACATAATGATTATTGTGGGCATGGCTTGTAATAAAATCATGATGTTGCTATGACAAGCAAAATAGTGTATCTTAGAACAAGAATATTAATGTTGTTTAATCTAAAGAACAATATTAACTTTAAGATATCAATCTTGCTTTCAAGGATACATGCTTCTAAAGAATCCTATGATTAATCTAAAAATAAAGGAATTGAAATTTATGCACCCATTGCAGAGCTTAGGAGACATCATTCAAAATGAATGCAAAACAATAATCAAGGACAAAAACTTCATTATTATGCCTATATTAAAACATCTTCATAATAGGTATCACTTAATGTGCTTCAAATTGATATTTATTTAATCAAGCTACCTGCTAAAATTATACTTCACATATGAATGTTGAAATTGGAAATCTGCAGAATTTGCCTCTTGGTTGAAATTAAATTTGACCAAGGGGCGCTATGGTCGAAGTCAAGGTCAACCTAAAATAAGCTTGAAAAAATGCTTATTTGTAAACATCTTAAAGAAAAAATTGAAACATGTTATGACCTTAGTATTTTTTTATTATGAAAAATAAAGGAATCTACAATTTTCATGAATATGATATATATCTTGTTCATAATGGAATTCGTTAAACAAGTCCGGGCTTAACATCCTATGCATTTGGTTAGAGATACTTTTTATGTACTTTACTATAACCTTAAAGGATTCTCATATCATTTTCAGGGCTTAACATCCCTTGCAAAAATGGATGAGAAATCAATATGTATTCATCATGGGATTAAGGGAATCTCATTTCATTTTCAAGGCTTAACATCCCTTGTTAAATGGATGAGAATCAAATACACATATGCCATGAACATAAAAGGAACTCATATAATTTCAAGGCTTAACATCCTTTGCAAATGACCGAGAAATAAATTATGGCTAAATTTAACAATAATTGCTTTGCATTATTCCCTTGCTTTTAAATTGAATATCTCTTTAAGGGGGAGCATAGCATAAAATTAAGGGGGAGAAATAAAAAGTCATACTAAATGATTATATTGGATATCCTTTTGAAATGACAAAGGGGGAGAAATAATATAATATAAAAAACATAAAATAAATGAATAAAATGAGTTTCATAATATCTCGGCCAGCATCCACTTGCAAAACAAGAATGGCTACAAAAGGTAAACTTCAGGTATGAAACTCACATGATTTATATTTCCTTATTTTATATTTAGGAAATGTTTGTCATCTTCAAAAAGGGGGATATTGTTGGCTAAATTGGACATTATTTTAATCCCTTTGTTTTGATGATGACAAACATTTCATTCTTGTGGATCTAACGTGTTACTTGAGTGTTGCAGGAATAAGGAGGATGACAAATACTTGGAAGATCTATATGCTAAAATTGCTTAAGTCATGAATGTAATCAAATATAAAAACTTGTACAAACATATAATGTACAAGTACTTAGACATCATGTAAATCAAGCATTAGATCTTCCCTAGCCAATCACATCACTTAGATAGGTCATCTCCTAAAATAGTGTTACATCTGCACACTCATACACACACTTGGTACTTGGTTTAAAACATTAAAATAGGGTCAATCTCGGTCGAAAAACTCTTCGACTGATAATGACCCAGGTAGCAATTAGACACAGCAGACAAGGTAGTCAGGAGTTGGATTAGAACGTTATATACACTTGCTCCAAACAGTCCCTCGGTTGAAAAGTCCTCGATCGAGAAGGACTCTCGGTCGACAATTCTTCGACCGAGATGAGTTCTGTCTGCACTTTTCAGAGTTAATTAACTAGCTGTTTCTAAAGAAACTAATGGTTACCTAACAACGAGTTAAGCACTAAGAACCCCCTAGAAAGTGTCTAGAACGTCCTTAAGTATCCATAGGCCATTCCTATAAATAGGACAAGCCATAGGACACCCAAAACACACTTGTGCTACACTTGAGCATTCATACTTGCAATTAGCAATTCATTCTTGTGAGCAATTAAGCAATTCCAACATTGGCTATACATTTCCATTGCTCTAAATTCGTGTCCTATAGGCTAGCATCTCCTACCCACTACACCTACACTTCCATACACATTGGTTAGGAGATCAAAACGCTTGATATAGGAAATCAAGCCTTGTGCTACAACAGTATTGTAATTTCTGTTTTTCCTTCTTGTTCCTTTTTATCTTTTATACTCTCCTTGCTACTCCTAGGGTTGGAGGCTGTGGATTGGAGACGGTTTGACTTCTCATGTGGAGAAGGGTCTTCTCGGTGGAGAAGGTGGACTTTGGACTACTTCAAGAAGGCTATCTCAATGGGAAGCTACTTTAAGAGGAAGGCTACTTCAAGGGGAGCTTGAGGTTACTTCAAGGAAGGCTGCTTCAAGGTTGGTGAGACTACTTCTAGGTGAAGGCTGTCTGAAGGGTTTTGTGAGACTACTTCTAGGTGAAGGTTGTCTGAAGGGTTTGGTGAAAGTGTTGTAATTTTATGTAACATCCTTGCGAGGTAATAAAATTAAATACTTTCAAAATCCCGATTGGGTAAGAAACCGGGTAGTGGATTGACTGCCTTAGTATTTGCTAAGGTTGGAACCACTCTAAACCCTTGTCTCCTTCTTATTATCTCAATTGTGGTTGTTTGAGTTAAATTATTGTAAAATATCCATAAAACCCTATTCACCCCCCCTCTAGTGATTTTTCACCAACTGTCCCACATTGCAGCTCAGCATACACAAAATTAGGCATCAAATGAACACTAGAATCCAAGTCACGAGGAGTTTGGCATATGCGATGTGTGTCTAGTTAACAAGGAATAATAGGGGCACCATGATTTTTCCTCTTCTTAGAGGAGTGTGTTGTGTAATGGAGCTCACTTGCTTAGTGATCTTGACTTTTTTGGCATTATTCTAGTTGACTTCCTCTTAAAAGTGCACATTTCCTTGAGGAACTTAGCATAAGACGGGATTTTATTCATAGCATCCAACAAAGGAATATTGATCAACACTTACATGAAGGTCTCCATGATGTCTTCAATGTACTTTTACTTTGTTTTGGAAGTGGAGGGTTTATCAAGTGTATCAGGGAATGGAGGTGGTTGTGTACCCATCTTGTCCACATCAACATATACATCAAGAAGTATAACAAGAATCACAATGTCATCATGTACTATAATGGTATCACCTTGATCACCTATCACAATATAATTGCCAAGCATCACAACATCATTCTTTGCTTCACTTACAAAATCATCAAATGCATTGTTCCTTGACTTTTCAAGAGTCTTTCCACTTCTCAACATTGTCAGTACTTTCACTTTCTCATGAGAATAAGAGGGAGCTGATGGTGGTTGTTGTGGTCCTTCATCTTGTCCACATCAACATATACATCAAGAAGTATAACAAGAATCACAATGTCATCATGTACTATAATGGTATCACCTTGATCACCTATCACAATATAATTGCCAAGCATCACAACATCATTCTTTGCTTCACTTACAAAATCATCAAATGCATTGTTCCTTGACTTTTCAAGAGTCTTTCCACTTCTCAACATTGTCAGTACTTTCACTTTCTCATGAGAATAAGAGGGAGCTGATGGTGGTTGTTGTGGTCCTTGAGGTGGTGGCCTTTAGTGTGGAAGGTTGGGCTTTTAGAGGATGTATTGCGGTTGTGGTGGTTGTTGTGGAGGTGTTTGATATTATAGTGGTGGTGGATTTATTAGTGATGGTTGTAGAGAGTATTGAAAGTTGTGATGGTGGAGGAGAATAAGAGTTAGGAGAACCTTGGTATTGTTGCAAATTTGGAAATTTCCCTTGTGATGGGATGAAGTTTCCTTGAGCAGCACCCATTGATCCACTAGAATATTTTGGTTTATTCATGGTTTGATAAGGAAGTCTCCCCTCCTCATAATGTTCAAGTGATAAAGAAATCCAATCCAACCTTTGCTCAATCCAACTAATGTGTTGTCCATGGTATGATACATATTTCTTGACTTCATCCAACCTTCTTAATACTCCAAGAACTTTTTCTTCAAAATTAGAGTTGTACCATTGTCCTTGGTGTTGTCTTGGATGTCCTTGTCCTTCTTATCCTTGCTTTCAAGAGAATTTGGGATTATTTCTCCATTCTGGAATGTAAGAGCTTGACATTGGGTCTTGGTTGTTTCGGATGCCATAATATTAATGAGCTTGAACTTCTTCACTAAGAGTCTCTATAGAATGAACACATTGTCTCAAAGAGCCTCCCACATGTGTCTTCATCAAATTCATCCAATCAGATAAGATTTTCATCATTTGAGGGTTGGTATCATCCTTAGGGTGAGAAGGTGTGTATCCCATGCTTCTATCACAATGGTTGTTTATACTTGAAGCCTGATGCCTTGAGTTTTCATCCAGGTGCTCAAAGAGAGCTCAAGATTTCTTCAGGATGTTTGTCCATGAATGCACCACCACATGATGAGTTCAAGATTTCTTGATCCATCTCAAGAAATATCAGTATAGAAGGACTAAACCAATTGCCATAGAAGCACCTCATGATGGGGATAATCTTTTAGCAACTTCTAAAATGTATCCCATGTCTTGTGCAACTGTTTATTCTCTTTCTAACTAAAAGAAGTGATGTATCTCCTCATATGTGTAAGCTTAGAAATAGGATAGAAACTTTTTCAAATAATCATTCTTCGTCACCTTCCAAGTAGCAATCTATATTTCTAATAAAAACCGCTCCATTTCCTTGTCCTTGAGAGATAAAGTGAACAAGGTGAGCTGGATGGATTTATTAGTGTCTATCAGAGTCTAAAGGTAGAACAATTTTTCAGGAAAGCATCTATATGCTTGTGTGGGTTTTCATTTTAAACCCCATAGAAGGTAGGAAGAAGTCCAAGAAGGGCTAGTGAATTGAGAACTGCTACCCTGACATATTGATCAAATCTAGTAGAAATAGGTGAGTTGTAGTTTCCAGGCATGAAGTAGTCATGAAGTAGCTTGTGGACAAGTGGAGGTAGTGGTGGTGGAAAATCAGGTGCCTCCTTGTGGTTGTGAGCATCTATGTTTGCCATTTTAGCCTCCAAGTGTTGATTTCATTGGTTCCTTTTCCTATGCCTCCCTATCCATGGATCCTCAAATAAGGAGTCAATAGAGAGAGTATTTTCTGAACATGCAGTAAGTGTCACCTGCACAACATACAACCAAATAAAAGGAGACAAGTTAGCGAACCAATATGAAAATAGTAACTCAAAAAATAATGAATAGAAATGGTGAGGGCAATATGAAAAGTTAAATCTAAACAAACTAGCTAGGCCAAGCGCCTATCTCCCCAACAATGACGCCAGAAATCTTGAAGCATGCTCAGGTACACATGACAAATTTATGTGATTGGATGCACCTTAGGCACATAACATGGTCTTTAGAGTATTTAGAAACCCAGATTGGAGACACTCTTAAATAAATCCGCAAGCGCACGGGCTCTGTAGTAATAAGAAAATGGCAAGTCATAGTCAAACATAAGGGAGAGGGGGCATTAAAGCTTAGTTCATTCGAGATAGGTTACTAAAGTGGCGCCTAGGGTTCAAGGTTTTCATCTTGGTTTTGGGAGTTAAACTATGTTGGTCAAGCAATTAAGAAAAGGCAAGAAGCATAACTACTTTAACCCTAGACAAGTTAGGTCTAATTAATAAAGCAAGGTAAGAAAGAAAGGACCAATTATTCTAAGGCATGCAAGAAAGAACTAAAATGTATATTAAACTAACAAAGCAACCTTAATAATCAAAATAGAGATGGAAACTAGCTTAATAGGCAAAAGAAGCACTGCACTAGAAATTTAGGCAAAAAGTAATAAAAGGGCTAGATTAGCAAATTAATAACTAAGGAAATCACAAAAAATCACAAAGAAAGACTAACTACTCTATCAAGGTCTAGATATCATGAGAAAGGGAAGTGATTAAAAAGACAAGTAAAGAATTTAACTAAGTAAGCACTAGCTATGCAAGAGATAATTTAGGTTTTGATCAATTAATGGAAGTGTGGGTCGTTCAGGGGGTAATGTGATTATCACCAAGGTTGGGGGACATAACATGCAAGCATTACTCATTCATTTATATTACTAAACCAAACAATAAAGTTAGATGATAGAAAATTTCCCTAAACCACTAATGGACCATGGATGGAATAGGGTGTGTATAGGGGAACTAGTATCCATCACCCCTGTACAAACTTTAGAAGCTCATTTGATCAGGGTTTAGTTGTAATTTAACTAATATCTAAAAAGTTTAAATTTCTAAAATGGAAATAGTTAGGGAAGTTGGGGTCCAAGGTTAGTAATGGAGGGTGTAGATGAGGTTTTACACCTCATATCGCCTCCCATCTAGCCTTTAGGTATCACCAATCCAATGTCACTAAGTGTCTCTAAGATAGCTACTCATATTTCACACTTAGGGGTAGGAGATTGGATAGACATGTAGGAATATCGGCAGCTAGCTTGGGATCCACTAGTTGGACCTAGGAGAAAATCCTAAAATAACCACATATAAGTCATTTCCCCTAGAATCTAGGCATTGTCAAGCACAAATCACAACATAATCCATGAGAAATGAGATATAAGTATAAAATAATCATTAGAAAACGAAATTATAGAGTTTAAATATCACTTTCATCCAATATGGTATCAAAGTAACATTTTTAACCCCAAAAAACCCACCTAAGGGTTTCATCTACTTATAGTACAAAAAATGGAGAAAGAAGAAGAAGCAGAAGAGTATAACTCCATGGAAACTTGGTGAAGACTCTTCCTTCTTCACCTCTAGATGTAGAAGCACGTTCTCCTCCCTTCTTGATGTATGGAAAGCATGGAATGGTGGGTAGATGTCATCAAAACCCTAGAAACCTAGGGTTTTAAGGTGGAGTACGATGGAAATGGAGTGGGAGTAGGTGGCATGTACTATGAAAGCTAAGGTAGGTGATCATAAGTGCTAGGGTAGACAAACTTCAACTCCCATTCACCACTATTGCTTATATAGTGGTTTGGGAATCATAGGGTTAAGTGGGGGCATTTAGGTAAATGAAAACTAGGAAGTAGTAGGGTTTGGGTGGTAGCATGACCATTCTGGGAAGAATGACCGTGGTGATGGAGAGGTGGAACAAGCATGCTAAAGAGGAACAACTATGGTGGAATGGGGAAATGTCAGTAGAAAAATGGATTTTGAGGGCTGTTAGCACGACCGTGTTAGGAAGCACAATTGTAGTGGTAATGAGGCAGTATGGCCAGCTAGGTAGCAGGGGTGTAGTGAGAGAGTTGGGAGAGGGTCATTCTCCTTGGCATGGGCCTACTGGGTACTTGGCACCACATGTTGTTTTGGCTAGCATGACCATGCTATGGTCTTCTTGGCACAACCATGCTATCCACCACTACTATGCTAATGGACTTGGAGTTGCTTCTTTACTGTGATTTCTCTACGATTTATAGCTTGGTGGTACGGGCATTCCATGGTACCACGACTATGTTGGGGTCTTTTCCTTGCACTTTGATCTTCATTGTCACAATCCATGGAGTTCTTTTCTTTAGCTCAACCCTTAGGCACTAGGGGTAGGTTGAGATAATTCTTGGACTCTCGATAGGCTCATCCAAGGGTGAAGAAACCCTTAGATCCTCCTCCATCTCTCCCACTATAAAAAGCTTGGTCAAGGTTCCTGAAATACATGCAAAGAACCTCCATAATTGCATTTGACAATAAACCATTTATTCAGAGAAGTAACATGCATTGTATCATGTTTAAATATGATGTAAGAGCTACATCACCCACTAGGTGTTAAATACCATCATAAAATGATATAAATATATTATAATATTATATAAAGTGTGATTTATAATTCAAATTAGATTATACACTTGTGATCGAAGTCTATATTACCTATTATATATTTTAGATGTCATGTGATGTTGTTCTAACAATGACTCCCATATACTTCACCACATAATATCCACATGGCCAATCATTATTTTTTTGTAGGACACTGTAGTCGTGTGAGATGTTTATAAATAAAAATAAGAAGAGTTGGAATTATATTTGGACTCATAAAACTACTTTAACACTCCTCAAATATATTATTTGGTTTTGTCTATTTACAGCTCCTCTGTCCTCACAAAATCATATTATCCGCATATGAGTTTAGGTGATATATATATTGAACTATTAAGAAGTTATATAGCAAAATAAGTATTAATAAATATGTTGCTGGATATTTTTTTTACTTACCCTACAATTAGGTATTTAAATTGGTGTCTGTTTACCACTAATTTGTACTGAATGGGTCAATATATACACAATCATCATGCTTGGGATGATCACCAACGATTCCCCATGTCTTTTCTAAATAAAGAAGAAGGAAAACAAGAAAATTTAATTCCAAATGAATTAAGGTAATACATAAGTTAAAGTTATAATAAAATAAATGGAAAATTACCTAACATTGAAAGGATCCAATATCATGTCCTATTCTGATATATAAAAACATTTGAATTCATTAGAGAATAATCAAATATAGTTGTTTGTTGTCTATCTACACTACTAATCAGTGACAGAGTTAGGAATGCCACATTGATAAATTCAAATGTTGTAGTCTCAGCATATAAGTAGTTGTAAGAATATATGTAATGGTTTTATATATAAAGAGAAATTCAAGATATTATCCACATAGAATGAGGTATTTATCCATAAGGTCTGACCACATCCAAACTTCTATTATAGAGGTATTTAGCCATTTATTTTCGAATAGCTCCTTAATATCTTAAACAAAGACATTAGTGTCATGATAGTTGTACTATGACACCCTCTGACATATGGATCAACATAGTAAACCTTGTTCAGTATACTCTAATCATTGAAATAAGCCTCAACACTGAGGATCTATCGATTCGAATAGTTCCTACCGATTTAGAGTAGGTGCGGGCAGCTTAGGAGGAGGAACCATAGACGTCTTCTTAGGTATTAGGTTCTATTAATATTCTCATATAAATTGACAATATATATAGACAAATAATATATATATATATATATATATATATATATATATAGAAATACAAAAACATTATATGTACCTTCCCATAGACAATCTAGCTTTTGGGCCACCCAACAAGGCTGCCCCTGCTTCTTCCAATGTATGGTATTCTTCACGATGTATTGCTGCATACACATGATCCCTAGCCAATTGGCATGGCTAGACGTTCCTTAGTTAGACACATGGGTCTTTTAATATTTATAAAACCAGATTCAGACACACTCTTATAGAATTTTGGAATCATTTAGGCTTGGGAGTAATATAGGAATGGAAAGTCGGATTGAACCTTAGGAAAAGGGGAAACTATATCTAAGCTTACTTTTCTAGGTTCCTACTATGGAGTGTAGGGTTTCTAGGGTTTAACTTGGGGGTTGGAATTACACTATGCGAACAAGAAAGAAAGATATGTAAGAATCAAACCTAAACTAACTCCTCACAAGCAAGAAAAATAATTACACTAAACCAAGTAGGAGGATTCCTAAGTAGCAATAAAGAGAAAAATCTAGTCAAACAAGGCAAGAAGAGGCAACTAGTTATACTAATTTAGAAACTACTCTAAGAAAGAAAATAATGAACCCAACTAGAAAAACTTAGCACAATTAACTAAGAATAAGAATTAGCTACTCTGAAAAGGGTTGAATAACATGAACAAAGAAATTATGTAAGTAAAGAATCAAGGGAGATAACTAGGTGAACACTAGCTAATCAAATGAGCAATTAGGGTTTCAAGCAATTAATTAAGAAAAGTGGACCATTTGGGGGGTAAATATGAATATAAACCTAGTTGGCATTATATCATAGAACACATTTAATCAAACCATGTTTATCTAGATAAAAAACATAGTGGCATGATGATGAAATGTCCTATACTACTAGTTAGCCGTGGCTGGCATAGAGTGTACATAGAAGAACTACCCCCTATCCAACCTTATGAGGTTCAACTGTCTAGCGTATAGGTATAATTCAATCATGTTCACACCAGTCTAGGTATATAGGAGTGATTCTCCAAATGTACTTAGTGGAAAAAGGTGGCATGGAATGTAGGAGAGGTTTATTTCACCTTCTTTTACACTCTATCCAATCTATAGACATGCTCTTTGCTAGGGACATTAAGTGAGGCACTACTAGCTACTTAGATCTCACATGTAGGGATAGAAAAAGAGAGGTATTTAGGAAAAGGGGTATCTAGATAAGGACCCACTAGATGGACTGAGGAGTTTTCCCCTAAATAGATGTATATACCACATTCTTCTATGCTTAGGTGATTTCAAGCATAAATCACCATAGAAAGAGATGTGAAATGAGATAGAAGCAATAATATAACATTTACAAACAAGAATACAACATTTACAATAATATTTACCAACATGGTATCAAGTCACATTTATTCCCCTAAATAGCCCACCAATGGATTTTAGCTACTCACAACAATGGAAAATACAAAGTTGGAGAAGAAAAAGATAGAAGAACCAATGGAAATCGAAGTAGTGGTAGAATCCTCCTTCTCTAGAAACTACAAATTCAAGCACTTCCCTCCTCCAAGGTGCAATGACATGGAAATGGAATGGTAGTGGCTAAAACCCTAAAATCTAGGGCTACGGGGTGGAAGGTGATGAAATGGGAGTGGAGTGAAGAAGGTAGGTGATGAGGAGGTGAAATGAATACTGAAGGGAGCCCACCTTTGACCTCCATCCAACCCTAAGGATTATATAGGGGTCTAGGGTTAAGTGGAGGAAATTAGGTAAAATGATACTAAAGAAGCAGTAGGGTTTGGTAGGTAGCACATCCATTTTGGCTAGAACGGCTATGGTGGGAGTGAGTGGGAATGGTCATGGTGGATGTGAATGACCATGGTGAAAGGATGGTATGAACAATGAAATTTTGTGGTTTTTGAGCTAGTAGCACGATCATTATGGGATTTCCCATCATGGGCATTCTATCCCGAACGACCACTCTAGCCAAGTGGGTCACTTTTTTTGTGATTAGGGCATGTATAGAATGAGCATTCCCTATTAGCACCACCGTTTTGGGGTCCTTCCCTTGCATTTGGGTCTTGAATTTGATCATCCATGGAGGTTATTACTTCAATACATTCTTTGATCACTTGGGGTGGTATAGGAGTGTTTTGGCCTCATTTTTGGATCCTCCAAGCACTAGGAAACCCTAGATTCAACCATATTCTCTCCCTTCCATCAAAGAGTGGTCAAAGTACCTATAAAATGCAAAAAGCCTCTGTAAGTGCATTTGATAATAATAAAATTTATTGAAAAATATAATGCATTATGAAACATTTAGATGTAAATAATGGGAATTATGACACAAGATCAAGACCAAATTAAGGGCTTCATCATGTATTGGCAGTGATGTATCTTTCATCAATGGATAGACAAGTTGGGGAGACACATATACACATCATCTACCCATTGGAGTACAATGCAATGTCCCATGACCATGCGATAAAACCTTGACCTCAACTACAACCATGATTATAGGATCATAAACTGCAAGATGACACTTCTTGAGCACCTACAAATTTATAGTATTATTTGTATTGTAACACAACATAAGTATTGAATTGGCAAACTATTATATCAAAAAGAAACTTACACCATTGGACATGCCTGACAGGTCCATGAGGGTAATCCTACTACCGTCGTGTACCTCGTCAGAAGAGTGGAATACAACCTAATCATGTAATTGAGATTGGAATGACTAAAATGCTCTCATTACTTCTTGTATGTTCTTTTGTATCGGCTCATCTATCTCCTGTTGTGACTTACCACAACTCTTATCAAATCTATGTGGTCGTTCTGATGAGCCAAAATAAGTTTTTATCCCAAAACCAAATCATTCACCCCTAACATGACAAGGATGCTTTTGAGTACCAAGAGAAACTATAAATTCATCTATCTTGTTCTCAAGGACAAACTCACCTTCTTATCTTTTCTCATTGATCTCCCACTAATCATCATCAATGGAATTAGATGGTAAATCCTAACTATCAGAATGAAAATTAACATGCATTGTGAGAGTTGAACTTTACCATGTTTTGAGGCACATCAGCAGTTGCGGGGTTGAGAATTACTCCTGAGGTGTTTAGTCTAGCATTCATCCACTCCTCATTCAGAGTAGTGGACTTGGACTTGGACTTGTGCTTGTGCTTGATTCTTCCATACAAGATTGTACATTTTCCATGTTTTGGCGGCAAAATGCATAACCATAGGGACCATATAGATGGTTGTGCACATTCTTTACATGCCTTTCTTTTTTAGCCTCATGTGTAGTCGAGTTAATCTAAAAGATATGTTAATTAGTATAATACCTTGAACTCATCTAACTAATCATAAGTGTATATTAAATTACATAATACCTTGAACGCATAAGATTTCTTCGTAGAGAAAAAATACCACTACACATAGCTTCAAGATAACTAGTATGCTTCTTCCTCTTCTCATTATTTATGTATTCTCTGACAATATTGGTCTTAAATTTTCTCCACACCTTCCTGCAACATTGTATCACATTTCTATGAAGAGTTTTTTCATCAAGGTGAAAATACCTTGCAAAATTATTTATGGTATTTTTTGAAATGGAAACCAAAAGAATAAGAAAATATTTGTTAAGTTAGTATAAATGCATATAACAAATAGCTATTTCCTTATAGACGAGGTCTTCCAAGGAGTCATTAACTTTATGCCAAGATTATGTGACTATTACAACTTTGCTGCGAGCAGTGGGCTTGCAATATTGAGTGAAAGCATAATAATTCTCACTTATTGAATTTCCTTTGGCAACAAAATCAATGTCTAAATCATCGTTAACCAACACATGAGCATGACGCCTCTACTACATTAGGTAGCATACTCTACAAGAGACTCAACAACAACCTCATTAACATCCTCATGGTGCTCAACATCCTCATGGTCAAAAGCCATGCTATAACAATCTACAAAATATCATATAAATAATAAGTGTTAGAAACATGCACATCTAGCACATAAAACATGAAATGGTAGAGAAATCAACACAATATTTATCATCTAACAAAATTTGTTATTTGCATTACAAAAAACATGTATCTAGTATTGCTTGGATCTCTAGTAAATTTGAATTCGTTCTGTGTGATCTTGATGTGTATAGTATTCATAGTGTTAGCTTCAACATTTATACTTGGAAAGCCCAATGAGAATGGATTGGATTCATCATATATGTCGTAGTACTCTTCTTCATCTATAGAATTTGCAATGAACTACCTTTTCTAGTGAAGTACAACAAAACAATTTCCAATTTTAGGGTCATCGATTAGAATATTTCCCTCTCTTGTGATGCCAGGATGAATAGGTCATCCTTCTCGCCAATATTTTCAAAATTCACTATGGTGAATGCAACTCATCAACTTGAACTACTTTTGTTGTTATCAACCCAATTACACTAAAAGATAGGATCTTTTAGTCATATTCCCATATGTCTTCAAGGACATGGTAATAATACATCTTATCTTCTCGTGAACTCTTATCCTTCGCACTAGGAAAATACAATGAAGACGCTTGAAGGATGAATTTGATGATCCTAAATTTTATATTTTGGATGCACACTATATTATTCAAGGACCATAAAATCTATGCAGATAGTTGATACCAAATTGAGGAAAGAATTATTCAATTATAAATTATTTTCACCTATAAGGTATGATTCTAGATATTGATGATGATGATGACACCTAAATGAGTTATGACAAATATCTTTACTAATCAACTTGGGTACCTTATGAGGGCCAAGAGTTACATTTAGTGGTCACACCAAACTCAAGTGGTCTGTTGATGAGCTTTGAGGTATTTAATATCATAATGAGTGTTTTTAGACTAGGTGGATCAACATTTGATGATTAATCAAATTGAAATTAAGGTTTTTTACAACTATTTATAAGGTTATTTGAAGAATTTATTTGCATTACCAAATAATGGATTTTGTGTCTCAAACTTTTATGGAATCTACTTTAGGATGCTATGAACCTATTTTTAAAATGTCACAATGATTTGAGGTTCCTTCTATAAGTTATTCACTTTTGAAGATGTAACTATTTAATTTACATGAGTCTGCAAAACTCAGGTCATGTGATTTATTTGTATCGATGCAGTGACATTCAAATATCACATGAGCATGCCTTGGAAGCATGACCCTTCATGGAATGAGCGGTCTGTAGGGAAATATGGCAACATAATAGGCAGAAGAAACAAAAAATTACTACCATATTCCCCATAAACCAGTAGATCATGTCAACAGATATATAATGGAAAGGATGGTTTCAAGGATACCTGGTCCTGGAGAAAGTCCAACGACATATCCACATCGTTGTAGTCATGCAACTGTCTTCTAGTTGCACCAAGACTCATCTGTTGTGCCTTCTTGTCTTCACTACATATAGTAGGATGACGTTTTCCTCCTAATGAGAAAAGTATCCACACCTCTAGAGAAGTCCACATGGACCTACTAGAATTCATGTAGGAAGGCTTTGTCCCTCCCATTGATGTACTAATTACCAACTTGCTCTCCTACAATTGCTCTCCCTTGTTATCCCTCCCTTTATCGGGTAGGACTTGCTCAAGTTCTCTCCATTACCGCAACCACACAAGACAAACAATTGTCAGAGGCAATTGATGTGTATGAGGAGCCCTTGGTACCCCTCTATTTAGAGGAGGGGTTAGGGTATGGGTTCCCAGTCTACGTGGGAGTGGAAGGGACCTAAATTTTCATGAATTAATTGTCCTGCTATAGGTGAACCGGGTGGTTCACTGGTGAACTGGTTGGATGGAACAATGAGCCAATTGGTTCACTCAGTCAGATAATCAGTTCCGATGTTTCCCAATCACAATTTGAATTGACACCTCATTTTCAATTAATGTTCAACATTAATTCCTTGTACCAATCAAATTGAACAAATGAAACGATCAACTATTCTCATGAATTAGGATAATCACCAGAAGCTTCAGTTGGCATGACCAAGCTGATCAGTTAACCAGGTGAACTGGTCTTATCACCAACCCTGAGCTGATCGATTCACCTAGTGAGCCGATTGGTTGGTGTCCTGACTCATGCAAAATTCAATCAATTTAATTTCCAATCAACCTAACACCCTAATCAGTCAGTCTAACACTTGAACTTGATGGTTCTGAGTCCAGTCAGTTAATTGGTTGTTTAATTGACTACCTAAACATCTTTGGTAATCAACTTAAACATCATCCATTGATAAACTACTCTTATAGGTGAATTTCTATGTGTGTGACCCTATAGGTCCCATATCACGTTGGCAGTGAATGTCTAGAACCAATTATGACATCACAAGCAAATATCAGTGCCTAGTCACACATCAATACTATGCAAGTGAAGGGAAAGTTAGTGAACAACTTCAACCTACAATCTATGTATGATGTTATAGTGTTTGTATAGTTCCTTTGTCACTGATATCTAGATTGAACTTGAGTCATGGAGTAGTCATCCTGTTCAACATTCAATCTTGTTCCTTGAACCAAATTAGATTATCTAAGATATATGTAAGCTCAATATCACATATTGACTCACATGTGCATGTCCATTCATTTCTTAGTATTTCTCATCAAGAGGCCTAGGATATCATACTCCTATAAGAGGGATAAATCCCATATACATTTCTCAACCATCTTCATGTGTCACAATGTACTTAATCATTACCTTTATGATAATATGTATTTAGAATTATGGTTGATAGTGTTAAAGCACACCAAATGACACATGATGAGTGTAATGACTTCAGTCACCACCAACACTTGAGAAATGATTATGACTACCATGGTAATAGTTTCATGTGTCAGTCTCATGGTGGGTCTTCCTGTTACACTATTCTCTAACATGTATTTGTGTGCTGGGTTTGATATCACATATCATCACTAATGAAATTTTGTCATCAACCAACACACACTCTGATCTTTTGTATTATTTTTGTCAATCTACCTTCCATAATAACATCTGACCAAGGACATAATGAGAATGTATATACTCTTAACATATGTATGATCTCATTGTTCAAGTCACGTACTTGAAGACATGCATCATTGAGTAATATCATTCTCTAAACATTTATTATATTACATCATTATCACATAATTGAATTTGGAAGCTTCCATTTTATTTATTAATAAAATCATTTACATATTATGAAATTACAATCATTATATGATTGTCTCTCTGGGCATACATACCAACAGACTCCCACTTGAACTTAGAGCCAATCCCCCACAAATCTTATTCAAAGTGATCTAACATGTCCATCATGCTTCTGTTGCAAAAGTGCTTTTGTCAAGGGGTAAGAAATATTGCTCTCGGTTGGTACTCTGCAAATCTTCACATCTCCCCAATGTACAATATCTCTTATGATATAGAACTTCCTTTGTATATGCTTTATGCGCTAATGTGATTTGGGTTCCTTAGCTTGTGCAATAGCTCCATTGTTGTCACAATATAGCTCAATTGCAGCATTGATGCTTGGAACAACCCCAAGTTAAGAGATGAACTTCTTGATCAATACAACCTCCTTTGATGCATTCGATGCAATAACATACTCGACCTCTATTTTAGAATTGACAAATGTCTCTTTCTTGGTACTCTTCTAGCTCATAGCTCTGTTGTTAGGCAAAACACAAATCTTGATTGTGATCTGTAATCATCTTTGTTAGTTTGGAAGCTTACACCGATGTAACCCTTTACCACCAACTCTTCCTCTCCACTGTAGAAAAGAAATTGATCCTTAGTTCTTCTCAAGTACTTCATGATATTCTTGACAAATCTCTAGTGAGAATCACCTTGATCTGAGTGATATCTACTCGTCATGCTCAAGGCATACAAGACATCAGGTTGGATAACATTGCATACATGATTGATCCAATTGTTGATGCATATGGAGTCATACTCATGTATTCCCTTTATTCACTAGAATTGGGACTTTGAGATTTAGAGATGGCAACTCCATCTACCATGGGAAAGTTTCCTCTCTTTGAGCTCTCCATGTTGAATCGCTTCAACACTTTGTCAATGTATATTCTCTGACTTAGTCCAAGAAGCCTTCTACATCTATCTCTATAGATCTTGATCCCCAAGATGTAGGATTCTTATCTCAAGTATTTCTTATAAAATGTATTTCCCAACCATGTATTTACCTTTTTTAAAGTAGGGATGTCATTCCCCTTCAATAGTTTGCCATCTACATACAATATAAGGAATGTCACTATGCTCCCACTAACCTTCTTGTATACAAAAGACTCATCTTCATTTTGGACAAATCCAAACTCTTTGATTGTCTCATCAAAATGAAGATTCCAACTCTGAGATGCTTTGTTCAATCCATAGATTGACCTTTGTAGACTACAAAATTCATTTGCATCCTTTGAATTATATAAAACCCTTAGGTTGTGTCATATACACATCCTCTTGAATATTCTCATTACGGCATGTGGTTTTAACATCCATTTGCCAAATCTCATAGTCATGATAAGCTGTAATACCAAGCATGATCCTAATGAACTTAACCATGGCCACTGGAGAAAAGGTTTTGTCATAGTCAACACCTTGGACTTGTCTAAAACCCTTTGCAACCAATCTTCCTTTATAGGTTTGTATTTTACCATCCATGCTGGTCTTCTTCTTGAGGATCCACTTGCACCCTATGGGTTTTATCCCTTAAGGTGGATCCACCAAGGCCCATACCTTGTTGGTATACATGGATTCCATCTCATATCTCATGTACTCAAGCCAGTTATCAGATGTTGGTCCCTTAGTAGCTTCTAGATTTCTTGTTGGCTTATCATCTATGACCAACTCACTACCTTCCTGAGTCACAAGATATCTAAATCTCTCAGGTTCAAGGTGTGTTCTATTAGACCTACGAGGTACCTATGTTAGTTGAGGAATTTGAGATTCCACAACACTTTGTGATTCTCTTTATTCCTCTTGTACATCTATCGATTCCATGCTTTCTTGTTGGTTTTGAACCTCTTTGAGTTCAACTTTTTTCCCACTGATTCATTTTGAAATAAAATCCACCTCAAATAATGCAACATCTTTGGCAACAAACACTGTCTTAAGATAGGGTATAAAATTAATACCCTCTTGTCTCCTTAGGATATCCAAAAAAATAACGTTTACCAGATTTAGGGCCAAGCTTTTCAGGAAACATTTTCCTTATATAAGATTTACATCCTTAAATCTTCTTAGACACTTTGAGATGCTTCCCAATCCATATCTCATATGGTGTCTTTTGAACTGATTTAGATGGTACTCAGTTTAGTGTAAATGTAGCAGTTTCAAGAGCATAACCCCAGAATGTAGTAGGAAGCTCAACTAAACTCATAATTGGTGGCACCATGTCTAGTAATGTGTGATTCTTTTTTTTCTAATACACCATTATGTTGTGGTGTTCCAGGCGGAGTCCATTGTGATACAATACCACAGGCTCGCAAAAGGTCCTCAAACTTTTGGCTTAAGTATTCTCCACCTCAATTAGAATGAAGTGCCTTAACACTTTTCCCACGTTGGTTTTGTACTTCATTCATAAACTCCTTGAACCTATCAAGAGTTTCTAATTTATATTTCATCAGGTAAACCTAATCGTACCTACTAAAGTCATCAATGTAGGTAATGAAGTACTGATACCCAACTCTAGTAGTTGTTCCCAAAAGACTGCACACATCAATATGTATGAGTCCTAATAGATCACTAGTCTCTCATTGTTACCAGTAAAAGGTGTCTTAGTCATCTTGCCCAACAAATAGATTCACATGTCTCTATTGATTCGAAATCAAAAGACTCCAGATAACCATCTATATGGAGTCTAGATATGCGATTCTCATTTATGTACCCTAGACGACAATGCTAATGGGATGCTTTATTTGAGTTGTTGAGTTTTAGTCTATTGGTATTTACATTATAAAAATTTATCATTAGATCTAGTAAATAAAGACCATAAGACATTGGGGCACTGCCATAAAATATTCCATCTTTTGAAGTAGAATACCGACCATTCTTAATACCAAATTCATATGCATCCTTGTACATACAAGATACAAAAATGATGTAGCTATTTATGGCAGGTACATAATAGCAGTTCACTAACTCTATTACAAGCTCTATGGGTAGAGATAAACTATAGGTTCCAACTGTAGTGGTAGCAACTCTTGCTCCATTTGTGACTCGTCGTTCAACCTCACCCTTTCCCAAAGGCCTACTTCTTTTTAGATCCTGCATATTTGAGCATATGTGAGATCCACATCTGATATCTAGTACCCAAATGAAGAAGTAGATAGGTTTATATCAATAATATATATATATATATATATATATATATATATACACCTAAAGTGGAGATCTGTATCCCAATCATCTTCTTCTTGAATGCCTTCAAGTGCAAAGGATGAGTTCCTCTTGTACTTTTCTTTCTCCTCATCTTGAGTGTTGAAGATTTAGATTTGGGCTTGGCCTCAAAACTCTTCACAACCTTTCTTTCTTCCTTGGACTCAACTCAGTTGATCACTATCACAGATTTGTCCTTCTTCATTCTTGCTTTGGCATGAATCAACATACCAAGCAAATCTAACATCAGTCTGGCCATATTATTCACCTAATAACATGCGATAAAGTGGCTATATGATTATAGAAATGATTTCAGAATCATATCTGTGGCCAACTATTGGATCAAAGAGAATCCCAATTCTTCAAGATGATACACATGTCCAATCATATTGAGCACATGATCTTCTACTGAGTTTGCTTCTGTCGATTTATACTCAAAGAGCGCCTTTATGACATTGTTCCTTTCTTGCTTTGTGAGATCATGGTTCACTTTTCTAAGATGTGTTACCATCTCAAGAATCCCCAGATCCTCGCATTGCTCATGCAACTCATAGTTCACACATATTAGCATAAGGTACTTTATGTCCAAGGCATCATTGGCATGATTTCAGTAAACATCCACCTCAGCCCTAGGTGCATCAGGAGAAGGTATTTCTGGCACTGGTATATCAAGGACATAGAGCTTGCACTCTTCATTGAGAACCCTTCTCAAAGTCCAAAACCAATCGTGAAAATTTGTCCTGTCAAGTTTGTCCTTCCTAAGGACCGATTGCAATACTGATTTGTTCATCATTTGAATCTACAAGAGAAAAATTGCATTGTCAAAGAAAAAATTGACAATATTCAATTAGGTCTATAATTGATTTTTGCTCCCACTGTTTTATTCAAATTGATAGCCCTCTCATATCAGTTTGGAAGATTGCATCAAACAATCTTCTAGTGGGCCAAGATCCAAAATAATTCAACTATTACCTGACCAATGCTAGTGTGATGACCACAATTTCTATATACTTTCCTTAGTGACATTCGCAGAGCTGCGTGCACTCCTATCTATAAATGTCAGAAGGGAAAATACAAGAAATTAAGATAGTCAACTAAAATCAGAGAAATGAGCCAAGATCATTTTTCACATCATCATGAATAGCCACATAAACATTCATTCATTGAAGATAAATAAAGTCATTGCATACTTATTATTTGAGAAGGAAGAATAAATAGTTCTATAATAAAGGAAATTATGATTATTACATAGGATTTAGAACATCCTATTACAACATCTAGAAGAATAAGAACTATCTAGCTGAAAATAAGATAAGATAAGAGATGAAGATCTATCTAACTATCCTCCATGTCCATTATTTATTTTCTTTTAGTACTTTGAAGTGCATCATAAGTCCCTTGTACCTAGAAAATATGAGAAACATAAACATCAACAAAAGTTGGTATGTGGAATTAAAAAGCTATACTATGCTAACATATTGAAAATACTTGAAAAAGAAGAAAGAGAAAGAAACATTATTTAGTGGTAGAAAATCAGGTAATCCCAAGTTATTAATCACATTTCAAATGAATATGCATTACTATGGTGGACTTAGCACAAACATAAATTGATTTGGACATATCCCCGCGTACCTTGTACCATTAGGGATCTCCCTGCGTACCTTATACCATTAGGGAGGTTCTAGTCAACATTAATTCTTTCCCTCTCTAATAGGGAGATTAATGAGCACCACTAGTAACTACATTTCATTTCTCATTCATTTATGTTCTTTAATGTTCAATGCGGAAAATGACAATACTCATATATTTACATCCAACAATGTACTCAAATACATGTAAGAAAATACTTATATTTAACATCCAGTAAAAAGTAGCCATATAATTATACCCAGATACCTTTGATCTCAGATATGAAATTCCACAAGTCTAGATTAAGAGAGAGAGAGTAGATCACCCTGGAAGGAAATCAAGGGTATACTTGTTACTATTGGTCCATACGACCCATGACTAAGGTTGGTTCTTTAGGTATGATTGCTTTCATGTTTTTATGTTTAGATCAGGAATTATCTATGAATGTTATCTTACTTTTGGAGTTACAACATCCGCCCTTCTTATTAGGGTTTCATTATTTGAAGATACCTATTTTATCCCAAAAGGGGAGCATTCATATTTAGGGTTTCCATTATGGGTTAGATCATTAAGGGTATCTCTTTAGGATACATATGATTCGAGAGATCAGAGTTGGATTCTAAGGTGTTAGGGTCATTCAAAGTCATTTAGTGCCATTTAATAGTTAGGGTTTGACATAATGTTGCATAATGTATATACCATTAGAGAGAGAAACTATAATTTAGGGTTTTTCACAACTATTGTGTCAAATATCCCTCTTTGATTAGTGTTTCGGGTAACATGATGATCAGGGACCCCAATTCGAGTTTAGGATGTCCACAAGCCAGATCTAAATCAAGGATGACTATTATTACAATATATATAAATATATATTAAAAGGTCATTAGGGCTTGTAGGCAATTTAAAAAAAAAGGCTCAGATCTGGATCCTGATTATATTTTATTTGGATAGTTCGCATTTTTATGATAAAAATGGTATATTGGTTTACTATAATCTGACATTCCTAGCATTTTCTAGGATTTTTCTAAGATAATTATTTTTCTATTGATTAAGGTAAATAAGGAAAAAAAATTACCTTGATCAACGGTCGGATCCGACTGGATCGACGACTCTCGTTGATCCTAGGCTTCATGAGTGGTGGATCAGATCATTGACGCGACATGTTGGGATTGGTTCACGTCAGCCTCATGGTCCCGCTGCCCTGGTTGACTCACGCCTTGGCTGCTGAGTTGGCAGTTGTGGATTCATCCACCCTGGCTCTAGTTGACGCCACACATACGAGTCCCTTCTTGCTCGAGAAGTTCATGACAGAGAGTGGGTGTGGAGGAGAGCTCTCCAAGAAGAGGAGGGGAAGGAGTACTAGGCTGCAGAAGCTAATGAGGATGTGCCGCCCAGATCCAGCGGGCTTTGGCGAACTGAGGGAAGCAACTAATTGAGAGGGAGGAAGGCAAGACAGAGGAGAACGCCCAACAGGCAATGCAGCGGTGCCGTTGAGATTCGAAGGTCGAGTAGGGGTATTTGGTGTCAATGAGGGTCAGGAAGTATAGGGTTAAGGTAAAGGAGGGTGGCGACGACATCAAGGGGGTCTTTTTATAGGCCTTTGGGTAGGTTTAGGGTTGGTTGGGGTTTCAAGACCTCTCGACCGCTGCCAGAGTGAGAAGCAGGGAGAAGGTGGGGGTAGTTCTCCCCAATCTGAGGGCGAGGGGAGTTTGGTGCAAGCTTGTTGACCTCATTTTGGCAGATGAATCTATTCGTTTGGATTGATTTTCACGAGAAGAGGTGAGGTGGCTCCTGGACGAGGTGCATGCCCCCTCTCTTTTCCCCACCCTTTACGGAAGGTTGAAGACGGGTCCTTGACCCTCAGGTCCCCACACAGATCTGTGGCCATCAAATCAGATGGTTGGGATCAATTCCCCAGTTAAGTGATCCGTGCCTATAGGTAAAGGGGGCGCGTGACACATATTTGTCCCATTAAAATCGAAAACTTAGGTTCTAGACTCAAATGTAGATGAAAAATGTATATAATTTCAATTGGTCATATCTCCTAATTCGTTGACCCAATTGTAATGAAATTTTAGGAGTAGCTTTATAATGTCTCCATGTAGCCATGGTATAAATTTGGGGTTCAAATTCGAAAGTTTGACATGGTTATTAACTAGATATGTTTATACCTATAGTTCTCCTTTATGTGACACTTAGGGTTTTGTATTATGTGAAATTGATATGACATTTAATCAATTTAGTGAGAGAGATGGTTGAGGGCATAATTGTAATAAAAAAGTGTAGGAGAGAGAAAAATATATATAGAAAAACTCACTCTGTCACAGCCAGCGTCCATAGTCAATTATCAAGGTAGGCAACTTTTTCCAATTGCATCATATGCAACTCTTAGATAGATGATATGCGCAAATCCTTGCCATAAACATCTGCATGATTCTGGTGCTTAATCCCATTAAGGACACACAGTTAATCCTGACCTAAAAGCCAACATGATAGATGTGCACCTTGCTTGGACAGAACCTACATACTTTCATCACACTTCCTCGAGATGGACGACGCACCATGTTTGGGTGTAACCTACGCTTAGTCGATCAAGCTTTTCATGTGTGATGCTTTTAGAAAGTATCTAAGACTTAATATTTAATTAAGGAAGTTTGTGTTTATAAATACATATAGTTTATCCAATCACCACATATATAGTACGTATCATATACACGCTATATTCCACAACAAAACATGAAATAAACAAAAAGTGATAGTTATGACCATTCTAATGTAATTCCTTAGATCCACAAGGAATTACCACAACCTAGGGTCTACATTACATGCAAAAATTTTTGTTGATGAAGATCCATGCTTTCCAATCTGGGTTGATCAGTTCAACCCTTCAACTGATCGGCTCGCCTCCTGGATGGTCATCTCCCTAGTCATCTGGACTCCGGTCCACCATCTTCTAGGTCGTCCAGTTGACTGACTGGGCCTCCAATCGATCGGTCCTCCTTGGTCCTCCATCTTATAGGCTCGTCTTCTTCATAGGAACAAGAATTTAAACTATCCTACTATTACATGATTATATAGAAACCTCGAGTTACATTTGAGGGGAGCAAAGGTAGGAGAGAATATTACTTTTACAATTAGAAGATAAGGTAGAGACTCAATATGGAAAACTGAGATGAATCAGAAATAACCAACCACACAACCATGCAAAGATAATAGGATTATTGGCCATAATCATGCTACACATCCACCATCAAAACTCTCTTTTAGGGTGACACATGTAGATTGCACATATATATGTGTGTGTATATATATATAAAGAGAGTCAGGCTAGATTACACTCGAGTGTACAGATTGCACAAATACACTCAAGTGTGTTTGCATATCAAGTCTATTTTTTTGCAAAATGTAAACCATTGATCTTCAATGTCATACTATAACTAGGCTACATACAAATTTTGAGCCCATTTGGATGAGTGTAAGTCACTCATCCAAGGGCAATAAAATTGACGCACGAAACTAATTTGAAATGCATAATTTTAGCGGTCTTTATAAAATGACCTACAAATGTCCAAATGTGCTCAAATTTTTTATCTGAGCTATTCACAAGATGTTTAAGAAGATCAACATGTTAGATTTAAAAAAAATTACATCATGAAAAACTACTTGAGTGTATTCTACTTCGAATACACTCGAGTGTTATTCTAACCTGACTCTCTCTCTCTCTCTCTCTCTCTATATATATATATATATATATATATATATATATATATATATATATATATATATATATATATATATATATATATATATATACACATTAGTTTGGGATTATGTGTGGTATTTGATTGGACAAAATTTATTCGCATCACATGCAATAAATATGATAAAATAAAAACCCGATCATATGGATTATCCCAAAATATAGTAGATTGATGTTGGCTCTGATATCACTGTAGGGAAATATGGTGATAGAATAGACAGTGAAAACAAAATTTACTGCCATATTCCCCATAAAACAGCAAATCACATCAACAACTATATAATGTAAGGATGGTTTCAATGATAAACATGGTCCTGAAGCAAGTCTAGCGACATCTTCTCGTCAATGTAGTCATGCATCTATCTTCTAGTTGCACCAGGATTCGTCTACTACGCCATCTTATCTTCACCATGGACAACATGCTGATATTTTCCTCCTAGTGGGAAAAGCATCCACCCCTCTAGACAAGTCCACATGGACTGCCTTGAACTCATGTCATCCTAATAGAATGGACAAGAAGGAGTTGTCCCTCCCATTGGTTTACTAGTCACCAACTTGTTCTCCCACAATTGTTCTCCTTTGTTATCCCTCCCTTTATCGGGTAGGACTTTCTCGAGTTCTCTCGGTTACTACAACTAGAGAAGACAAACAATTGTTAGAGGCAATTAATGTGTTTGAGAAGCCCCCAATACCCCTCTATTTATAAGAAGGGTTAGGGTTTGGGTTCCCAATTTGTGTGGGAGGGAAGGGACCAAAATTTCTATGAATTGATTTCCCTGCGATAGGTCAATCGGTTGGCTGGAACAGTGAGCCGATCATTTCACATCCTTTCCCAATTGCTATTTTAATTGACTACTCATTTCCAATTAATGTCCAACATTAATTTCTTGTACCAATCAAATGGAACAAGTGAAACAATCAACTATTCTCATGAATCAGGATAATCACCAAAAGCTTCGGTTGGCATGAATGAGCTGGGTTGTTCACCAAGTGAACCAGTTGTCTCACCAACCATGAGTCGATTGGTTCACCTAGTGAGTAGATCAGTTGGTGTCCTGACTCATGCAAAATTCAGCCAATTCAATTTCCAATCAACTTGACACCCTAACCAGTTAGTTCAACACTTGAACTTGATGGTTCTGATTTCATTTAGTTAATTGGTTGTTTAATTGACTACCTAAACATCTTTAGTAATCAACTTAAACATCATCCATTGATAAAATCCTCTTCTAGGTGAAATCCTATGTGTGTGACCCTATAGGTCCCATATCACATTGGCAGTGAATGTACAAAACAATTATGACATCACAAGAAAAGAGCAATGCCTAGTCACACATCAGTGCTACCCAAGTGAATGGTAAGTTGAAGAACAACTTCAACCTACAATCTGTGTATGGTGTTATAGTGTTTGTATAGTTCCTTTATCACTAATATCCATTATTGAACTCGAGGCATGGAGTAGTCATCCTCTTCAACATTCAATCTTATTGCTTGAACTAGAGAATCCTATATGATAAGTAAGCTTGATATCACATATTAACTCACATGTCCATGGACATGCATTTCTTTGCTCGCTATTCAAAAGGCCTAGGATATCATACTCATAGAAGAGGGACAACCCATCAACATCACTCACAGTCATACCCATGTGTCACAATGTACTTAATCATCACCTTTATGATAATCCTTATTTAGAATTATAGTGGATAATGTTAAAGCACACCAAACGAAACATGATGAGTGTAATGACTTCAAGTCTAAGAACCGCAATCACCACCAACACTATGAGAGCTGACTATGAATAGCATGGTAACAGTTTCCATGTGTTAGTCTCATGGTGGGTCTTCCTGATACACTATTTTCTAACATGTATATGTGTGCTTGGTTTGATATCACATATCATGACTAATGACATTCGGTCATCAACCAACACACACTCTGATCTTTACTGTTATTATTATCAATATACCTTCCACAATAACATCCGACCAAGGACATAATGAGAATGTATATACTCTTCACATCTATATGATCTCATTCTTCAAGTCATGTACTTGAAGACATACTTCATTGAGTAATATCATTCTCTAGACATTTATCATGTTACATCATTATCTCATAACTAAATAAAACATAATAAATTGGAAGCTTGACTTTTATTTATTAATCAAATCATTTACATATTATACCATTACAATCATCATAGGATTGGCTCTCTGGGCATACATACCAACACGGCCAACATATGACCCTCTCTAGGCATACATACCAACACGACCAACATCTAACCCTTAACAAAAAAATTGAGGGAAGTGAGGTCATCCTCAACCTCCAACCATAGCAGATCAGAATGGGACTAACCATGTCCTAGTCCTCTTCAATGGCCAGCCCCATATATTGCGACCATACATGATTCTAGACCAAAAATTAGTTTTGCCTAATTGGTACCTATATCCCAACTTGTAGTATACCGATTTTGGTTCCAAGGTGAGAGAATTCAGACCCACTACTCCTTGGACATATTGCAAAAAAAAATGGATGATGGCAATACAGGAAAGAAAGGACTCAGAGCCAATCTCTATCTCTCCTAAGTTAGCCACCAAGTCAAAAACCCTCCCTAGACACTTACTTGGAAGTGGTTTGGTTTCCCTGGAACCTGATAAATCCTCCATTACTAGATGGAAGGAGGGGTTGAGGAAACAAGTCTCTTTCAACAAGGATCTGGAACCACCCATGAGTCCCCTGTGAGGCCTCATTCCTTCTTGATCTATTTCTGGAATGAGGAGATGCACATGGAGTGAAGCTCCAATCTTGCGGAGCTTTCTCTATCATAGATCCAAGTTGGAGATCATCATGGCATTTTTGGCCACTTAACGCCTCCAGGATTGGTCGTCATGGATCTACCTTCCTCCAGGATTCTTCTAGACTCATTTCTTGAATATAAAGATGAGGTTTAGGTCGTTGATCTCTTGTTGGATATCCAATCTTGAAGTGATGGTGAATTGAACAAGGGAGCCTCGTATCTAGAGTGTGAGAAGAAAAGAGCCATAGCAGGTACAAGGAAAGTTCCCAGTCTATGTTAAATGCAGCTAAACCTAGTGGTCTAGGATGAAAATCGAATGGTTCCTTCTTGACCATACTGGCCAAGCATCAGAGTAGGGAGGTGGTTTTCCATTGTGGCCCAATCGAGGAGCATTATCTCAGTAGTGGACCCCATCACATAACGTAAAATATTACGTATTTCTAAAAAAATGACCTTTTCTTAGAAAATTCCTGATAAATAGCTTCCTTGTCCAACAAATGCCCCCAAAATATTAGTGGAATCAGAAAATTACAGGCTTTATCACCAGACCCTTAGATTGTTCTTTTGAGTCTTTAGTATTGGTGATTCCTAATATAGAAGATAATTCTCTTTTAAGGTTCATTTGAATGATATAATTAGCACATGATGGAGATTAAAACTGAGAAAAGTACTTCTGAACCCTAGTATCGTTCATAGATTGTATAATGGGCCTGATTCAAACTATGTTTCCCAATATTAGGCCTTTTTTATTGAAATGTATTTAAGTTCTTCTAGCCTCATTTTAATTTTATAAGATAAATACACTTAGCAGAAAAATATGAAAATTGAATAGACGTAATTTATGGACTCTAGATCAGAATAAAAAAATTAGAGACTATAATAAGATCCTTTTGACTAGGTTTGGACTAAACCTAATTTGGACCTAAATACCAATAATAATGGTGAACCATGTATTAATGTTCATCAATTGTTATTAATAAGGTGATGAATAGTGATATCTATGGTCCTAGAAAAATAAGAATATTTGAATCAAGGTATGTGGGATTTATTTAACTATATGACTATGATTTTCTTGGTTGAATCATTGTACATATGTTTGCTCTCCTATTTACAAATATTGGATGTAGTATTACTATAAGTACTCGATGTTTTGTCACTTGAAAACATAAATTATGAGTGATGTTTTGTCATTATTAGCGTCTTCATTATCCCCCTTAAGAGGAATGGATTAATGTTGACTAGTACACCTCCCTAGAACACATGTATACAGAGAGTTCCCCAGAGTACTTGGTACATGGGGCAGGGCCCAACATATATGTTTTGGTACTAGTCCTCCTCGATAATGCAACTCATATAGAAAAATGACTGAAATTGACTTATTTTGCTAATTAAAGAACTATTTTCCATGATCTTCTTTCTTTATTTTTTTAAATCTTTTAAAGTTACGAAAATCATAAATATATGTATCTTTTGGCCCATGTACACAATATCTTCTGTGTTGATATGTTGTTTCATGTATGTTATTAGGTTTAGAGCTAGCATGGGAGAGAAGATAGGAAGTGAGCAGTTGTACAGGTTGTACTATTAGTATGTATGCCCAGAAAGCCAATAATATGATGAATGTAATGGCATAACTTCTAAATGATTTGATTAATAATAAAGGCATGCTTCCAATTTATTCTATTTCATTCAGTTATGAGATAATGAAGTAGCATAATAAATGTCTAAATAATGATATTACTCAATGACGTATGTATTTAAGTACGTGACTTGAACAATGAGATCATACAAATATTAAGAGTATATACATTCTTATTATGTCCCTAGTATGATGTTATTGTAGAAGGAAGATAGACAACAAAAAAATATAAGACTAGAGCGTGCGTTGGTTGATGACAAAACCTCATCAGTCATGATATGTGATATCAAATTAAACACATATCATCACATGTCATCTGGTATACTTTGACATCATCCACCGTGATCTTGAATAAGGGCTGCCATAAAGGTGATGATTGGGTACATGTGACACACGTGGATCCTTGTGAGTGATGTAGATGGTATTTGTCCCTCCTACTAGAGTATGATATCATGACCACTTGATTAGCGAGACTGAGAAATGCATGGCATGCATATGTGAGTCAATATGTGATATTGGGCTTACATATATCTTAGACAGTATGCTATAGCAAGGAACATAGATTGCATGTTAAAGAGGATGTCTGCTTCATCTCTCCAGTTCAATCTGGATATCAGTGATAAAGGAACTATACAAACACTGCAACACCAATCACAAATTGAAGGTTGAAGTTGTTCTCTATCTTTCCATTTACTTGGATAACAATGATAAATGACTAGGCACCAATCTTTGCTTGTGATGTCATAATTCATTATGGACAATCACTGCCAACGTAATATGGGACCTATAGGGTCACACACATAGGATACACCTAGAAGAGGAGTTTAATCATGAATCATAATTGAATTGATTGCTAAAGTATTTAGGTATTCAATTGAAGCAACAAATCAACTGACTGGATTCCCAACCAATCGACTCATGTGATGAAATGATCAATTGGAGTGTCAGGTTGATTGAATTTTGCATTGGCTGAATTCTAGATGAACCAGGCACGAACCGATAGTTCACTGAGTGAACCGATCGGCTCTTGGTCGTGAGACGACTGGTTCAAGAAATGAACCTCTCGACTCACAAGAGGAATTCAATTACATCAAGGATTAGTGATGATGTCATGTTGTGCATTAATTGGATTAGAATTATCAGTACAATTGTGATTGGAAAACATGATGAAATGACGGGTTCACTGAGTGAACCGGTCGACTCATATGCCAACCAATTGGTTCACTGGTGAATGGATTGTTTCACCTACCGCATGTTGTGAAAATTTATAAAATTTTGGTTCCTTCCACTCTCACACAGACTGGGAACTCTAACCCTAACTTCTCTTATAAACGAAGGGGTACTGGGGCTTCTTAGATACATAACTCAATTGCCTGTGACAATTGTGTCCTCTTTGGTTGTGGTAATCAATAGAGAGCCCGAGCAAGTCCTACCAGATTAATAGAGGGATTGTAAGGGAGAACAATTGTGGGAGAATAAGTTAGTGACTAGTACACCAACGGGAGGAAAACTGCTTCTTGTCCATTCTAACGGGACGAAAAGAGTTTTAGGCGGTCCGTGTGGACTTTCATAGAGGTGTGGAGATCGCTATCTGTCGCTAGGAGGACAACGTCAACCTATTGTTTGTGTTGAAGACTAGGATCTACCACAGACGTCGTTCGAGTACAACTAGAAGACAGTTACATAACTACAATAATGAGTAGATTGTCGTTGGACTTGCTCAAGGACTAGATATATCCTCGAAACCATCTTTTTTATTGTATAGATATTGACGCGATCCGCCGATTTAATGGGAATATGATAGTAAATTCTTTTTTTATTTCTGTTACCTACCTCATACCGTATTTTCCTACAGTAGTGCTAGAGCCACGTCAAATTTACTATATTTTAGGATTATCGATATGATCATATTTTTAATTTTTATCATTTATTTATTACATACGATGTGATAATTAATCAAATACAACTCATAATCCCAAACTATATATATATATATATATATATATATATATATATATATATATATATATATATATATATATATATATATATATATATATATATATATATATATACACACACACACACACACACACACACCAATACACACACTACTATAAGAAGAACAAATGATTGTAACCAACTTAAAGTATTTTATTTTTTCATTTAAAAAACAACTAGCCAATCAGAATACTCCAATTTGAAAATGGTGAGTTCTCCTTGATTCTCTTTATTTTCACAAATTTTCTTACCGTTCTTATCTATTTTTTCGTATCTTTTCCCATTGAATTCCGGACGGTTTTCTCCTCACCTCCTCACCACTCCACCGACAAAATCAACCTCCACCCATCCCACTCCCTCATGTTTGTAACTACCCCGTATCACCACTTTCTATTCGCATCCCCAGCAACTCCTTACAACACTCTTCCTGTGTCATGTTTTTCATTCTAAAGAGTCCGGATCCCCTCTCCACTCTACAGCCGTTTCTCTTTTCAGATTGAAATACAGGTTGTAAATTCACTGGTTTGATCTGTCATGTGGTTGGCAGCAGTGCGAGAGAAGCTCCATCAACAATACCTAGACGTGAAGGTGATTGCATTGTATTTGAATATAAATCCTTCTAGATGGATGGTAAAACTTGTCAGATCTTGTTCGGGAACTAAGCATTCATCTTTATCCACCTGTAATTCTTAGATAGATATATTTTATTTTTACTCTACTCGACTTCGTCATATTCACTGCAGGACGACTTGCCTTCATCCACAAAGCTGACATGAACGGGCAAAATGATGGATGTCGTCGCTTTGTCTTTGTTGAAACTAAAATAAGACGGTTTGTCCAGCAGAATCCTACGTGAACACCTATCAACCTCCATCGCGTTAGTTCTCGGTCTCTCCAAGGGACGACAAGCGACGGCATGCAGTAACACATTTCCTCCTTCAATTCGATCAGGCCTTTCTTAGTTACTTACTCTACTGCATTTTTTATTTCGTAAACACTGAATGTTATTAAAGTTTCTTAAACCAACAATTATATATCGATCTTTTCAGCGCTACAGTATATTACAGAATATCATGTTGTTAAATCTCTGTTAGGGCTCGTTTGGTTGAGCCGGAAGCCAAGTAGACGAGTTGCAACCGCCTAATATTTTCGAATCCATTAGTTTGGTTTGACGAAGTTGCAGTCCGAGGTGTGAAAACGAAATACCAGGTCATTGTTGAACCCATATAAAACTCTGCAAACGAACCGTGCCCCATTTGGGCGCGGTTTGTTTTGGGGTTGCTCCATCGAAGCAGCAGACATTTTGGTAGTATGTGTTCATTAATCATACCCGAAGACGATGGAACCTCCATGATGATTGCGGCTTCCACAACAACTTCTTCTGGAGAGACACCGAACAAGTACAGAGAAAAGCCTTCTGTCTGCGTGGAGAACGACTGCAGTAGGCGGAAGCGAGAGACGTACGTTCTCCATATCGGGCGTTCTGGTTTCTCTTCCCTGGTGGGACTCCGAAGGGATGGGTTACGATTACTATCAATCCCATGGAGAGAGGACCTGTGCCAATATATAGGATTATCCTAATGTCTCTCTAACCATCATGAAGAGGCATGATGGTTATGGGAGACCTCCCACACCCCAATAGATGCATCCTTTTAGAAAATTCATTAATAATACACATGTTATTTATTTTGGGCCACACTGCAAAGGAATATCTAATATTTTCCCACTTGACCCAAAATGCCATGACAATAACACTTAACAATTTTCCGTTGATGCTCAACAGAAATACTTCCATATACGAGATTAGATATGAGTCATAGTGGTTGATACCAAATAAATTTGTATTTCCTTCTATTTACTGCAATATCTAAACATCTTATATGTAATAACAAAACTTTATGAATAGATTGACCTCAAGTCTATTCTCTGGTCTAACTTTATGTCAAAAAGAACATTATGTTATAACTAGTATTGAAACAGAAATAGCGAGTTAAATATGTGATCACACAATAAATATTACATCTTCAATTCACATTAATCATTACACATCAAATGACGATCTCATACCCATACTCTTTACATGAGATGTATACAATCCTGGAGCTAGTCCTTTAGTAAGAGGATCTGATATCATGTATTGTGTACCAATATGATCAATATGTATCATCTTGTTGTCAACTCGCTCATTGACACCATAGAGTTTTATGTCTAGTTGTATGCATGCCGTTGTGCTTTTATCATTATTAGCAAAAGTGATTACGGCTTCGTTATCACAGTATATCTATATTGGCTTATGAATTGAGTCAACAACTTGAAGATCTTGTATCATATTCTTAAGCCATATTGCATGTGATGATGATTCATGGCAAGCTATAAGTTCAACTTCCATGGTAGATGAAACTATAGTCCTTTGCTTAATACTTCTCCATGATATTGTACCACCAGCCAGTAGGAAAACATAGCATGTTGTAGACTTCCTACTATCAAGACATCCTACAAAATTTGCATCTGAATATCCCGTAACCTCAAGGTAGTTTGTCCTTCTATATGTAAGCATGTAATCCTTTGTTCCTTGCAGATAGCGCATCACCTTCTTCACAACTCTCCAATGGTCCATACCGGGGTTACTTTGGTAACGACCAAGCATTCCAGTAGAAAAAGCAATGGCCGATCGAGTGCATAACTAGAGATATTGTAGGCTCCCAATTGCATATGCATATGGTATTTTCCTCATTTCATTCCTTTCTATATCACTACTTGGACACTGCTTGGAGTTAAACTTATCTCCTCTAACTATAGGTGCAGGTCTAGGTGAACAATTTTTCATTCCATACTTCTGTAAAACTTGAGATATGTAACCTTTCTGGGATATACCAAGTATGCCCTTAGCTCGGTCTCGATGTATCTCCATGCCGAGTACATATGCAGCTTCTTCCATATCTTTCATATCAAAGTTAGAGGAAAGAAATTGTTTAGTTTCATTTAATATAGCAAGGTTATTACTTGCTAGTAGAATGTCATCCACATAAAGAATCAATATTATGAACTTATTCCCACTGACCTTACACCGATCAATAATATTTGGTTTAAACCCAAAAGTTGATATAATAGTGTAAAACTTATTAAGTCTATAAATTGATTTCTTTAATTTACAAACCATATGACTTCTACTATTATCAATGAAACCTTCTAGTTGGTCGATATAGACTTCTTCATATAAATCCTCATTCAAAAATGTCATTTTCACATCCATTTGATGTAGCTCAAGATCAAAATGAGCCACTAAGGCCATGATTACCCTAAAGGAGTCCTTTGATGAGACTGGAGAAAATGTCTCCTTATAATCAATGCCTTCTTTTTGCATGAAACCTTTAGCAACTAGTCTAGCCTTATACTTCTCAATTTCACCATTTAAGTTCCTTTTGGTCTTAAAGACCCATTTGCAACCAATAGGTTTAACATTCTCTGTCATAGGTACAAGGTCTCATACTTGATTTTTATCCATAAATGTTAGTTCCTCCTTTATGGAATCAAGCCACTTAGGGGAATTTTCACAATTTATTGCTTGTAAAAAGATAGGGATCAATATCTTCAAAGTCCATATTAGGCTCTTGAAGATATACAACATAATCGGATGGAATGGCAGACCTCCTTGATCTTGTAGATCTTCTTAATTCAGCATTGGGTTCTATATTTTCTATAGGCTCTTCAGGTTGTCCTTCATCATGAACATGATCAACTTGTTCATTTACAACCTGACTAGGAGCATGATCTAATTTTGTTGGCTCATCCACTTGATAATTGTTCATAGGAACAATAATTGGATAGCTTATATGAGTTTGATTAGGTGCAGGTGCGACTGAATTATCATGCACTTCATCAAATGATATATTTTGAAGTAGATCATTCCCACTGATTTGATGATCCTCCAAAAATCTAGCCTTACCACTCTCGATTATTTTTCTTGGGTGAGATGGACAATAAAACCTATATCCCTTTGACATTTCCGGATAACCAATAAAGAAACCACTAGTGGTTCTTGGGTCAAATGACTTCTCATGTGGATTGTAAATTCTAACTTCTGCATGACATCTCTATATGTGCATGTAGTTCAAAGATAGTTTCCTTCCTATCCATAATTCATATGGGGTTTTCTGGATAGACTTGCAAGGAACTTTGTTTAATACATGCACTGCCGTCTTTAAAGCCTCACTCCACATTGTAGAAGGAAGGGATGAATTACAAAGCATTGCACGAATCATTTCCTTTAATGTTCGATTCTTTCTTTCAACTACACCATTTTGACTTGGTGTTCCTGACATTGTATATTGAGGTACAATACGTTCTTCTTGAAGGAATTATGCAAATGGTCCCTTTCTTTGTCCCATCTCAGTGAACCTTCCATAATATTCACCTCCTCTATTTGATCTGACTATCTTAATTACCTTACCTAATTGTTTATCTACTTCAACTTTAAAGTCCTTAAAGGCTTGAAAAACCTCACTTTTGTCATTTAATAGGTAGAGAAATATATATCGTGAATAGTCATCAATAAAGGTTGCAAAATATTTTTCCCCTGTAAAACAAGGTGGAAATGGACTACAAATATCCATGTGAATTATTTCTAGTGTTCCACTACTCCTTTTAGCACCCCTTTTAGAAGTGTTGGTTTGCTTAGCCTTTATACATTCAACACACGTTCCAAAGTCAGTAAAATCTAAAGGCCCTAGAATGCCTTTCTATACTAATCTTTTGATTCTTTCTTTAGATATGTGTCCCAACCTTCGGTGCCAAAGTAGTGACGACTTTTCATCTAGTAATGTGCATTTATTTCCAATAACATTATGTTGGATTAGAAATGATTGTTCAAAATGAGGGCTTAATTGAACTTGATAAAGATCATTTATTAAAAGACAAGTACCAATAATGCTAGAATTTTTATACAATGAGAGTCATCCATTTTGAAGAATGAAAGCATAGTTTAATTTGTCTAATCTAGAAACAGAAATCAAATTTCTACTATAGTTTGGTACATAAAAAGTATTTTCTAAATCCAGCAAGCTTCCATTGTCAAGAATTAATCTACATGTTTCAACAACCTTTACGCATGAGCCCAATTTATTTCCAGAATAAAGGACCTTTTCACGCTCAGTTGGTTTCTTTTGGTTCAGAAATCCCTGTAATGTATTGGAAATATGCAAAGTGTCACCAGAGTCAAGCCACCAACTATATAATGGAACATTAGAAAGATGACATTCATATGAAATAAGAGACATTATATCTTTCTTTTCCAACTATTTCTTATACTTGATGTTATGATCGCATCTGAGCTTAATTGGTAAACTAGGGTTTACTTGGATGTTTGTATGCTTAACTAAGTTGATCATTGTTTAAAGCTTGATTAGTGATGGTTGTTAAGTTTTGATTTTTTAAATATAATGAGAAGATTTAATTATACTTTGATTCACATAATTAGGGTTTAAGATTTGGAAATTTTTATAAGTATAATGTCTCACTAAATGATTTTTAGTATTTTATGTGTAACTCTGATTGAAATCAAATTTGGATATGATTTGGATATCTCAAATATGAACACTATTGAAAAATATAAGAATTTTTGAAGAATGTTCTGACCTGTTTGTCGGTCGAGTTTCAAACTCGACTGATCATATTTTCATATTGATATAACAGTGAACTATTTGATTTTTATATATTTATTGGTAACTCCAAATGATCTGAAATTTTAACTAGAGATCTGAAACTCAATAAAATTTTCGTAATTTTTGGGTGTGTTTAGACCTTACCAGAAGACGAATTACAGTAACATTTCTATGATAGAAAATTCAGCTGAAATAAGAGAAAGTATAGTGAGGGGTCAATGTGCAATTGACCCAAGCAGCTCAATTGCTCTATATGGTCAACCTAACACACAAGGAGCTCTCATAATTCATGATTCAATCCAGAGAAATGAAATCCTAGAGAGAGAGGGAGAGTTAGGGTTTGAGAGGAGAAAGTGATGGAGATGCTGATCTAGGGTTTTGCGGTCCGAGGAATGATGAAATCATAAGTTTAGCTTCTTTAGATATAGTTTCATGTTGAATCTTCTCTTAGATGTCAAGATTCCATCCCTCCCCTGATTGGATTCAAAATCATATCAAATCAAGTTCTTTTCTCACTCTTTCTCTCCTAATCTTTAATTCTAGGGTTTCCGAGTTGAAAGGAAGAAGAAAGTGGCGATTGCTAGGGTTTTGATATGGATTCGAGATTTTCAGATATGGAATACATTTTAAGCTATTTTATAGCTTAGGGTGAGTGGGTAAAAGAATATTTCAATCAATTGTACTCAATTAGATGATTTTAATTTATATTCTTAATTCCTCCCTAGATGAAAATAAATGAAAAGAACTGTTCTTGAATTCAGTTTATAGAATACTTCAATTCATGTTCCAACTATGATCTAAAAATGTTTATATGCTCCTATGGATATAGATATCCATGTATCTTGAATACTACAAAATTAATAAGTTTATTGAGAACCTTCTGAAGATCTGAATTTTCAAGTTATTCGAGTGCTTGAACAATAATATAGCTGAAATTTGGATTTATGCTTATATGATTTTACTTATGTTCCTAGTGCATATAATTCTACATGTTTGATCTCTTTGATTTGATATATACACAAACAGAGTTTCTAATTTTCACAATACATATTCTGTGAATAGCAAGTAATCAAGGATGAAAACCCAATCTAGTATGCTTTTACAAGTATACATATCTTATTTAGTAGTAAATGGCCGATTGAAATTATTCATGTGAAATTGTGGGATTTTAGCTGAATATTATTTTATATGCATATATGCTTTGTTTATGAGATTCAAATTTTCTAACTCAAATACTTGTCATGAAATGCATATGTTGTTATGCTATTGTAAGTTGAGAGATATGACATGTCGTAGATAGGTATGTTAATGATGCCATGTATAAATGCGAGAAATGTTGAATGAGAATATTTATATTAGTAGACATGATATATGTTTGAATACATAAGAAGTGATATATGTGTATGAGTAAGGAGAAACCCTAAGAAAGGGGTAAATAATATGTTAAGCATTCAGTTTAGTATCATTAGTGATTTCAATTCAATGTCTGAGTAGTCATTAATATACAGAGTTAAAAGAGATCAGTAAGAGAAAGATATAATATAGTAAGAGCTTTTCAAGAATAATAAAATAATAGACTTAGGAGCCCTAAACATCGTAGATTCCCTATGAGAGGTCTGCGTTGTAGGGATGAAATGACCTAACCATGGCAGTGTCCAATATACGGGGTTGGATCGTACTAACAGGTGGTACGAGGGACGAAACCCTAGTAGAAGTCTCCTTAAAATACAGTATGTAGTGTCCAACATCAACCAGAGATCATGGTGGCACTAGAGTACAGAAAAGCCAATAGGTTGCTTGACTCTCCGCCTGTGTGCTCAGGTTAGAGGAGGGGTCCAGTTTTACGACCCATAGGTGTGTCGAGGCCAGAGTGCCATTTTTCCTGATGCAGACCAGTGACCTTGTCAGGCTTAGCAATCTCGGGGTGTCAGCTAAGTCTTGTACGGTGAGATCGTAGTTCGCTACGAGTCTTCATATGTAGAGTACATTGCATATGATCATGACATAAGCTAAAATATAATAATATAAGTTTAAAGAGTTTCTTATAAGTAAGAAGAGTTAAGAAAGATTTGATTTTAGTTTCACAACAATTGTTCTTTAAATGTAATATTGAATATAGTGATGATTATATTTTCATACTTATTTATTTCTAATGATGTAGGCTTCAATGTTATTAGTAAGTTTTTTAATATCTAGTCTTTTAAATTCGAAAATACTATCTTGTTTTATTTCAATTATCCAAGAATGATAAATGTCTGATTCAGTGCTTTAGACTGCATTATTGTTTTACTCATTCATTGAGCGAGTAGGTTCATCCCTCTACTTAAATTTTTTAGGGAAACCGTGGGGATTGAAGATATCATTGCATTAGAGTAGATCTACCACAAGAGTTAACTTTGAGTATAGTTAAGTTCAGTCGGTCTTTGTCACTCTAGGTCCTTGTAAAGAAATAAGAGAGAGTTGTAAATGATGATGTATAACATTATTCCTCTTTCAACAATATATGTGAATCAGTAAGTCTTATGTGTTTAAAAGTATGAGAAACATAATGAATGTTTATACATACATTTTACTATTGAAATCAGATTAGAGAAATCAATGTTTAGATTCTCTTGTAAAGTTAGTTTATATGATTGCACGTGAGAAACAAAATGAATAAAGAAAAAAAAAGTTAAGGGTGATCTTTGTATTATGCTAAATCCTCAATTTATGCCCTAATCTTATGATTAGTGGTAATGGTGACATCGGGGTGTAACACTTGAAGCACTCATTTTTTAGCATGTCCTTTCTTATGGCAGAAGAAGCATTTTATATTAACCTTACTTCCCCCGGCCTTGCCATCACCCGGGTTAGACACTCAACCTGAGATAGAAGCAGCTCTCTTCATCTTCCCTTTACCCTTGCGGCTATGCTTGTCACGGGTGCTTAAATGTACAGTGGAGATCCCTTCATTCTTAAGCCTCTCTTCTTCTTGAACACACATGGCTAATAAATCATTTATTGACCATTTTTCCTTTTGTGTGTTGTAAGAGACTTTAAATGATCCATACTGACTAGGCAAGGAAGTTAAAATGAAGTGAACTAGAAATACATCAGAAATGGATAAATCCATTTCATTAAGTTGGGCAACAATGTCTCTCATATCCATGATGTGTTCACGGATTCCACAAGAACCATTGTACTTCATAGAGCACATCTTAGCCATCAAGGTACTGGCCCTAGACTTACTAGAAGAAATATATATATATATATATATATATATATATATATATATATATATATATATATATATATATTGTTCTTCCACTGCCTTTAGAAAATCTTTTGCCAATTCAAAAGAGGGAATGGACTGTCTAATATGTTTTCCCATATTCGTTTACATATGTAACAAACTAAGCATATTAGAACGTTCCCACTTATCATAATTGGCCTTTTCAGCAGTGGTACTTTCCTCTGTTAGTGGTTGTGGCTTTTCCACTCGGAAAGCTAAGTCTAGATCCATACACCCTAATGTAAACATGACCTTCTCTTTTCATTCATTAAAATTTGTACCGTTGAGTGTAGGAATATTGTTATTTTCACCGTACAAGGATGAGAAAATGACTGCAATAATTAAATTTCATATTAAAACCACAACTGAAATATAAAAGTAACTTATGAGATCTACTTTATTTACTTTTATAGTACTAATCACAAGTAGTCATTACAAATTATCTTTGGATGAATTTGAAACACTGAGTAAGATTAGTGCATAATGTGAATCAAAATCCATATAAAACAAGAAGACGAAACATGCATTAATCTAACACAATACGTTTACCTTTGGGCAAAGTATTATATATCTTAAGTCATGTTCAATGTTACCACATCGTATTTAGTACCAATAAAAATAGTACACATTTGGGTGGTATTTTATCTTACCTAAACTAAGTACAACTTAGTGTCTCCTTTTCCCTTCTTGTTATATTTCCGTAGGTGCACACATGTGTTAACAATATATTATTTATTTGTTTATACACGTGATCCTTGTAATATCCGTTAACATGAAAATCGATATGCATATTTATCATTTTATTTATCTCAAGTGTAAGGTTGTACTTTAGTAATTAAGGATGCCTTTATATGATACCGTCATTGACGTCAGTGATGAAGACCGTCATTCACAATCAAAACAAAAGAACGGCGGATTAGATAGATGTCTTCTATACTTATTTCTGTATGTGAAAAGATGTACAAAACCGATGCATGACAAAAAAAAGTCATGTAATGTGCTTGTCGGCAACGCATCCGGTATAGGCAAGCATGAACTGTTGTTAAACATCCGGTAAACGCATATGCGCAACATAATTATAGAAGATGACAGTATCACGTCAATAAGTGAAATCCAAGAAGTATGTGTCTAAATTTAGGGTTCCATCTTAGACTGTCCAAGTGCTTTCTTGCACAGAATAGTCAATCTAGACATGCAATATTAGAAGTCAGAAATATCACCGCTACGGTTAATTCTCAATGTCATGCATCTATGGCCATCCGGCATAGTAAAAAGAAAACTTTTGACAATTATATCAAATGCTTGAATTGCCCGATCCAACGTTGTCCCTTGTCACCGGATTTACAGTTATGTAAATGGGACGACACGCAATTGACATCACCGAACGGAAGACCACGACGCACAAAAAGATAAAAAGAAAGATTAGATGAATCTTATATGTGTTTCGGATAAACAACTGATGTCGTCGACACAGTCGGTAAAAGCAAAAGGCACCCGAATTCATATATGTAAGAAGGATCACAGATGGCTCTGATACCAATGTTAATTAGTCATACCCGAAGACGATGGAACCTCCATGATCATCGTGGCTTCCACAACAACTTCTTCTGGAGAGACATCGAACAAGTATAGAGAAAAGCCTTCTGTCTACATGGAGAACGACTGCAGTAGGCGGAAGCGAGAGACGTACTTTTTCCGTATCGGGCGTTCTGGTTTCTCTTCCCATTACTATCAGTCTCATGGAGAGAGGACCAGTGCCAATATATAAGATTATCCTAATGCCTCTCTAACCATCATGAAGATGCATGGCGGTTAGACCTCCCACGCCCCAATAGATACATCTTTTCATAAAACTCATTAATAATATACATGTTATTTATTTTGGGCCACACTGCAAAGGGAAATCTAACAGTATGTTCTGAATATCAGATTAGGTATGCACTTCAGATAAGGGCCCATTTTGTTGGACTGCATACTAACACATGGAGTTGCAACTTTAAGGGATTTTCAACAACATTCGTTTGGTTGAACGAGGTCCCAGTTCACACTTAGAAAATCAACCTTAACTTGACTTTGAGTCATGTAGAAATGTGAGAAAACTTAACTGCGCCATTATTGGGCGCGGTTTCAGTTCCTTCCGCCTTTTTCTTGCCCAGCTGTGACCAGATTTCCACTACTGCCCTTATGCGGAGCTAGCAGGTACATATGCAATGCAGATACGAGCATCCACAACCGTATAATTGCACAAGCTGATCAGTTTCTGACACGCTGAACTACATACAACCGGACAGATGCAAACTGAATTTCTGCATTCCAGCTACTTAAAACCAGAGGAGGATGTTGTCCTTGTAACTCATCGTCTTGCATTTCCTGTTTTTATTTTTCCAGTGTTGGTTGATTTTACACCCAATCAAATTAGGCTTAAACAGAGTTGCTACTACATTTTTCACCTGTCTGGTAACTATATCCCAGTGAGCGGATAACCGTTGACGTAAATTTTATACAGGCTTACGTTCAAGTCATGCTCAACCTACACCGTACCAAACAGAAACAAACAAAACAAATAAATCCTAACTACATCCAACCAAAGGCATGACAAATAGTTTCAATTCATCCCAATCAATTTCCTGTTTTCGAATTCTCACAGTGAACTCATTTCACTCTTAACCAATCGTGCCCTTATAACACAACAGTAAATCTCAAGGCCTCAAGTCCAGTCTCACCACTGAGTCGACGAGAAACCAAACAAGCATGACATCATATATATATGTGGCTGACGGTAGAACGGAGGGTCAGCCGCCAGTTGCAGTCCGTTGCTGCTCAGAATGAGTGTGCAAGCGTGTAAGACATACCATGACAAAGATTAGTCACACTACTAAGACAAAAGCTTCGTAGGCACTAGAGCAGGTTTGCTCGGTAATCCCGGAGCAGCGGAACATGACACTCTGGCTAACATTGCTCGGTGGACTTGATGTGATTCAGAACGGATGACAAGAGGTACTGCTGATTCCGTTGCTAAAACAAACGTGGGCTTATATTGTTGACTGGTGCTATATTAACACTCATAAAGACATGTTAACCATCATCTCATATGTTTACGAGACATCTATTTATTTTTTCCAAAATTGTACACCGCCCAATTTTGTCCTATGTGCTGCATATCAAGGTAGATATAATTTTGGCTTTAGTACACTAGCAGAAGTTGTTGATTCGTTATACAGTTCTCTTAAATCGATCAGCTACTACTCATCCAAATCATTCTTCTCACAGGAAAGTTCCATTCGCCCGAAGTACATAGATGTTGGAAATTTTATTTCAACTGTTCTATAATTTAGAAGTCAATTGGAGAGTTTCGTTACAGTCTTTTTCCAAGGAAAAGACCAAGATTTATTAGTCGACTGTACTTTACAGTTCATGTATTAAATAAAAATTTGTGTAGCTCATGTAAATAACAAATCCAATTCCAGAATAAAATTTAGACAACTACAAATGATTGTTGTTGACAGTCTTGCAATGACATTTTCATATGTATCCTTCTATTTGTCTATCTACAACTAATTTGAAAAATAGTTTAGATGAGAATAAATCCTTTTCCAAGATGTTGACAGTGAAAGTTGTTACTCGCAAACAATTTTTAGTTACCGTTAGTTAGAAGTCTAAGACGTTTTGCAAGATAAATGGTTACGTATTCAATTTACATGCGTCCTTAATTTTTTTTTTTTTTTTGCGAAGGCGTTCTTAAAGAATTGTCGGCATAATCAATTGAATGAAAACGAATGTCATGTTATTTAAATGAAAATTTGTATGAATAATTTGTTACCAAACTTACATCAAAGTTAGGATAGTTTCGTCCAAATTTTCTAGTGTTGGAGTAGTAAGAACCGTACAAATTTATTATCCAATTTCTCATTGTTTATCATTTTTCTCCATTGCAACATGTAAAACATATATATCCATGAGACTTATTTATAATTCAAATAAATATATTTTCTACCTTTGAAAGATTAGACATGTTTGTGCTTATTTAATATGGGGCTTCTTTGTTGATGATTCTTAGAAATATTAATGCCATTTTTATGAGGAATTATTGAACCTCTATTTTTGTGTTATGATAATGTTTCCTAAGACATAGAATTGGTCCATACCTATATGAAAAAATCATTAACATTTTGTGCAAATATCTTTTATTTGTTTATATACTATTTTGTGAAGAAACCTTTCACACTTTTCGTATGTGATTTTTCCTCTGCTTAATCTAGATATTGTTCAATTTCTCATATCAAATCATTGGTTGTGGATTTATAATATGACAAATAATAAGATTTAGGTCACACCAATGAAATTCTTCACATGTCCAAAATGAACCACAACTTGTGCTTCACTGTTTCTTAAGAGAGTTTGCGTATGACTTCTCATCGAATGACTAGCTATCAGTTTTTCCTTCTTTATTTACATATCGTACTTATTCATATGTTGGATATCCATGCCAACATTTACGTTAAAATACTTTCTAATCACAAAATAAAATTTGTGACTACATATCCAATTCTTAAACTATCCAAATTCATATTTCTTTAATTAAGTATAATAAGTTTGACCAAAATGAACATAAATGAAAATTGTATTTTATATAAAATAACATGTTAATTAAAGTTAAATATAACTTACTTCAATTTATTCATTTAGGACTATGCATGTGCAATATGACTTTTATTATCATAATTACTATAAAATGTAAAATTATTTTACCACTTATAAATAATTTCATTTTTATTTTCCTAAAAAGACTCGAGAAATTAAGAATGTGCTATTTTGATATTACTACATTGTGGTAAGTGCTCTCTTCTCTTTTAATATTAACAACTTTAGATGAATCAATACATATTTTTGAGGCCTCATTATATATTGATCAAAGATATTTAGTCTATAGTCACATAATCATATCTCATTAAGATATATCATTGTACCATATATCACATGTATACTTCTATTCTTAATTTTTTTATAATTGTCTTATACAACTTTATCATGTGCAAAATGTCACGTGCATGTGCACATGTGCGTTCACTAGTATATATATACAATTTACATGTGTCACCCTAACAACGAGATTTGATGGAGGATGTGTTGTGTGATTTTAGACAATAATTCTAATTATCTGTGCATGGTTGTGTGGTTGTTTATTTCCTATTCTATCTCAATTTTCATACTGAGCTTCTATCTTATCTTTCAATTGTAAACATATTATTCTCTGCTACCTTTTCTCCCCTCGAATGTTACTCAAGGTTTCTTTATAATCATGTATTAGTAGGATAGTTTATTTTCTTATTGCAATGAAGAAGACGAGCCGACAAGCTAGAGGACTAAGGAAGACGGATTGACTGGAGGCCCAACCGATCAACTGGAGGACCTAGAAGGTGGTGGATTGCAGTCTAGACGACCATGGATATGACCAACCAACCATCCAGTTGGAAGTCGATCGCTACAAAGGTTGAACCGATCAACCCAGATTGGAAAATATGGATCTTCATCAACAACATATTTCTTCATGAGATGTAGACCGTAGGCTATTGATGAATGCATATTCATCATGAAATTCATTTGCCATCTTGGGTCAAATTCGACTCAATGCACCCAAGTTCAGTCACTAAATATCAAAATGTGCAATATTACTTAATTGGTTCAATTATCAAAGTTTTAACGGAGTTTATGTTGATTTTATGCAGGTCTTGATGAGGTTGAACAATCAGTTGGAACCCACCTCTGTTTAACCCTAATCCACCTTCAACACAATCATCACTTCTACTTCACTCCATCTTCATCCCCATCAACCATCATCCAAATCAAACCCTTTTGAGTGTGACCCACCTTTCTTCGACCTTTGATCTACCCTCACTCATCCTTGGTATTGGCCATACAGTTTTAACCATACGGTCTTGACCAATCGGTTTCATCCATACGATCTCAAGACTGTATGGGCAGCCTCAACTCATCAAGACCGTTTGGGCTGTTGTAAAGCAAGGCCATGTGGTCACATGTCCAAGACCGTTTGGTCATATACAAGCAAAACCATTTGGACGTTGGGAAGCTGAGACCATTTGGGCAACTCGACAACATTGGCACATACTTCCCTTCTTCTTCGTCCTTGGTTCCCACCTATAAACCCTAATCTACAGCACCCATGCACCCAGCGGTGCCCTTTCCCTCTGCCTGCAACCTCGCAACACCTGCTCGACGACCCCCGCTCAACCTGCTCCTCACCAGTTTCAAGACCATTTGGTTAGAGACTGGTCACAGATATCGTATGAATGACAACTGAAAGTAGAGACCGGTTGCGCGAGGCATCAACAACCAAGACCGTTTACAAAACCGATCAACGGAGACCGTTTGGTCAGCAGTACCTCCAAGACCGGTTGAGGAACGCATGACTTCTAAGACCGTTTGGAGCATCATCTCAAGATCGATTGATCGCTGGAGTTACCCAGACCGTTTGGAGCAGAAGAGCTGTGAGGACCGTTTGGAGATATGAACGCAAGATCATATGAACTTAGCAGATCCTCCAAAACCATTTGGAGGACAGCCTGATAGCAGACCATTTGGACGGGATCCTTATCCAAGACCGATGAAGGCATATACCCAGGACCATTCAGAGGCAGAGATTGCGTGAAGGCCAGACTGTTTGGATGGGATCATGAAGGCAAGGTCGTTTGGATGTCTAAGCATCGCAAACCATTTGGGTAGAGATCATATGGTTGCTAACTCCAAACCGTTTGGAAGATACTAACTTGTTTTGCAAGACTGTTTAGAGTAGAATACTAAGAACAATTAGAGATGAAAGTCCAAGACCGTTTGGACTTAACTACTCAAAGACCATTTGGAACCAATAATAGCAAACCTTTTGGATGAAAATATGAGACCGTTTGGATATAAAAAGTCACCAAACTATTTGGACCAAACCATGTGGAGGACTCACACCAAAAAAACGTGAGGACCAGACCCGGGCCTATAAATAGGACCAGCAGGGTCCTCATTTGGGGGCATCGATCCAGGGATGCCGACAGGCTACTTGTACACAGGTACGATCAGATCCATTATCCACGCCAATGTCATTCCACCTGCTCATCTTGCTATGAGCAAAGAGACCGAGAAGAGAAGGAAGGAGGAGTGAGAAAGACTTCTCGGTCTGTCTTAGCATCCCTTGTTCCTCATCTAGATCTACTCTAACATGACGTAGAAGACCGCATTATCTTCATCGAGTTGCGACTACCTTCTGCATCATGCTCATGACATAATCTTCCCTCTCTCTTATTCTTCTTTTTTCTCACATCATGAGCGAGTAGTTCCTTTTCGCTGGGGTGCGGGGACTAGCCCCGTCACCCATGCAAGCATGTTCCTTTGTTAAACATTACATGGCAATGTATATAACTTTTCATTTCGTTGTTAATCAATAATGTTTATAGTTGTTTACCTACAAGCTTTCATCTTGTTTTTCCCTATGTTGTGAGAACTTCTATATGTAGGGTAGAATGTCGATTAACGAGGTTGACTCCCAAACTAGAAATAGAATGAGATTCCTTGAGGTAATAAGTGTATGATCCGTGAGGGGATGAGCCATCTAACCTACAGTGATGCTTCTGTGTGCCTAACGCCTGTATAGGGGGTCCACAACCTTAGTTGGATTTGTATTGTCCTGGTTAATCATCAATATTTGCCTATAGATTAATCACCTGCTTGCTTGTCGATTAGCATGGTTGACTCCTTGACAAGAACTTTTGATAGGATTCCTTGAGGTCGTAAGTGTGTGATCTGTGAGGGTACGAGCCATCTAGCCTACGATGACGCTTCTGTGGTCTAAACATCCCTTAGGGAGGGCCATAGCCTTAGTTGGATTTTGTATCTTCAGAGTCGTAAGTATGTGATCTAGATGGTGACGAAACATCTAATACCTAAGGTGATGCTTACACAAACCTAACGCCCGTATGGGTGGTTTTGCAACAGCTCTATTTGGATAGTTATATCTTGCCAGTATGTTTGATGTTTAGATGTGTTTGCATGTGTAGTGGTGGTGAAACCTGGTACCATCCCAGCGATTCCATATCATTAATCTAGATCAAAATTTAATTATGCTCTTTTACTTTCTTGCATTTAGTCTAATTAACCTCAAATCAACCAATAGTTCTAAATATTAGTTTTACTTGAGCTAGATTCGACTGACAGAGATTCTTAAAAACATTATCCTTTGGGATTCGATCCTTTACTGCAATAAGACCCATCCGCTTGCAGGTGGTATTATTGCATGAGGTTTTGGTAAAAGCTTAGGGATTTCAACTCTGAGTGAGTTTGTTAGTGCGATAATATAACACGTCAAATTCTGGCACCGTTGCTGGGGACAATGGAATCGGTTAGTCAAATCTAGTTCTTTTAAGGTTAATCTAGGATTTTGTTTTTCTTTTGATATAATCGATCATCTACTTGAATTTCATTCCACTCCATCAATATTACTTCAAATCTTTCTATTTCATGACTAGTGCATGCACCGTTTGAACAGTACCAAACTCACTGCCATCTTTGATCCTAAGATAGAAAGAACCTTTCATCGTAAAAATAGAGAAAACCAAGTAATAATGGCTCAAGAGGAGGAGATAGCTCAAAGGGTAGCTCAAGCCCCTAATGCACAAAGAGAAAGGCTCATGCAAGAAGCCAGAACTACAGTTCAAGAAGAAATCCTTGTAGCACAAGTAGCAGAACTGCAAAAGGATCTTAGGGAATTCTCGATCCCTAAAGTTGTTGATGTACATCACCCAGTTCAACCTCCTCCCATCCATACTCCCAATTTTGAGATATGAGCACATTGGATCACCTTGTTTCAAAACAACCCATTCTATGGTGTACAAGGAGAAGATAGTCAGGGACATCTCCTAAGGTTTATCGATCTATGTGCCATGACAAAGCAAAATGGAGTATCCGATGATGCCATTTGACTTCGTCTCTTTAAGTATTCCCTTGTTGATAGAGCTATAAGATGGTACAATTCGTTGCAAAGTGAACCCATCACCACCTGGGAACAACTCCAAAATGTGTTTCTGGAAAAGTTCTATCCTCCTTCTCTCACCTATGAAATTAGGGGGTGGATAACAAATTTTACTCAAGTCCCTGGAGAAACCCTTACTGAAGCATGGGATAGATACAAAGAGCTTCTACGCAAGTGTCCACACCATGTAATTCCTAAGAATCAACTCATCGAGATCTTCTATAGAGGTGTGGACGATGATATTAAGAGGTTTTTAGACTCCTCATCTGGAGGAAATTTCATGCGTCAAAGTTATGACAGCGCATGGAGAGTCATCACCCTTGGAGTTGAAAATCAAGCTAATTGGCGTAGGTCTGTAGGTAAAGGAGTATTTAAGGTAGCTATGGCTGAAGCTATCCCATAATACAAGACTATCGTTGAAACCCTCAAGCTCTTAGTAGCCAAGCAAGTCCATATCGAATCATCCCTTGCTGCATTTGGAAGAGGATGTTTACCCCCTCAACAAAAAGAACAGATCATGTCTGTCTCACTATTCTGTGAAGCATGTAAAGGTATTGATCATTCCACTTTAGCATGCAATGTTCTGTACGACGTTTTTCTAAGCAACGTTTGTAGTCTAGGTGATAATAGTCAAATTGAAAACCTCAATGCTGTCAATACCATCCCTGGTCAAGGATATTACAATCTGAATCAGAATAGGAACCATCTTGGATTTCAATATGGAAACCGTTCAGGAGCGGAAAACTTGAGACAACTTGTTTCAACTAATCAAAAAAGGGGCCCACCAGGATTCTAGTATAACCAGCAACTAAATTTTGGGAATCAAGGAAATTTCAGGGGTAATTTTCAGAATAGGAACTTCAACAATTATCAGAACAATTCTCAGTTCCAAAATCCCAACCAAGTCTCTTATCAACAGCAAGGGTGACAAGCCAATCCCATCTCTCCAGATGACAAACTAACAACAATTGAGAAGATGTTGCAATCACAACAGACTATTATAGCTAACCAGCAAGCCCACCAGAAAGCTATTGAGTCTCAACTAGGTCAACTTGCAGCTAGCATGAAGCCACCTGCTGGAGCCTTTGCTAGCCAACCCGAGAACAATCCTAAGCATCCTGAACAATTGAAAGTAGTCACCACCAGGTCAGGAAAAGACTATTCTGATCCTCCTATCAATACACCTATGGTTATTATAGATGAGGATGAACATGTGATTGTCCAAGACTCAACAACACCTGAGTCTCAACCAAAACAGTCAGTAACTACTGATAAGACCGACAAGGAAGGTCCAGAGAAACCTACTGATGAAGAAACTCAAACACCAGAATCTGATATCCCTGAATACAAGCCTCGTATACCTTTCCCTGCTCGTTTAAGGCAAACCAAACTTGATATTCGGTTCAATAAGTTTAAAGAAGCTATGAAGAAACTTCATGTTGATATACCCTTTTTGGATGTGTTGGCTGAGATAACAGTCTAGACAAAGTACTTAAAGTCACTCCTCACCAAGAAAAATATAATTGAAGAATATGAGATAGTTAAGTTAGCTAGAACCACTTCAGGTATCATCCAGAGTAAGATGCCAAAGAAGCAGAAAGATCCAGGATATTTTGGGATTTCTTGTCATATCGGTGATTCTTCATGCAAGAAAGGGCTGGCAGATCTTGGTGCTAGCATCTCCATCATGCCACTCAGCCTTTGCAAAAGGCTAGGGTTTGTTGAACTTCTCCCAACTAGCATGACTATGCAACTCGCAAACAATTCAATAAAACATCTGTTAGGAATTATTGTGGATGTACCTGTCAAGGTGGGAAAAGATTCCTATGTTCCGTGTGACTTTGTCATCATGGACATAAAAGAAGACGCCAGATACCCTCTCATTTTTGTACGTCCATTCCTTGCCACTGCAAGAGTCCTAATTGATGTTGAAATAGAAACCTTGCTTCTCAGACTTGGTAAAGAAACTCTCTAATTCAAAGTTTTTGAAAGTATGTGAATACCAAGCATGCTAGAAGAAGTATATCTTATCGATTGCATAGAGAAGATGTCACTTCTCACTCAAGAGAATAATGAATCAGACGATCCTTTAGAAGTTTCTTTGATGGACCCATCAATTGATGAGCCTACTGACAAACAAGTAAAGGATTGCATCGAATCTCTCGACTCTACAGAAAAAGATGTTGAAGCTACTTTTGAAGAATTCAAAGCTATGGAAGTAACTAAAGAACCATGTGAAAAGCCACAAGCTCCTAAAATGAAGTCCCTACCCAAAGGATTGAAATACACATTTCTAGATGACCTCAAAGTGTAACACCCCTGACCTGGGTTATGACCTAACCCTGGAAGTTTTGCCTAAATATGTAATTAATATACTTGTGAACACTCCCTGGCATGTAATTAAGTTCCTCAGGAACATTTACTTTCAATTTTGCTCCTTTTTGTATAAAGTTGTAGCATTGTGTTGTATGCAGGGACCTATGTGCAAATTACCCAGTTTAAGGGTTGAACTTGCAAAATTCACAAGATAAGATGTTCCTTTGATGTTGAGACATCATGAGAATGGTTATGGTAAAGTTTGAGGGATTTCCCAAGCTTGAGCACCAAGGTGCAGCTGTGGAAGCAATTCCCATGCTTAGAAACCCTAATTTGGGTTAAAGTGCAATTTACCCAAATTGAGGGGTCCAAGTTGTAATTCTTAATATCTAGAACATCTTTTATGACTCTTGTCATCATTTAGAGTAGAAATGATGAAAGGGATACATCATTTAATAATCAGATGAGAAAAATGATCTTTGTGATAGAAATCACCTAAAATGGGTATGAAACCCTTTCAAGTATGTACCCTAGTTGAAGGTTGGATTCCTTTACCCCTAGATTTTGAGATTTCATGAGATTTACATAAGGATAGATAGGTTTGGTCGTGCCTTTGAGCAAGGAGGGACCTAGATGTGATTTCCAATCTTGTGAGGTCCTTAGGGTGTAAAAGAGGCTAAAGTATATAAGCCCTTTTCTCTTGCAATTAAGTAAACGAACTTTCTTTCCTTCACTTCTCTTCCTTTCTTGCTCAAACGACCAAGGATAGCTTGGAGCTCAGGGGGGGAACGACCAACCTGTTCAAGGTAAGAAAACCCCACCTTCTAGCTCGAATTCATGGAGGAATTCACTTTCTAAGGTTGGTTTCATGGTTAGCTTACTTAGTCTTCTTGTTCTAGCCGACCAAAGCAACGTTTCCTTGGAGAATTCACCTCTGACCAAGTTTTGGAAGCTCAAGGACGCCATTAAAGCTTGGATATTGAAGGCTTGGAGCTCTAAGATCAACCTTTAGGTGGGTTTTATAACTCTAAACTTATGCTTTATATGTATGCTCAATTCTTGCAATTTACTTGGTAAATTCTCCTTCTACCTCCCTTCTTCCTTGCACGTTTGCAAGAAAATCAGTGGAGAAACCGACCTTGCTAGAGGTTGAAGATGAGGGGCGTGATTCCCTATGTTACTTTTTCAAACGACCATGGACCCTTTTGGTCCAAACGGTTGCAAACCGTTTGGGTTCAAACGGTTTCAAACCGTTTGCTCTCAAACGGTCTTGCAAGACCGTTTGGATTGAAACAGTCTCAAGACCGTTTGAAAGAGTTGACCAAGGGACGACCGTTTGAGGGTCTGTTCCTAACATATTGAATTTAATCTCTACAAAGAATCAAAGTCTAATTCTTAACCAATTGAGAGTTGAAGGCACTTCAACATGAAACCCTAATCGGGTGAAAGAGTGCTGATTTGACATATAGATCTTGTTGAGTTTTGGGTTGAAGGACCCAAACGGTCTCAAGACCGTTTGGGGATTCCTCCAAACGGTCCTAAGACCGTTTGGGCACAACCCAAGACCATTTGAAGGTCTAGGGTTAAGTTAATCTAATGGTTTGAGGGTCCAATTGTAGGAAATTGATGAATTGAGGAAAATTGCTGATTTTGACCTAATTGGACTTCAACCTTAGTCAAAACGACTTGGATTTTGGTCAAACTTTGGGCAAACGGTCTCAAGACCGTTTGGATGATGTCCAAACGACCTCAAGACCGTTTGGGCCAAGTTTGAGCCCAATTGGAGGTCAATTGATAGGTTCAACCTTGAATTGATTCACATTGTTGAACATTGATGACCAATCGATTTGAAACCCTAATTGAGGAGGATTGAACCCTAATTGGCTTGCAATTGAGGGTCAATTGGATGTCTAAGTGGTTAAGGCTAACCCTAATTGACTCAATTTATAAGTGGTTAGCATAGCTTTAACCAATTGAGGGCTTCAACACACATATCCATGAACATTGGTGACCTTTGAACCCCTTTGGAGGTCCAAACGGTCTCAAGACCGTTTGAGACCAAACGGTCTCAAGACCGTTTGGGGCCAAATGGTCTCAAGACCGTTTGGGGCCAAACGGTCTCAAGACCGTTTGGGCTCAAACGACCTCAAGATCGTTTGGTCCAATCGATCTCAAGCAAGTTTGATCAAACGGTTTCAAACCGTTTGAAGCTCCAAATGGTTTGGAAGTCAACCCTTCCAAACGGTCTTCACCTCCAAACGGTCTCAAGACCGTTTGGGTGGTTGAAACCGTTTGAAGGTTGAAACCGTTTGGAGATTGGTGATGGTTTGTACTTAACCATTTGATGGTGTAACTAGTGCAATGGTGATCCAATCTAAACCCTAATGGTAACCTAGGTCATTAAGGGACTATGTGATTAGTGAGTTAACCCATGATGGTAATCATGTGGCAAATTACCAAAATACCCTTGAGGGGTCTAAAGGGGTAAAACCTTGTTCTAATCAAACCCTAATCACATGATGTTGATGTTTTGGATCATGTTAGTCAATGGAGACTTATCTCAACCTGATCTAGAGTGGTGTTGTCACCATCTACTAGTGAGAGGAGAGAGAAAGTATTTCTAGAGAGAGAAAGTATCCTAGAGAGAGAAAGTACCCTTTTTAGGAGGAAACTCTAGTGAGATACTTCAATTACACATGAATGTGCATGATTAGGGAATGACCCACCTATGTGAGGTCATGGAAACCCTAAATATGATATCTAATGGATCTTAATCTTAATTAAGAGTCTTAATGATGATGTTTCTCTTCCATGATGATGTAATGAGTACCATTCACCATGGTGTGAATAGTAAACCCTAATTTTAGGGTGATGACTTGAAAGATGAATAGTAAACCCTAAATTGTTGAATTGTTTACTATTATCTGTTGAGCTAACCATGCAGGTTATTATGAGATAATGGTCATACCCAGGTATGAAATACCATGTTATATTCATTGAAAGCATTTCTTAAGCTTTATGAATAGTGAATCATCTTGATGCACTGCTAAGTGACATCTTTTGTGATTTATGGGCTGTAAGAGCCATAAACACCATCAAGGTCATGCTTGACAGATGACTTGTGATGAGATAATTGAGAACTGGTAATTGAAATGAGTTAGGCCTGCTACATTTTAGTATTCTCATATATAGCTGTGATGCTAATGTTTTTGTATGATGATATGAATACTGAATGTACCTAACTAATCAAGTGAAATGTAGAGCCCTGATCATAGATCCATCATTGTCAGATTCTAAATGATGGTGAAACAGGTTTTCCTCAGGGAACTCCTTGATCACATATTTTTGAGTATGTGGGGTACATGGATGTGTAGAACCTTACATCCTAGTGTAGGTATTTGATGTAGATTCTTGTAGTCCGTCATACCTTCACTATAAAAGAAAAGGTGAGAGGATGATGTAGATTCTAGTAGTCCATCAGACCCCACCATAAATTCCTAAAGGTGAGATGTATATCTACACTCCCTTAAAGACACAAATACTGTATCGGTGAAAGATAAACAAGAAATCTTCCGATAGCGAAGAGAGTACAGAATGCCACTGTAACTCTAAAAATAGCGAAGGACCAGAGTACCCTGGTGAGCTATTACAAAGACATCCCGCCAGATGTCAAACAATCAATCCTCTAACTGACTGAGGAAGATGAGGTCATAAGAATCCAGCTCTTTTAATGACCTAGTATGATACCGAGGCGACTTAATAGTGATCGGTTGGAGTATGAGTGGTATACCTCATCTCCACAGGGCATAACAATAATGTTTGAAAAACATAATCAACAGTGTAGTATATCTGTTAGAGTTATCTACGAGTTATTTGATTGATGTTACCTTCAAAGGCATAGATGTTCTCATATTTTAATATTGATTGAACTCTTGCTTATCATCAGAACTGCTAGTGAATATCTTGAAGGCTCTTATTGCTTTAGTTATTCCTTACTTTGCTTATAAAGCCTAGTGGAGAGTTATAACTCTCGCTGGGGCAATTATGTATAATTGTCTCACCCCGTAGACTTCTAATTTTTAGGTGGTCGTCGAAGACGGAGGAACAAGAACTCTGGTGACCAATCCCAGCAACAGCAGCATCAGGAGCAGTAACTATCTCAGGTGGAGATCTAGCCTGCTTCATGGTGTAGATAGAGTCAAGTCCTATATGTCCTCTGTACTCTCAGGTCCTGGAGTGTTTTGGAGTATGAACTCTTGAGAGATTTTGTACCCTGTTGTATATAATTACTCAAGAAGTAATTGTCAGTGATGTAAACAGTTAAATCCTTTTTCTATGGAAAAGGTTTGTGGTTTCAGGCTCTTGTCTCAAAAAGTTTTAATTTCCCGTGATTTTTGTCTTCCGCTGTTTATCGATTGCTTTCGCACATGTTTAATTCGAGATTAATTCGTGGTTTGGAGATCGGAGCCCACACAAAGTCTGTCCAGTTATCATTAATTCAGATCTAACGACAGAATAAGAAGACAAACTCTTAACAAAATTAAAAGAAAGAAGAAAAGCCATTGGCTACAAGATGAGTGACCTCACAGGGGTCAGTCAAGTGCTTTGCATGCATATAATCCCCATGATGGAAGATCACAAGATGACCGTAGAACACCAAAGGAAACTTAATCCAAATAAGAAAGAAGTCGTCCGCCTTGAAGTTGTTAAATTACTCACTTCTGGAATCATCTACCTGATCTCCGATTCGCCATGGGTCCGTCTGGTGCATGTTGTCCCAAAGAAAGGTGGAACTACTATGATACGAAATGAAAACGATGAACTCATCCCCAATCAAACAGTCACAGGGTGGAGGATGTGTATTGATTACCGGAAGTTAAAAAAGGTGACTCGAAAGGACCACTTCCCAATGCCTTTTCTTGATCAAGTCTTAGAAAGATTGGCTCACCAAGAATATTTCTGTTATTTTGATGGTTACTCTGGATTATATCAAATACCCATACATCCAGATGACCAAGAGAAAACTACTTTTACTTACCCATTTGGAACATATGCATTTAGAAGAATGTCGTTCAGACTCTGCAATGTGCCTGCAACTTTCCAACGTTGCATGGCAGCTATATTCGCTAGTCTTACTGAAACCATTATGGAAGTTTTTATGGATGATTTTTCTATGTATGGAGATATATATGACTCGTGCCTAAAGCACTTCTCCCTTGTCCTTGAATGATGTGAAGAAGCATGTCTTGTATTAAATTGCGAGAAGTGTCACTTTATGGTAAATGAAGGCATTGTCCTCAGCCATAGAGTTAGCAGTACAGGAATCGAAGTTGACAGAGAAAAAATAGAAGTGATTTCCAAACTTGCTATTCCAATGAATATAATAGAAGTTTGTGCATTCCTGGGTCATGCATGTTTTTACAGATGGTTTATAAAAGATTTCTCCAAGATAACCAAGTTGATGATGAATTTGTTACTAAAGGATGTTGAGTTCAATTTTGACGAAGAATGTGTCAAAAGTTTCAACAACCTAAAGCTTGTTATTACAACAACACCCATCATTAGAGCTCCAGATTGGGATCACCCATTTGAAATTATGTGTTATGCCAGTGATTATTTTGTGGGTGTTGTTCTGGGCCAATGTATAGAAAAGAAACATTATGTGATCTACTATGCATCGGAAACCCTCAATGAAGCTCAGAGGAATTATGCAACTACTAAGAAAGAACTTCTTGCGGTAGTGTATGCCTTTGACAAATTCAGATCCTACCTCATCAGTTCAAAAGTCATTGTCTACATAGATCATGCAACAATATGTTACCTCCTATCGAAGAAAGATGCAAAACCCAGGTTGATAAGATGGATTCTCCTACTACAAGAATTTGATCTGGAGATAAAAGATAAAAAGGGTATAGAGAATGTTGTGGCAAACCACCTCAGTCGTATCCACACTCAGGATACTGAGAGGATCCCGATTAATGATTCTCTTCTGAATGACCAATTAATGAAAATATCAGAAGCTAGACCTTGGTACTCAGACTATTTAAATTACCTCACCGCTGGTATCATCCACCCTGAATGCACCAGAAATGCACTGAAGAAATTCATGCATGATGTGAAACAGTATCATTGGGATGAGTCGTACCTTTTCAAATTCTGTGCCGATGGTCTATATAGACGATGTATCGCTGAGGAAGAAGCTCAACTTATTTTAGAGCAATGTCACTCAGGCCTAGTTGGAGGCCATATTAGTTCTAAGAAAACTGCTATAAAAGTTTTGCAATGTGGATTCTTTTGGCCAACCATATCCAAAGACTCCTACAACTTTGTTCTATCATGTGACAAATGTCAAAGAACATGTAACATTACAAAGAGAGATGAGATGCCACTTAAGTTGTGGCAAGAAATCGAGATATTTGATGTTTGGGGTGTAGACAACATGGGTCATTTCCCATCTTCTCATGGATTTTCCTATATCCTAGTGGCGGTGGATTACGTCTCAAAATGGGTTGAAGCCATACCGACCGTCACTAGTGACTCCAAACCCATCATCAAGATGTTCAAAGACATTATTTTCCCCCATTTCGGAGTCCCACGAACTGTGTTATCTGACGAAGGTTCTCATTTTCTTGAAAGAAGATTTGAAGCTTTGCTAAGGAAATATGGTGTAACTCACAAGGTAGCCTCACCCTACCATCCACAAATGAGTGGACAAGTAGAGGTTTCTAATCGTCAACTCAAGGCTATTTTGGAAAGGACAGTAGGTCGTAATCGAAAAGATTGGTCAGTGAAAATCAATGACACATTATGGGTCTACCAAACTGCTTTTAAAACTCCTCTTAGAACTACACCATTTCGATTGATCTATGGAAAGTCATGCCACCTGCCTGTTGAACTGGAACACAAAGCATGGTGGGCAATAAAATAGCTAAATTTTGACATGAAGAAAGCGAGCCAAGCCAGGACTCTGCAACTCCAAGAGCTAGATGAACTCAGGATGACAACCTATGAGAATGCATGAATCTATAAAGAGAGCACAAAATTTTGGCACGACGGTCACCTGAAAAGAAAAGACATACGAGTGGGAGACCAAGTTCTTCTATTCAACTCAAGGTTGAAGTTATTCCTAGGAAAACTCTATTCTTGTTGGTATGGACCTTACATTGTCAAAAGCATCTCCCCACACGGTGCTTTCTCCTTATGGAGTGAAAATTCAGGCTATTTTGTGGCAAATGGCCAACTCGTGAAGAGATACTCCACCCCAGTAGATACTAGCATTGAAGAATTGATAAATCTCACCAATCCAACAGATCCACCGTAAAGTTGAAGGAATCAGTCGATCCATCGACATAAAACAAAGGTGCTTGTCGGGAGGCAACCCGATCAATAAATTTATTTTACTTTCAAATTAGAATGTTTCTGTAATTTTCTTTTTACTTTTTAGATAATTTTCCATTAAATAAAAATTACATCGCAAGATGCTATCTTTAGTTCTGACTAGTCTTCATTTTTGAGATTTTCATATGGAGGACACACGCTGATTTGAACGTAACCACATCTGGTGGTTCAACCGGCATGAATTTTCCCCTCCATCTCGGATTTAGAGTTTGCTCAGGACAAGCAAATTTCTAAGTTTGGGGTGGAGGGTGGGTGGTATGTATCTTACTTTCCACCCTCACCCGTCTAACTCATACTTAAGATTTCATTGTTGCATTTTTTACCAAAATTTTCATTTTGACCAAAATTTTCAAAATTTTCAAAAAAAAATTAAAGTCTTTTCAAAGAATTTGAACAGATACTTGATGAAATTTTGACACTTCCTATTTCATTAAAAGGCATTACCTAGCCCGCTATGCATTTTGAATCATTACACCCTCCTTATTCGAAGCAGATCCTCAAAAGGACCTTCTTCTAAAAATTATCCTTTTGATTGAAATCATCTTATGAAGCTTATGAATCCTTACATCATGATCTTTATGCAAAAATGGCAAGTGTCTGTCGAACTGATAGAGATCAAACATGTCGTGCTTCCTAACTGACTAGTGGAACAATAACATGGAATCCCCACTGGATCCTCATCAAGTCATTATTTGAGCAGAGTACGATACAAAGAACAACCCAGTGCACGGAATTGTAAATCAAGTTGCATTCTGATATGAACTCTCTTCTACACTTCTTCTATCATCTTCGTACCCCTCCATCCATAAAAAAGAAACAAAAATAGCCAAAATGGTGCCAAACCCTAAGTTTGGGGTGGCACGCCACTTCCCTCTATATCCACTTCTTCCATACCCCTCACAAATTAATAGGGGCATACCACCAAGAAAAGATGCCCAAAGTGCACACAAAAAAATGCAATCTTGAGTCGAATAGAGGAGAGATTCGCACAAAAAATATGTAATAAATGAAATTGCAAATAATATAATAAAAATCTCGAGTCGAATAGAGGAGAGATTTATTTCTTCCTTCCATATCACCCCTCACTCCCTTTTATACCTAAAGGCACAATGAATGCCTCCACTATCCTGAAAAAAAACACCAGTGTCAGACCAGGTGCACACTTGTCATTCTATGGGTATCTCTGGACTCTTACAAAACTCTTTGACATGCTTGTTGGAAAAAGTGAGGAGGAAGTGATGTTGGAAAACAAACTCAGGAACGAAGATATGGTAAGATGTGTTCAATGGTCTCAGGAAGTTGAGATGTTGAGTCATACTGAGCAGAAAGAAAACAATTGTGATGTGAAGATGAGGAAATCACACGAATTGAAAGTATTCATTTGGCGACCATTTTAGATTTTGTGTTACTCGAGGACGAGCAACATTTAAGTTTGGGGTGTTTTGATGAATGCATATTCATCATGAAATTCATTTGCCATCTTGGGTCAAATTTGACTCAATGCACCCAAGTTCAGTCACTAAATATCAAAATGTGCAATATTACTTAATTGGTTCAATTATCAAAGTTTTAACGAAGTTTATGTTGATTTTATGCAGGTCTTGATGAGGTTGAACAATCAGCTGGAACCCACCTCCGTTTAACCCTAATCCACCTTCAACACAATCATCACTACCTTCTGCTTCACTCCATCTTCATCCCCATCAACCATCATCCAAATCAAACCCTTTTGAGTGGGACCCACATTTCTTCGACATTTGATCTACCCTCACTCATCCTTGGTATTGGCCATATGGTTTCAACCATACTGTCTTGACCAATCAGTTTCATCCATACGGTCTCAAGACCATATAGGCAACCTCAACTCATCAAGACCGTTTGGGCTGTTGTAAAGCAAGGCCGTGTGGTCACATGTCCAAGACCATTTGGTCATATACAAGCAAAACCATTTGGATGTTGGGAAGCCGAGACCGTTTGGGCAACTCGACAGCAATGTCACATGCTTCCCATCTTCTTCGTCCTTGGTTCCCACCTACAAACCCTAATCTGCAGCACCCCCACACCCAGCGGCACCCTTTCCCTCCATCTACAATGTCACAACACCTACTCGATGACCCCCACTCAACCTGCTCCTCACCGGTCTCAAGACCATTTGGTTAGAGACCAGTCACAGAGATCGTATGAACGATGACCAAAACCAGAGACCGATTGCACGAGGCATCGACAACCAAGACCATTTGTGAGACCGGTCGACAGAAACAATTTGGTCAGTGGTACCTCCAAGACCGGTTGAGCAACGCATGACTTCCAAGACCATTTGGAGCATCAGCTCAAGATCGATTGATCGTTGGAGTTACCCAGGCCATTTGGAGTGGAAGAGCTGCGAGGACCGTTTGGAGATATGAACGCAAGACCATATGAACTTAGCAGATCCTCCAAAACTGTTTGGAGGATAGCCTGATAGCAGACCATTTGGATGGGATCCTTATCCAAGACTGATGAAGGCATATACCCAGGACCATTCAGAGGCATAGATCGCGTGAAGGCCAGACTGTTTGGACAAAATTGTAAAGGCAAGATCGTTTGAATGTCTATGCATCGCAAACCGTTTGGGTAGAGACCATATGGTCGCTAACTCCAAACTGTTTGGAAGATACTAGCTAGTTTTGCAAGACTGTTTAGAGCAGAATACTAAGAACAATTGGAGATGAAATTCCAAGACCGTTTGGACTTAACCACTCAATACCGTTTGGAACCAATAATAGCAAACTGTTTGGATGAAAATACAAGACTGTTTGGAGATAAAAAGTCGCCAAACCATTTGGACCAAACCATGGGGAGGACTCACACTAAAAAAACGTGAGGACTAGACCTGAGCCTATAAATAGGTACAGTAGGGTCCTCATTTGGGGGCATCGATCTAGGGATGCCGACAGGCTGCCTGAACACATGTCCGATCAGATCCATTATCCACACCAATGTCATTCCACCTGCTCATCCTGCTGTGAGCAAAGAGACTGAGAAGAGAAGGAAGGAGGAGAGAGAAAGACTGCTCAGTCTATCTTGGCATCCCTCGTTCCTCATCCAAATATGCTCCGACATGACGTAGAAGACCGCATCATCTTCACCGAGCTGCGACTACCTTCTGCATCATTCTCATGGTGGAATCTTCCCTCTCTCTTATTCTTCTTGTTTCTCGCATCATGAGTGAGTAGTTCCTTTTTGTTGGGGTGTGGGGACTAACCCCACCGCCCATGCAAGCATGTTCCTTTGTTAAACATTCCATGGCAATGTATATAACTTTTCATTTCGTTGTTAATCGATAATGTTTGTAGTTGTTTACCTACAAGCTTTCATCTTATTTTTCCCTATGTTGTGAGAACTTCTATATGTAGGGTAGAATGTTGATTAATGAGATTGACTCCCAAACTAGAAATAGAATGGGATTCCTTGAGGTTGTAAGTGTATGATCTGTGAGAGTACAAGCCATCTAACCTACGATGACGCTTCTATGTGCCTAACGCCTGTATAGGGGGTCCACAACCTTAGTTGGATTTTGTATCATCCTGGTTAATCGTCAATGTTTGTCTGTAGATTAATCACCTACTTGCTTGTCAATTAGCATGGTTGACTCCTTGATGAGAACTTCTGATAGGATTCCTTGAGGTTGTAAGTGTGTGATCCGTGAGGGGATGAGCCATCTAGCCTACGGTGACACTTCTGTGGTCTAAACATCCCTTAGGGAGGGTCACAGCCTTAGTTGGATTTTATATCTTCAGAGCCATAAGTATGTGATCTAGATTGTGATGAGACATCTGATACCTAAGGTGATGCTTATGCAAACTTAATGCCCATATTGGTGGTTTGGAAGCAACTCTATTTAGATAGTTATATCTTACCAGGATGTTTGATGTTTGGATGTGTTTGCATGTGTAGTGGTGGTGAAACCTAGTACCATCCCAGCAATTCTATATCATTAATCTAGATCAAACTTTAATTATGCTCTTTTACTTTCTTGTATTTAGTCTAATTAACCTCAAATCAACCAATAGTTCTAAATATTAGTTTTACTTGAGCTAGATTCGACTGACAAAGATTCTTAAAAATGTTGTCCTTTGGGATTCGATCCTTAACTATATTGTGATAAGACCCGTCCGCTTGTGGGTGGTATTATTGCATGAGGTTTTGGTAAAAGCTCAGGGATTTCAACCCTGAGTGAGTTTGTTAGTGCGATGATATAACACGTCAGCTATGGCAATTCCTTGTGGCTCTAAGAAATTACATTAGAATGAACATAACCATCACTTTTTGTTTATTGCATGTGTTCTTGTCAGATATATAATGTATATGATACATAAGTATGTGATGATTGATTAACTATATGTATTTATAAATACAAAATCCCTCAAATAAAATATTAAGTCTTATATGCTTAGCAACACACATGAAAAACTTGATCGGTTAAGTGTGGCACCCTAAGGGTGGTGTGTTGTCTATCTCATGGAAGTGTGATCGTAATAATGTGGGTCTGTCAAGCAGTGTGTATGATAACACTGCACTATACATATTTATGTATATATTTTACACCACTTTTAGAATAACTTTAGTCGACTTTGAAGACATTTTATCTATCTTCTTGACTAAAGTCTTGTTTGGTGATTTCAAGAGTCAGCCAAAGACTGCGACCATGGCTTCACCAAAGACCACGACCGTGACTTCTCCAAAGTCGTGACCGCGGCTTCTCCAAAGACCGCGACCATGACTTCTTCGAAGATCTCAACAGCGACTCTTCCAAAGATCGCAACTGAGACCCTAGGGAGGATCATGGTCAAGGAGAATCGTGGTCAAGAAAGACCGTGATCGCGGTCTTAATTTGGTGGAAGGCGCCTATAAATAGCGCCCCCACCTGTCTTGTCAAGACATCAGATCAGAGAGAGATTAGATCCTGATACCACGAAGTGCTGCCGCATCCCAGAGTCGTTGTCGACCATCCATCAGTTTTGAATCTCCGGAGCGAAGGCCGAGGAGAGGGAAGATGACCACCTGCACCTGCCGCTCCTTGGAGAGAAGGAGACATCCCCATGGTAGATCTAGATCTGAAGAAGTAGTGTGTAGTATCACGTTTCTTCTCCTCTGAATATATCATTTCCTCATGTTGTACTCACCTCCATTCTTCGTGGTATCTCATGGATCAGTTTTTCTATAGCACCACCATGTTACCCGCAAGCTTGAGCGGCTAAGCACCATAACTTAGGTTGGGGGTAGCCACTAAGGCTCTCCCAGCATGTATATTGTCTCTTTCTTTTGAATATACATATTCTTATCAAGATTATATCCTTGCACCTGTCTTAATGCTTCACTTGTATGCTTAGCTACCATCTTGTGATGTTTGATTGTTGATATCTCGAGAGAGTAATGTCACTTTTATCCCATGTCATGGAGTAGTATGAATGCACAAGAGTGTTGGAATGCTAAAGGCTTCTACCCATATGTTTTGCTGTGAGGTTTTTGAGTTGTCATCTCGAGAGAGAGGCTTCTCTTAGGCCTAGATCTATCCTCATCTCGAGAGAGAGTGGAATAGACATTTTATGGTTACTTGTAATCTTGATATGAGTATGCAGGAGAGAGAGATAGTATGCTTATTGGAGAGTCACCTTGGTTGGTGAGCCCCAACCTAAGTTTTCCCATATACTTGTTACAATTTGTTTCTTTTACTTCTTTTGTCTTACTGTTCCTGTTCTTGAACTACCGTTCCATCGGGAACACATTTTAATCCTCTTTTATGTTGGAGTATAGAGAGTGTTGATTCCGCGTTCTTAGCACGACAAACCTTGTCCCTGTGTTCGACCCCGATAGCTACATCAGACCCCGTTATCGTTGCGGGGGCCTGAGTGTCGGGTTATCTCTTTAAAAGTCTAACTACATTAATCTGCTCTTTTTAGACGCGCAATTTAGGCCGGTCAACTTTTTGGCACCATTGTCGGGGACAAGGCAAAATGATACTATTAAGGAACCCGAGTTGAGCCACTATACTCCCGTGCCTCAAGCTTAGCAATAAGCTCGACAACACAACCACTCTAGGTCTTCTAACCTAAACCTGTGTAGAATAGTTGTTTTCATCAAGCCCAATTTCCTAACTTGATCATACGTTCTATTTAGGTACCTCGGGAAGAAACACTTGGCCCATACTAACTCCGCTCACCATGCCACCCCGCATGGGACCACCCCTTTCTGCGGACGAGCAGAATGCGAGGATTGGACAACACCCACCCCCGCCAGAAATTGATGAAGATGGCCGTTATAATGATGATCGTCTCTATGAAGAACAAGAACAACCTGAAGACGATCATCACCATGAGGAGAGTCGTCATCGCTGTAGGCACAGAAGAAACCACCAAGAGTGAAATCACATGGATAGAGCCAGTGAAGATGATGAAAAGGAAGAGAAGAGTCTTTGGGAGTTGGCAGCTACAAAAACCAATAACTCAAGATGTCTTGTGGTCATCCTAAGGTTCAATGCAGCAAACTTCAAACTGAAGGCAGTTGTAATATCTATGATCCAGAACAAAAGCTTTCGAGAGAATTCAAAGAATGATAACCCTTATCATCATCTCGATGCTTTTAAGAATATCTATGACACCATCAAGATGCAGGGAGTTCTGTAAGAAGTCATTTACTGCAAGGGTTTTATCTTCTCTTTAGAGGACAAGGCACTATCATGGTACCTTGGGCTACCGCATCAAGCTTTGAATGGATGGAATGCATTGGAAGACGCTTTCATAAATGAGTTTTACCCCACCGAGAAGAATGTTCGTAATAGGCAGAAGATCACGTCTTTCATGCAGAAACCAAGTGAGAATCTGCATGAAGCCTGGGAAAGGTATCAGGAGTACCAGAGAGACTACCCTCCCCACAATTACAAGAAGGGGTTCTTAATAACAACTTTCTACAATGGTCTAACCCCTGAAGAGAGAGTCTCGCTAAATGCAACAGCAAGAAATGACTTTCTCGGGAAAAAGCCTAGTAGATCTAAAAAGATCATAGAAAACATGGATGAGTTACAAACTGGGACTGATTATGACCGGACCGACATAGGATATGCTAAGAAAGCCACCAATAAAGGACCGTCGATTGAATCAAAGGCTCTCGAAGCGATCACGTCTCAAATACAAAAGATAGCCACATATGTCAAACAACTGAAGGAATCAGGGGGAAAGGAAAGAAGCTAATTGAGAAGGTGATGAAATGTATCACCTGTGGTGAAGGTGGGCATGGGATAGACAATTGCATATATACCTGACCCGAAGAATCTAGTGAAAGTGAGTCTGAAGAGGAGGAAGCTGAAAATGTCTCTTATGCTAACTTTAAGAGACCACAGCACCCATGATTCAACAATGGCAACAAGGATGCTGCAGAAAATTCACATCAATTGAATAATCCACCCAAGCAACCACCAAGTTTCGAGAAGAAAAGTGGGAAAGGATAGTACACCAAGACATGCACTTTCCAGACAAACAAAACCAACTACCAAGGTCAAGGTAAGTATCAAAACTACCAAGCTGCTAATGCAAGTCAAGGACAAGCTCAAGGACAGAGTCAAATAAGAAGTACTAGTCATCCTGACTTAGTAGGCAAACTATTTGATTTCGTAAAGCGACAGGACACGATAAACAATCAACTTGCACAAAGTGCACTTTCCAACTCTGGCATTCTGAATACTATGCATGTATAAATGGCGGACATGCAAACACATCAATGCCAGATAGATCAACAGCTCGCTCAGTTGGCCGAGCTCATAAAGAACCCCTCGGGGAAGATTCCTTCTAACACAGAATCTGCCAAGATGGCAATCCTTAGATCGGGAAGAACAATAGAGCTCCCTGAGGTGATAAGACCTGAAGAACCAGAGCTAGAGAATGTTACAGAGAACCCAGCCAAGGGAGAGAACTAGCACCCACTGGTCAGGTAACTAGAACCTAAAGAAGAATTGCTCGCCAAGAGGAGTCAATACTCGCCAAGATTACCTTTTCCTTACAAGCTTGTAAAGGCTCACCTCAAGAAGAGGTATGAGAAGTTTATGGAATCAGTGAAAAAGCTCCACCTGGAAGTACCATTTTTGGATGCCTTAGAAGAAATGCCGACCTATGCCAAATTCTTCAATGATCTTGTCACAAACAAAATACGAGGGGGAAGGATTGAAAGTGTACACCTAGCCAGCATGTCAACAACTTTCATAAAAGCAGAACTACCTACCAAGAAGAAAGACCCTGGAGCCTTTACTATACCTTTTGTCGTAGGGGATAACATTGAAAGGAAAGTCCTCGCCGACTTGGGGGCTAGCATCAGTCTAATGCCTTTAAGCCTCGTGCAACGATTAGGACTAACTGAGATGGTCAGGACTAATATGAGAATTGAGTTGGCGGACCACATTTTCAAAAGTCCAGTGGGAGTAGTCGAAGATGTTCCGATTCGCATGGGGAAATTCTTCATCCCATGTGATATTGTTTTCATTGACACTATTGAAGACCCTAAATGCCCTATTATCTTTGGACGTCCTTTCTTGGCGACCGGTAGGGAACTAATTGATGTTGCTGAAAGCATCATAACTCTGAGGGTCGGAAATGATCACATAGATTTCAAGGTGAAAGACGCTATGAAAGGACCGTCCCTGCTCGAATTTGCTTACTTCGTGGATAGCTACAACCAATATTGCAAAGAAGTAGAAGAAGACACAGCGGTGGTAGACCCTCTTATGAGGTAATTAAACAAAGAAGATTCGGAAATTGACGACCCTGAGGTTGCTGAGATCCTTGAATACCTGAATCGAAACGCAGGGGATTTGAGCGACGAAGAGGAAGTTGTTGAGGATGTCAAGTATGCTTCTGTAGAACTGATAAGGGAAGAAGAGAAAGTACCAAAACCCAAACCTAAACTTAAGCAATTACCGAAAGGTCTGAAATATGAGTTTCTTGATCCTGAAGAGAGGAATCCTTTCATAGTCAATGCCAGCCTAACCAAAGAGCAAATGGAAAGACTTCTGAAGGAGCTAAGGCTCCATAGGCAAGCTATAGGCTATTCAGTGGATGATATCAAGGGGCTTAACCCTGCTCTATGTATGCACCACATAAATCTTAAAGAATTAGCAAAACTTCTGGTTCAACCCCAGAGGAAGCTGAATCAAATGTTAAAAGAAGTTGTAAAGAAGGAAGTCATCAAGCTAAGAGATGCAGGTATTATCTACCCGATCACCGATAGCAATTGGGTGAGCCCAATTCATGTTGTGCCAAAGAAAGGGGGAATGACAGTGGTGAAGGGTGATAAAGGAGATGAAGTAGTCGTTCGGATAGTTATCGGGTGGAGAATGTGCATCGATTATCGAAAGATGAATCAAGCAACGAAGAAAGATCACTATCCTCTTCCCTTTATTGACTAAGTGCTAGAAAGGTTGGCGCATCACGAATATTTTTGCTTCTTGGACGGTTATTCCGGATTTTACCAAGTTCCCATCCTACCTAACGATCAGGAGAAAACTACCTTCACCTGTCTATATGGTACCTATGCTTTCCGATGAATGTTGTTCGGACTATATAATGCTCCTGCAACATTCCAATGTTGCATGATCTCAATGTTCTCTGACTTTTTGGAAGACATTGTGAAAGTCTTTATGGATGATTTTTCTATTTATGTAAGAGATTTTGATGGTTGTTTGAGAAACCTATCGTTAGTCTTACAATGCTGCGAAGAGAAGAACTTAGTCCTTAACTGGGAGAAATGCCATTTTATGGTGCAAGAAGGCATAGTCCTGGGGCATAAGGTCTTAAAGATAGGTATTGAAGTAGATGTAAGCAAGATCAAAGCCATCTCTAAACTGCCTCCACCTAAGTCCGTGATAGGGGTGTGAAGTTTTCTTAGTCATACCGATTATTATAGAAAATTCATCAAAGATTTTTCGAGGATATCAAAACCCCTTTCAAATATGCTGGTTAAAGATGCAGAATTTGATTTTCTGGATGATTGTCTGAAAGCTTTTCAGACCATGAAGGAAGCTCTAGTAACCCCACCTATTCTCCAAGCCCCGGATTGGGAGTTACCCTTCGAGCTAATGTGCGATGCTAGTGAAGTTTCCATGGGGGTAGTCCTAGGGCAGAAGAAGGACAAGAAACATCATGTTATATGCTACGCCAGCCGCACCCTGGACGAGGCACAAGTAAATTACACTACCAAAGAGAAAGAATTGCTAGCTATTGTTCTTGCTTTTGACAAATTCAGGTCTTATCTGATTGGAGAAAAAGTAAAGGTTTATACTGACCACGGAGCTATCAGATACCTAATGCAGAAAAAGGACACTAAGCCTAGGTTACTGAGGTGGGCCCTATTACTCCAAGAGTTCGATCACAAGATCATTGACAAGAAAGCGGCAGAAAACGTAGTGGTCGACCATTTGTCGAGGATTATCTTCAAATACAAAAATGAGCCACATGTTAATGATAACTACGCAGATGAGGCTTTACTCATGATAGAAGTCGAAGAACAGAACTTGGCATGGTTCGCGGACATTTGCAACTACCTTGCTTGTGGGGAGTTACCATCGGACATCACATACAACCAGAAAAAGAAGCTCTTGTCTAATGTGAGGAACTACTATTGGGACGACCCATTACTATTCAAGAAATGTTCGGACAGTTTGTACAGAAGATGTATACCGGAAGAAGAGGTCCCACTAATATTGAAGGAATGCCACTCTTCACCATATGGAGGGCATCATAGTGGGGACAAAACTACTGTAAAAGTGCTTCAATCAGGATTTTACTGGCCTTCACTATTCAAAGATGTTGCTGCTTATGTGAAGGTTTGCAAGGAGTGCCAATCAACTGGAAATATAGGAAAAAGGAATGAAATGCCTATGACAGACTGGGTAGAAGTTGAGATCTTTGACGTTTGGGGAATAGACTACATGGGTCCCTTCCCCTCGTTAAAAGGTTATCAGTACATATAAGTGGTTGTGGACTATGTGTCAAAATGGGTAGAGGCTGTTGCAACCCAAACTTGTGACTCTAAGTCTGTGATTAAGCTTTTTGAGAAAACTATCTTCTCACACTTTGGAGTACCCCGCACCGTGATAAGCGATGGCGGATCACATTTTGGGGAGAAGCAATTTGAGGCGCTATTGAAGAAGTACGGGGTCAAGCACAAGGTTGCAACACCCTATCACCCTCAAACCTCTGGACAGGTGGAGGTATCTAAAATGCAGATTAAACAAATCTTGGAAAAGACTGTCAACCGTATTCGGAAAGACTGATCCATGAAGCTCAATGATGCTCTCTGGGACTATAGAACTGCTTACAAGGCACCCATAGGCACCATGCCTTACAGGCTTATCTATGGAAAGTCTTGTCATTTACCCTTAGAGTTAGAGCACAAGGCCCTTTGAGTGATTAAATTTCTAAATATGGACTTGGATAAGGTGGGGCAAAAGAGATATTTGCAGCTACACGAGCTCGAGGAGCTGAGATTGCATGTGTATGAAAACATAAGGATTTACAAGCAAAGGACCAAGGTGTGGCACGATGCCCGTCTAAGGAACAAGGACATTCACGATGGAGATAAGGTTCTTCTCTTCAATTCTAGCGTCAAGCTTTTCCCTAGGAAGCTCAGACCAAGATGGTCATGCCCTTTTTCTGTGGAAAAGATTTATCCATCAGGAATGATGGAGATTCAAGGAGAAAAGACTGGGATCTTCAAGGTCGATGAAGCATTTGTAAGAAGATCAGAGATCAACCTAGATGAACCAACAATGCTCAACAAAGAGAAGGATCGAGAGTTGCCTCATCTGACTGAAAGACCAGAGGAGTGAAAAATTTATGTAGTCTAGCTAAGAGACTTTAAATTAAGTGCTTCTTGGGAGGCAACCCAAGTTTTTGATCTCTCTTCTCTTTATCTTTGCTTTGTCCTTCCTTCTTTCCTTTAGTTTAAGTTTTCTTTCCTTTTCTGAGTGTTGGATTTAAAGAATGGTGGTCTGGCTTAATCGCGGTCGTGAATATAATCAAAACCGCGGCTTTGCTCTTGCTTGTTGGATTATCAAGCCCACGATCATTTCTCTTAGCTGAAAGACCGCGACTGCGGTTTTCTTAAAAGAATCACGACTGTGAATATAATTGTGACAGCGACTCCTCTCTTGAACATCGCGACCGTGATAAAAATCACGATCGTGATGTTTTACTCGGTTAAGTTAGAGCGATCTGAATGCCTATAAATACTTTTAAGTCACCGAACGACAGACTCTTTACGCTCCTTTTGCTTTTGTGCAACCCTTTAGATTTTCCTAGTCTGTTTGTTCAAGAACCGCAGTTGCAGCCGCAATTCCTCCGTCTGACGCCCAAGCCAGTCGTCGCCGTGTGTTTGTCGGGATTTTTCGCCTTGCCGTTCGTGACCTTCGCCATCATCGCATACTCTCCCATCGATCAGGTAACCTACTCGTTCATCTTTCCTCGCACCGACATGTTTTATTTTGATTTCTAGCTCTTCCTTCATCGCTACGGAGAGCCGCTTTCACCATTTAGTCGATTTTCACCTCGCTGACGCCTTGTTTCTGGGCGCTTAGCCCCATCCTCCTTCTTGACCCTAAAGAGAAAGTTTTTAAAACTGTAAAAAGCATTGGACGATGAACAGCGGTCTGAAGAATTGAACATATGGAGTAGGCGTCGTGACCTTCGTCGTCGTCGCATACTCTCCCATCGATCAGGTAACCTGCTCGTTCATCTTTCCTCGCACCGACAGGTTTTATTTTGATTTTGAGCTCTTCCTTCGTCGCTACGGTGAGATGCTTTCGCCGTTTAGTCGATTTTCACCTCGTCGACGCCGTGTTTCCGGGCTCTTAGCCCCGTCCTCCTTCTCGACCCTAAAGAGAATTTTTTAAAACCCTAAAAAGCATTGGACAATGAATAATGGTCTGAAGAACTGAACGGATGGAGTAGGCCAAGAGCTTGGTCATCACAAACCGTCGCGAGGTGTTAAACCCTAAGAACTGAAAACCGTAAAACCCTAAAAAGCACTAATTCTGGCTTTTCTGCAGAAAGGACCGTGACAGCGATTATAATCGTGACCGCAATTGACATCACGACCACGATTTCTTCCTCAGAAAAGAATCATGACCGCGATCTTTTCAAGAAATAACCACGACCGTGATTAAAAACTACGACCGCGGTCTCTTCAAAAAGGTTATGACATGATTTCCTCTAAAACAATAATAACCACGACCGCGATTAAAAACTGTGACCGTGATTCTTACTACCTTTTTAATAAGTTTGTAACCAAAAAGTTAAAAATGATAACCTATAACCTGATGATTACCCTTAAATAAAAGAGTTCTTTGGGTATACCTTACTGAGGACTAATCTACTTTAACCTGTAGAATGTCTTCTCCAGCTTCAAGTGATCCCCTGTACCAGAGGGCTACCTCCCTTAAGGAGGTAGAGATGATAGTTAAAGATTTAATAGAGAAGCTAAAGAAGAGCACCGCCCTGCCAGTCCCCAAACGCCTGGAGATACAACTAAGACTGGAACAATATCAGAGGATATTGGCGGGAGTGCCACATGAGCAGTCCACTGAAGCAACCGAGAAGACGGGGGAAACGGAGACCTCCGAGTATCAACCTGAAGAGTCAAGAAGCCCAGTACACGGGAAAAAGCAGAAAGCTGCATTCAAGGAACCCAGGCCTAGTAAGAAGGTGAAAACTAAAACGCGATAGAAGGAGTTTTTATGCCTCAAGGGAAGGCCCCATCTCGTACCCCGGGACATTGTGCACCAGTCCACCTACGATTGGATGTCCGCTAATATGGACTGTGTGCCGACACGTTACTTCGACATGGAGGCCTTCAAGAGGCTGGGGTTGTATGACAGGATGGTAAAATTCCTGGAAGGCACGAACTTACGAACTATTTGCATGCCCGAAGTAAGGTCGTACCGGAGGTTGACCCTAGAATTTATGTCCTCTCTGACAAAGCTTACCACCGGTAATGAGACGCGAGCAGTAGGAGGAGGGGACTACCAGCTCAAGGTACGACTGCAGGGCAAAACCCACCAGATAATAGAGACATATCTGAATAGGATCTTCATCGCATCCGAAGAAGAGGCTAAGGCATGTTCAGGTTCCCTGGGAGAGAGAGAGAGAGATTACTGTGTATGACAGCAACTAGATGTGGGAGGAGCTGACTGGAGAGGAGAAGCACAACCCTAAGAACTCCAACGCCTCCAGAATCATCTCTTTCTTCATCAAGATCATACAGAAGATCACCGCCTTCTCTATAGATACTAGGTCAGAGACCGGGACAGTCAGGAAGGGGGGTCTCTTTCTTATATGGTCTATGATCAATAGGCGACCCGTGAATATAGGAAGGATCCTTATTAGGAGGCTATCATCAGCTGTAGCCGGTGAGGCAAAGAGGAAGTCTGCCTTTTGCATGGGCGGTCAAATAGCAAGGATCGCCGACTACCTGCTGGAAGAAGGCAAATTGCAAAAATATGAAGAAATGGAGGGACAACAAAGTATTGATATAAAGTCCCTCGCCAGCATGGGAATTCTGTAAGTAAAGGGGGAGAAAGCATATTTCAAACACCAAGGACTGAAGAAGCCACTCCCCCTTCCTGAAATAGCGTTCTATGACACCCACAAGCTGCGGCCGACTCTTGACAACGTCGAGAAGATGAGCTATGGGACATTACATGCCAGCATATCAGTAGAACTAGCATGCGTACCAGAAGAAAGGAGTGTCCCAACACTAGTAGTGAAGAAAACCCAGGAGCCACTGAAGAAACTGGCGGTGGAAAAAAAAGAAACCAGAAGCCACCATTAAGCCAGCTGAAAAAGAGAGGGCCGCAGGACAAACAATGGAAGCACAAGTTGCGGACCCCGCTTCCCCAAGACCGTAGGAGGAAACTACCGCAGTGGAGGGAGAAGCAGAAAAGACTACATACACTGACGAAGTTCCACAACCCATTAGCCAACCGGAGACAGAGCCAGAAAGACAAGGCTCCTAAGCCATACTGGAGCCAGAGCCAAAGAGGGTCCAAGCCACAGTAAAACCCCCCTTGACACCAATGTGCTGGAGACAGAGGCAGAAAGACAAGCCTCTCAAAATGTACCAGTGGCCGAGCCAAAGAAGAGCCAACCAAAGGGGATGCCCCCATTGCCCCCACCTAAGCAGCTAACTGTGTCGAGTGTGTCAATGAAACGTGCAGGACAACAGCTGCACCAACAACAAGAATAGGCACCCTCCTTCGGGGGTGCCCTAGGTAATAGGTTTGATGCAATGTGGGAACACATGCATCAAACCGATTCAATTAATGAAAAGATTTCTACTTCTTTATCTGCACTAACAGTGCAGGTAAAGGAGATAGACGAGAGGATGTAAGCACTCTCAAAATTCATGCAAGAAGTTTTCATCAATCAATGGAGGATGTTGGGGATGCTGACAAAATTGCAGGAGGAAATGATGATCCTGCGAAAAAAAGGGCAAGCCAAACGCGCAGACAATGAGCAAATGTGCCAAGAATATGAAGAGGTGATGGCTGCCCTAGTAGAAGAACGACAGGGGGTGCAAGAAGACCGACGGACGCTCAGAGCTTGAAGCCCGGCAAGTGAAGAAAAATATAAAGTACCCTGCTAGCCCAGAATGCTCTCTGGCTAACCCCTCCATCCACGATGACAATGTGGGGGGTCGGGGGCAGAATCCAGCACGGAAAAGAACGGGAGTACAAGCCAAAGGCAATCTCCCATCGTTGAACAATAAGGCAACCAACTAGCAGGAAGATCAAGCCCCCCAGTACCAAAAGCATACATCACAATCAAGGGGGTTTGACCTCAACTGTGACCTAGAGGATGCGAAGGATGAAACTACCAATGAGGACGAGCAGCAGGTGGGACGTCGCCTCACCCCTCCCACACTCACTCTAACAAAAGCAGAGCAGAAAGTAAAGGCTCACCGGGAGGAGATGGTCACAACGCTTAGCTCGGCCGGCGCAGTAGAGATTGATAGGCTGATAGCTGAGCTAGGAGATGGGATGGAAGAATCAAATGACTTCCTCATCTTCCCATCTCATGATGAGCACAACAACTACATCTATGATGGGAATATTGAGGCCACACTAAAGATGATGGCCGAGGCCAGGCTGGGGCAGACGTCGGAAGAAAGCCATGGAAAAGGCATCGCCACAGAAGCTTCCTCAGAGGAAGCTGGACCAAGGGCCACAACACAATCTCAAATTAAGGGTGCTGAAAAAGTGGCTGAGGCTATGCCCACCATCCGGGAAGCCTCGATACCTACAATATAAGAGGTGATGTCAGAAGACGAGGAAGGTGGGTTGGCAGCCTTCTTTACGGAAGAGCTCTCCAGGGAGAGGCAAGCTGAAGAAAGAATGCTACTACCCACAATAGCTCCCCCTCTACCGTGTAAAATGAAGGACATGGACATGAAGACCGTGTCGTGCATCTCTTGTAGAGATTTACATGTCCTGGAAGATGTCCTCGACGACGATCTACCCAGGTCAGACATATTGTATTTCAACAAGGGTAAACGTCTGATTAGAGAAGACTTCTGGAGGGTCTTTCTGAAAACGGCACAAGTACACAAAAGGATGTTTAAGGTACTTTGTGCCACCCTCCTAGAAGAATTCCTCCATCAAGATAAGCCTCAGCCAATCTTCAACGGAACCAAATGTCTAGCCAGCCTGTTATACAAAGAAGAATATAGGGCGGCAGAAGTGTTAGAACTACAGGCGGCAGTAAGGAGAAGGGAGACCAGGAAAGTGGTGCTACCCATCCATAACGCAAAGCACTAGGGCCTAATCATCATTGACCTTATGGAGCGGAAGACGATGGTGCTCAACTACTGTGCAACATAGATGGACAGCACTTCGCTTGTCTATAAGAGGAAGGATTCCAGGGACACCTTGAAAATTCCTATATGCCTATAGCGGGATATTAAAGGGGCGAGTCTAAGGTTCCAAGGGTCCTGGAAACTCTTCTCCATAAACAAGAATGTTCCCCAGGAAAGAGCTGGCTCAGGGGATTGCACGTTTATCGTCCTACGTATGATGGAAGCCATCAATAAGGGCATTCCCCTGGAAGACCCACACGAGGAAGACCTACATGGATTGCGGGGAATGTACGCAATGGAGATCATCTACGATCGTTGATTCTTCAAGGATTCGGCGATGGCTACTAATGTCGTGCCCTGCAGGCTCCACGCAAACATCCATCTCCCTGAGAAGACACCTTAGAGGGAACAACTCAAAAGCATGTGGGTCGACCCGATAGAACCGGCTAGGGCTACAGCTTGGAAAGCGGGCTGGGATGCAGAGACTGAAGAGGCTATGAAGCAAGCAGAAGATGAACATCAGCCTTCAGTATTTGATGCTCCTGAAGCTCCTCCTACAGAAGGACAACCCGCAGAAGTAGAAGCTGAAGAAGACCTGGGGTACGAAGGACTAGAAGGCCCGACAGGAGATATAGTACCTTCCTTTGAGAACTTCGACAGATGGAGCTGCTTCAGTCTGTCGATGGAAGAACTCATAATAATCATGAGTTCTCTGAAGGAAGACAATTCACCGGGAGTTGTCATCTTCGAATGAGATGGCATCTGCGTGCTCAAAGACGACCTCTGAGAAATGTTGAGAACATGAGGGTACCTCTCAGTGAGCACGATGTTAGCCTACCAGGCGCTATTAGGAGATTCAATGTCAAACTCTCACATGGCATATTTCTTACTGGTAGACGACATCCTCAAAGACAAGAAGATAGGAGAAATAGAGTGGTTGCAATGACGGCTTCAAGCAAGCACGCCTGAACACATCTTCTTGGCGATTCTTCATGACAACCATTGGACTTTGTTGCATGTCAACCTACTGAAGAAGATTGCAATTTTGTATAATAGCTCTAATGCAGCCTTCTCACTAAAGAAAACAATTAATATGATGACAACAAAGTCTCCTACCAAAGAAAAGGCGAACACCTGCACTGAAGCCATCGTCAAAATGATACAAAAACATTGTAGAGGGTTCACAATGATCCAAGGCAAGGACTTCAAGAAGACCCAATACTGCCACAGAAGCCCTAAGCAGATACCCCTATCAAATGACTACGGGTTCTTCTGCCTATCGTGGATGGTAGCTATCGCAACTACCAGCCTCAAGGTGGAGAACATGCAGTACGAGCAGTATCACACGCTAAGGGGTATCTACGCCAGCATGCTCCTAGATTCCAAGTGGGCCTTCCCCGTCAAATAAATAAATAAAGAAGGCCCGTTTATACTTCTTCTCAAATTTTGACACCCCGAGACGGGGTGCAGGATAAGTTTGGGGGAGGAGTCCTAAACAGGCCGCAGAGGTACTAGATCCTTCCTTTTTCTATTTTCCTTTTTTGAGTTTCACTTTCCTTTTCTTGCGTTTTGAAATTTTCATTACAACTGACCTCTTAGAAGCTCGCTCCCTCTCACTAAAATTTTCAAAAAGTAGTGCTCCAGCCCCTGAGACAAAAGGATATGAGCAAACCACGAGTAAAACTACATGTCAGGAAACACTACTGTAACATCCTAATCTCCTATTTAAGTTAAAACTCCTTATTTAGAGCTATTCATAAAAATAAGCTTCTTTGAGGATTTTTTTGTAAAATCAATTTTAATATTAAAATAATCCATTTTGATTAATTTAAAAGCTTTTATATATTGAAAATATAGTTGCGGTACTTTTGTCAAATTTTGGAAAATATATATATATTGGTGGGTAAGCACACAAGCAGGTAGCTGGGTGGCAAGCAAGTTGCTCATAGAGGCAAGCATGCAGTTGGGTAGCAAGTAGGTAGCTTAAGCAAACACACTACTTGGTAAAGCAAGAAGCTTAGTGTCATGCTCCTCTTTCAAACACCTAGCACATCCTAATGTTTGACATCTATCCCACCATGTGTCAACTAATCCTTGATAGACATCTTCAAATGACACATATGCTTCCATGTGTCATCTAGCAATTCTTGAGATGACACCTAACCATCCATGTGTCACCTAACTAGTAAGCATCCACCTAAAGATGACACCTTGCACCCATGTGTCATCCACACACTTTTTTCTATTAGGATCATGCTACCCTTCACCATTCCTATATAAAGAGCCCCCATCCACCCCACCATAAGCATAAGTTCTCTCCTCTTCATCCCAAAGCAAAGGTGAACGTCCCTTCTCCCTCCTTTCCCATCTCCTTCACCATAAACCTCCAATCTCTGTCTAGATTAGCAAACCACTCTCTCTTTCTTTATGTTAGTGAAAGGAACTACCTCCCAACAAATACTCTCTGTATAGAAACCTACTACCTCCCTCCTCCACCATAGTAAGAGTAACCCAATACTATGTCTTCCAAAATATCCTTTCTCTAAGAATATATAAGTCATCTCTCTTCTACCCTAGTAAGAGAAACCCTAGAAGCTGATCTAGCTAGGAACGAGGATTGAGGTAATGGAAAGTGCGACCGAGTGCTGCCGAAATATATCAAAATTGGATATATTTAATGATTCTATGGTCTTCTTGTGGAAATATCTATTAAGGACATATAAAGGTATGGTTCCCACATTTTATCCTCCAAAAAGTACGGTTTATTATTGTTTAATATGATATTCAATTCCTATTGTAATCTATTATATCAACATCAATAAAAGGTATGGTATAGAATGGTTTGGTATTATATGCAGTAAGAGTATAGTATACTTCATATAATTTCCTAAAGAATGAATAAGTAATCAACTATACACAACCTCTTTATTAATAAGCTTAGTATGACTTCCATATATTCGTCCATATTATCCTTTAAAAATTGAGTTTAAAGGCTTTAGATGATAATCAAGCATTTCTTTGGATTCTAGTCCTATTGTCTTTTGGTTCCCTTTTCCTTTATTTCTCTCTATTAATTGTGTCATGTGATATTGTTGGAAAGTGGAATTCTATCAGACACTTCTAAGGTGACTAGGAGCCTATTTCACTGATATTTGTAGCCAGTAAAGAGGAAAGGTTATTTAATTGGTTCCGTGTTCGCACGGGGGGACTCCCTAACCTCTTGCACGCTCCTAGCCATAGACTTGTCTGATTCAAAACCACAATCCCACAAGTTTACATTTTAGGTTTCATAGTGAAATAATAATCAGTGATTCATTTACTTGACTACCTTTTGATCTCTCCAACTCTGAATATCCATCAAATAGTTATATATCATTGATGATGTCCTTTTGATTCTAAAATTCATATTGGGAGATGTGTTGGTAACAGAGTCGGCATGTCTTGGCCGGGGATTGATATATTTGGGATCCGGATCTAAGTCCTTTGGAGTCAGGGATGGATGAGTATAATGTTCTACCATACTCAGGCCCACACTTAGGTTGGTCATGTAGAGTCAGGCATGATCAAGTTAGTAATGGGAAATAATCTCCTGCAAAGATTAAGCATGCTAACTAATGATTATTCAAGTGGCATGTTGTGCAAGGAGCACCCTCTTCTGGTCTTGGAAAGGTGACCGGTGGCTGCATGTGGTAATCTGATTCATTGAATAGAGCATGCAGTGTGCACGAGTGGCTGGGGGTGTTCCAGGGTACTTACAGGTGTTTTAGTTACCCTAATGGACTAAAGTCTTGGCTAAGTAAGTTTTTGTGGTTGCAGGCTAGTTGCCCAAGGTGAATTGACACCTTCTCTGAGAGTTGTAGTTAAACTCGTTTATGGAATAAGGTCTCCCTTTTTGTTATCATTATACCAATAATCTTGATTATGTTGCACAATATCGGTCTAACTTTTTGATAGAGTTGTCATTTGATAAATATTTTATAAATATACGTACATACACATTACTTATGATTCATGCTAGTATATGGTCAATAATTTTGGTTTGGACTTTTGTTACTTTAGTTATCTGAGTAATGCATTAAGAATATAGCTATATTAATAGTGTCTTGTTGCTTATCTCTATTTGTCTAACCCATACTCTCCCACTTGGGCTGCAACATATTCTTCCATGTTGCAGATTATATTATTTGTAGGACCTTTCCTTGTGGAAGACTCATCTTGAAAAGATCCTGAAGGGCGTCAATAATCAAAGGAGGATCAAGCTTAATTTTAAACTCATGTATCATTTCTTTATTGATATAGGAGATAATGTAAAAATACCTTTTGTAAGGGTGTAATATTTTGAAATGAAATATTACTTATCTCACTCTTGTGCTTTGATTCTTGGTGCCATATTGACGGCTTAGATTTAGCCACTTGATTTTTCGAAGGAAGAAAATCAGGTGGTTGAATCGGGGACGTTACAGAGATGGTATCAGAGCAACAAGATGAGACCTTACCCAAAGAAAATCATAGAAGTATAAACTTAAAACTAGATTTATATAATCTTAAGTAGAATAGACTAAAATAAGTCATAACCCAAATCTTATAATTTTCGAGGACAAAAATTCTTTGAAGGGGTGGTATATGTAACATCCTGATCTCGTGCTTAAGTTAAAACTCCTTATTTAGAGCTATTCATAAAAATAAGCTTCTTTGAGGATTTTTTTTTAAAATCAATTTTAATATTAAAATAATCCATTTTGATTAATTTAAAAGCTTTTATATATTGAAAATATAGTTGCGGTACTTTTGTCAAATTTTGGAAAAAATATATATATTGGTGGGTAAGCACACAAGCAGGTAGCTGGGTGGCAAGCAAGTTGCTTATAGAGGCAAGCATGTAGTTGGGTAGCAAGTAGGTAGCTTAAGCAAACACACTACTTGGTAAAGCAAGAAGCTTAGTGTCATGCTCCTCTTTCAAACACCTAGCACATCCTAATGTTTGACACCTATCCCACCATGTGTCAACTAATCCTTGATAGATATCTTCAAATGACACATATGCTTCCATGTGTCATCTAGCAATTCTTGAGATGACACCTAACCATCCATGTGTAACCTAACTAGTAAGCATCCACCTAAAGATGACACCTTGCACCCATGTGTCATCCACACACTTGTTTCTATTAGGACCATGCTACCCTTCACCATTCCTATATAAAGAGCCCCCATCCACCCCACCATAAGCATAAGTTCTCTCCTCTTCATCCCAAAGCAAAGGTGAACGTCCCTTCTCCCTCCTTTCCCATCTCCTTCACCATAAACCTCCAATCTCTATCTAGATTAGCAAACCACTCTCTCTTTCTTTATGTTAGTGAAAGGAACTACCTCCCAACAAATACTCTCTGTATAGAAACCTACTACCTCCCTCCTCCACCATAGTAAGAGTAACCCAATACTATGTCTTCCAAAATATCCTTTCTCTAAGAATATATAAGCCATCTCTCTTCTACCCTAGTGAGAGAAACCCTAGAAGCTGATCTAGTTAGGAACGAGGATCGAGGTAATGGAAAGTGCGACCGAGTGCTGCCGAAATATATCAAAATTGGATATATTTAATGATTTTATGGTCCTCTTGTGGACATATCTATTAAGGACATATAAAGGTATGGTTCCCACATTTTATCCTCCAAAAAGTACAGTTTATTATTGTTTAATATGATATTCAATTCATATTGTAATCTATTATATCAACATCAATAAAAGGTATGGTATAGAATGGTTTGGTATTATATGAAGTAAGAGTATAGTATACTTCATATAATTTCCTAAAGAATGAATAAGTAATCAACTATACACAACCTCTTTATTAATAAGCTTGGTATGACTTCCATATATTCGTCCATATTATCCTTTAAAATTTGAGTTTAAAGGCTTTAGATGATAATCAAGCATTTCTTTGGATTCTAGTCCTATTGTATTTTGGTTCCCTTTTCCTTTATTTCTCTCTATTAATTGTGTCATGTGATATTGTTGGAAAGTGGAATTCTATCAGACACTTCTAAGGTGACTAGGAGCCTATTTCACTGATGTTTGTAGCCAGTAAAGAGGAAATGTTATTTAATTGGTTTCGTGTTCGCACGGGGGACTCCCTAACCTCTTGCACGCTCCTGGCCATAGACTTGTCTGATTCAAAACCACAATCTTTACATTTTAGGTTTCATAGTGAAATAATAATCAGTGATTCATTTACTTGACTACCTTTTGATCTCTCCAACTCTGAATATCCATCAAATAGTTATATATCATTGATGATGTCCTTTTGATTCTAAAATTCATATTGGGAGATGTGTTGGTAACAGAGTCGGCATGTCTTGGCCGGGGATTGATATATTTGGGATCCGGATCTAAGTCCTTTGGAGTCAGGGATGGATGAGTATAATGCTCTACCATACTCAGGCCCACACTTGGGTTGGTCATGTAGAGTCAGTCATGATCAAGTTAGTAATGGGGAATAATCTCCTACAAAGATTAAGCATGCTAACTAATGATTATTCAAGTGGCATGTTGTGCAAGGAGCACCCTCTTCTGGTCTTAGAAAGGCGACCGGTGGCTGCATGTGGTAATCTGATTCATTGAATAGAGCATGCAGTGTGCACGAGTGGCTGGGGGTGTGCCAGGGTACTTAAAGGTGTTTTAGTGACCCTAATGGACTAAAGTCTTGGCTAAGTAAGTTTTTGTGGTTGCAGGCTAGTTTCCCAAGGTGAATTAACACCTTCTATGAGAGTTGTAGTTAAACTCATTTATGGAATAAGGTTTCCCTTTTTTTATCATTATACCAATAATCTTGATTATGTTGCACAATATCGGTCTAACTTTTTGATAGAGTTGTCATTTGATAAATGTTTTATAAATATACGTACATATACATTCCTTATGATTCATGCTAGTATATGGTCAATAATTTTGGTTTGGACTTTTGTTACTTTAGTTATCTGAGTAATGCATTAAGAATATAGCTATATTAATAGTGTCTTGCTGCTTATCTCTATTTGTCTAACCCATACTCTCCCACTTGGGCTGCAACATATTCTTCCATGTTGCAGATTATATTATTTGTAGGACCTTTCCTTGTGGAAGACTCATCTTGAAAAGATCTTGAAGGGCGTCAATAATCAAAGGCGGATCACAAGATTAATTTTAAACTCATGTATCATTTCTTTATTGATATAGGAGATAATGTAAAAATATCTTTTGTAAGGGTGTAATATTTTGAAATGAAATATTGCTTATCTCACTCTTGTGCTTTGATTCTTGGTGCCATATTAACGGCTTAGATTTAGCCACTTGATTTTTTGAAGGAAGAAAATCAGGTGGTTGAATCGGGGACATTACAAATACTATATCTCATTCTTGCAATAAGACGTTGTTTATGTAACAATCTTAACTCATGAACCCCTGCAAACTAAGAGAACCTTAGTCGTACTCCTAAACAACCATCCCCACCTGATGCCCGCATCCAGAAAATCCTAGTCTTTGTAGATAGGAAAAAACTACCCTATTCAAAGAAAATAGCTAAAAAGAGGCTTGGCCACCCAAGAAGACCAACATAATCCTAAATCCCAAGCCTGAACAGGAGAGATAAAAAGCCAAAAATCAAATAAAATAAAGAAAGAATATGAGAGATGTGCCCTAAAAGATGCCAAAAGTTCCTGCCCGTACGGTATATTGTTGCACTCATGAATGCAGATATGTCGTTCCCGTAAACGAAAATCGGAAGCCAAGCTTAAACACCTCCAATCGTAAATGGAACTTCACATACCACCTGACTTAAGGTCAGAAGCCCAAAAAAAGGGCAACACTGTTCTTACGACAGTTATGGGTGAGGAGTTTGGGAGGAAGAGGAAACACCTTAAAGCTTCTAGCCTACCTATACACATTAGCATAGGGCTCTCTGAAAATAAAGAATAGGTGCAAAGGCTACCTTTTGAAAAGATGTGGCACTAGTATGGATGCTAGTTAAGGGAGGGTTATGAGTTGAGAAGGAGAAACCTTTTACAATAGAAGGTTATGACAAATAATATGAGGTTATGCAACCCTTAGTCTAAGGGGGGAGTTTGAGACCTAAGGGACTATATACATGCGACAACAATCTTGATGCAAGAATGAGATATTTCAGTCATGCTATTATGTTATCCTTGTTCATCCTTCCTCTCTCTGGGTGCTCGAACCTGCATTTAGCCTGAGGACAGGCTTGATTCTAAGTTTGGGGGAGTTGATAACACCGCACTTTACATATTTTTGTATATATTTTACACCACTTTTAGAATAACTTTAGTCAACTTTGTAGACATTTTATCTATCTTCTTGACTAAAGTCTTGTTTGGTGATTTCAGGAGTCAGACAAAGACCGTGATCGTGGCTTCACCAAAGACCGCAACCGCGGCTTCTCCAAAGACCGCGACCGTGACTTCTTCGAAGATCTCGACCGCGACTCCTCCAAAGATCACGACCGAGACCCTAGGGAGGATAGCGGTCAAGGAGAATTGTGGTCAAGAAAGACCGCAACCGCGGTCTTAAGTTGGTGGAAGGCGCCTATAAATAGCGCCCCCACCTGTCTTGTCAAGACATCAGATCAGAGAGAGATCTGATCCTGATACCACAAAGTGTTGTCGCATCCCAGACCCATTGCTGACCATCCATCAGTCTTGAATCTCCAGAGCGAAGGCTGAGGAGAGAGAAGACGACCACCTACGTCTGCCACTCCTTGGAGAGAAGGAGACATCCCCATGGTAGATCCATATCTAAAGAAGTAGTGTGTAGTATCACGTTTCTTCTCCTATGAATCTATCATTTCCTCACGTTGTACTCACCTCCATTCTTCGTGGTATATCATGGATCAGTTTTTCTGTAGCGCCGCCATGTTACCCGCAAGCATGAGCAGCTAAGCACCATAACATGGGTTGGGGGTAGCCACTAAGGCTCTCCCAGCATGTATAATGTCTCTTTCTTTTGAATATACATATTCTTATCGAGACTATCTCCTTGCACATGTCTTTATGCTTCACTTGTATGCTTAGCTACCATCTTGTGATGTTTGATTGTTGATATCTCAAGAGATTAATGTTGCTTTTACCCTGTGTCATGGAGTAGTATGAATGCACGAGAGTGTTGGAATGCTAAAGGCTTCAACCCATAAGTTTTGCTGCGAGGTTTTTGAGTTATCATCTCGAGAGAGAGGCTTCTCTTAGGCCTAGATATATCCTCATCTCGAGAGAGAGTGGAATAGATGTTTTATGGTTGCTTGTAATCTTGATATGAGTATGTAGGAGATAGAGATAGTATGCTTGTTGGAGAGTCGCCTTGGTTGGTGAGCCCCAACCCGAGTTTTCCCATATACTTGTTACAATTTGTTTCTTTTACTTCTTTTGTCTTACTATTCCTGTTCTTGAACTACCGTTCCCTCGGGAACACATTTTAATCCTCTTTTATGCTAGAGTATAGAGAGTGTTGATTATGCGTTCTTAGCACGACCAACCTTGTCCATGTGTTTGACCCTGATAGCTACATCAGACCCCATTATCATTGTGGGGGCATGAGTGTCGAGTTATCTCTTTAAAAGTCCGACTACTTTAATCTGTTCTTTTTAGATGCGCGATTTAGTCCGGTCAGTGTATTATTATCGTGTTGCCTTTTGGGTCAGGCTTGACTGTGTGTCCTTAATGAGATTAAGCTCCAGAGGCACACAGATGACTATGGCAAGGAGTTTTGCATATCATCTATCCAAGAATTGCATAAGATACAATTGACAAAAGTTGCCTACCTTAATAATTAACTATGGATGTTGGTGTTGTCCATGTAATAGTTGAATTATTTTTCATCTTAGCTCACTATAAGGTTGTACGTAGTCTTACAAATTGATATGTGAGGGCTATAAATTTGAACAAAATAGTTGGTGATAATTAATTAAAGGCCTAATTAAATATCGTTAATATTTAAAAAAAATCAAAAGGGTTTTGACACTACAATTTTTCTTGTAGATTCAAATGACAATCAAATCTTTGTTGCGATCAGTGCTTAGGAAGGACAAACATGACAGGACAAATTCCCACAACTAGTTTTGGACTTTGAGAAGGGTTCTCAGTGATGAGCATAAGCTCTATGTCATAGATAAACCAGTGCCAGAAATACATGATCCTGATGCGCCTAGGGTTAAAGTGGATGCTTATTGAAAGCATTCTAATGACACCCTAGACATAAAGTACCTTATGCTAAGCTACATGAACTATGAGTTGCATAAGAAATGCGAGGACATGGGGATTCTTAAGATGGTAACACATCTTAGGAAGGTGAGCCATAATCTCACCAAGAAACAAAGCCACAATGTTATAAAGTCACTCTTTGAGTGTAAGATGATAAAGAAAGACTCAGTAGAGACCCATGTTCTCAATATGATTAAATATGTGGAACATCTTGAAGAATTGGGATTCTCTTTGAGCCAAGAGTTAGCCACAGATATGATTCTGAAATCATTTGCTATGTGTTGAAGCGGTTCAGCATGGAGAGCTCAAAGAGAGGAAACATGCCCATGTGTCATGGGGTTACCATCTCTAAAGCTCAATGTCTCAGTTATTGTGAAGAAAGGGAACACATGAGTAAGATTCCATATTCATATGCTATTGGATTTATCATGTATGCAATGTTGTGTACTCATACTGATGTCTCATATGTCTTGAGCATGATGAGAAAATATCAATCAAATCCATGTGATGCTCACTGGAAAATCGTCAAAAATATTATGATGTACTTGAGAAGAACTAAGGATCAATTTCTTGCATACAGTAGAGAGGAAGAGTTGGTGGTAAGGGCTTACACCCATGCAAGCTTCCAAATTGACAAAGATTATTACATATCACAATTAGGATTTGTGTTTTGCCTCAACAATGGAGTCGTGAGTTGGAAGAGTTCCAAACAATAGACAATTGCCAAACCTACAACAGAGGTCGAGTATATTGATGTGTCAAATATAGAAAAGGAGTTTGTATGGATCAAGAAGTTCATAACTGAACTTGGGGTGGTTTCAAGCATCAACAAAACAATTGAGTTGTATTGTGACAATAATGGAGCTATTGCGCAAGCTAAGGAACCCAGATTGCATTAGTGTTCCAAACATATACAAAGGCATTTCCCTCTCATATGAGAGATCATACAATGAGGAGATGTGAAGATTTGTAGAGTCCAAATTGAGAGAAATATTGTTGACCCCTTGAAAAAAGCACTTTGACAACATAAGCATGATGGTCATGTTAGATCACTTGGAATGAGATTCATGGGTGATTGGATCTAAGTGCAAGTGGAGTTTGTTGGTATGTATGCCCAGAGAGTCAATCACATGATGAATGTAATGGAATAACTAGTAAATGATTTGATTAATAATAAAGGCATACTTCCAATTTATTTGGTTTTATTCAATTATGAGATAATGAAGTAACATAATAAATGTCTAAAGAATGATATTACTGAATGACGTATGTCTTCAAATGTGTGACTTGAACAATGAGATCATACATATGTTAAGAGTATATAAATTCTTATTATGTCCCTCTTCGGATGCTGTTGTGGAAGGCTGATAGACAACAACAACACATAAGACTAGAGCGTGTGTTGGTTGATGACATAATATCATCAGTCATGATATGTGATATCAAACCAAACACATAGATACTTGTTAGAGAATAGTGTATCAGATACACCCACCATGAGAGTAACACATGGAAACTATGACAATGGTAGTCATAGTTAGTTCTCATAGTGTTGGTGGTGATTATGGTTCTTAGACCTAAAGTGACTACACTCATCACATGTCGTTCGATATACTTTGACATCATCCACCGTGATCTTAAATAAGGGTTTCCACAAAGGTGATGATTGGGCATATTGTGACACATGGGGATGACTGTGAAATATGTAGATGGAGTTTTTTCCTCCTACTAGAGTATGATATCCTGGCCACTTGATTAGCGAGATTGTGAAATACATGGCCATGCACATGGGAGTTAATATATGATATTGAGTTTGCATATATCTCAGATAGTCTACTATACCAAGGAATAGAGATTGAATATTGAAGAGGATGACTACTCCATTCCTCTAGTTCAATCTGGATGTCAGTGATAAAGGAAATATACAAACACTACAACACCAATCACAGATTGTAGGTTGAAGTTGTTCTCCAACTTTCTATTTACTTAGATAGCAATGATGTGTGACTAGGCACCACTCTTTGCTTGTGATGTCATAATTGGTTACGGACATTCTCTATCAATGTAATATGGAACCTACAGGGTCACACATATAGGATACACCTATAAGAGGAATTTAATCATGAATGATATTGAATTGGTTGCTAAAGTATTTAGGTATTCAATTCAAGCAACAAATCAACTGACTGGACTCCTAACCGATCAACTCATGTGATGAAATGATCATTTGGATGTCAGGTTGATTAAATATTGCATTCACTGAATTCGGGATGAACCAGACATGAACCATCTGGTTCACTGAGTGAACCGATCATCTCATGGTCGTGAGACGACCGGTTCAAGAGATGAATTGCCTAATTCACAAGAGTAATTTGGTTGTATCAAATTTTAGTGTTGACGTCATGTCATGCATTAATTGGATTAGAATTTCCAATACAATTGTGATTGGAAAACATGATGGGCTCACATGCCAATCAAGGCTTGTTGTAGGTTGCAAAAATTCATGAAATTTCTATTCCTTCCACACCCACACAAACTGGGAACCCTGACCCTGACCCCTCCTATAAATAGAGGGGTACTGGGGGCTTTCCAGAGACACAACTCAATTGCCTCAGACAATTGTTTTTCTCTCTAGTTGTGGTAACCAATAGAGAGCTTGAGCAAGTCCTACCCAATGAAGGGAGGGATAGAAAGGGAGAACATTTATGGGAGAGCAAGTTGGTGACTAGTACACCAACGGGAGGGACAATTGTTTCCTGTCCATTCTAGCATGACAATAGGAGTTATAGGTGGTTCATGTGGACTTCTTTAGAGGCATGGAGGTCATTGTCTGTCACTAGGAAGGCAACGTCAGCCTGCCTCTAGGAGGGCAACGTCAGCCTGATGTACATGATGAAGACCAAGGGCCACCACAAACGTCGTCCAAGTGAAACTAGAAGACAATTTCATGACTACCACATTGGGGAGATTGTCACTGGACTTGCTCTAGGACCAGGTATATCCTCAAAACCATTATTTCTATTGTATAGTTATTAACACGATCGGCTAGTTTAATGAGAATATGGTACGAATTTTTTTTGCTTCCACTGCCTACTTGATGCCATATTTACCTACATGTACCTATTGCATAAGATCCTAGTCAGCATACATGTTCATGGACTTGTAAAATTCTATTTTCAATTTTTAATTGTAAGTTGTAATAATTTATCTTGTAATAATGTACATGTCGATGTTGAGAATGTTATGCATATGTTAAGGTTGAATGTTCATGTATGCATATGTCGCTTTTGCATTGCACTTTGATACGACTGATTAACATTTTTAGATTTTGTCCTCTTGGACCCACATGATTTCAAGAAGGTAGAATTTAGGTATATTACATTTGGTATCAAAGCATGAACAATAGCTACACCTAACAAGTGATCATCATGAAACACAAAACTAAATTCAACAATTCACTTCAAATCCTAGAAACATAGTAAGTTGTTCCATAAGAACTAGTTTGACTTAGCCTCTAAGTTAGAACCTAGATGTTTGAGAACTATGTTTAGACAAGTGTGTGAAACCCTTTCCATATGGAGCTCATATGTATTGGGTAGTTTCACTAGTCTACACCTTGTTCTCACCATTTCTCTATGTGATATGGCACTGGAATATTGATTGTGTGTGGGATTTGGTTTTGTTTTTCAATCAGCTTGAGCCTCGACAATTTTCTCTGACATTTGCTTTCTAGTATAAAAACTATATAACACTTTATGATACATATGTAAATATGAAAATGTGTCCTTTACATAGAGAGCATAGGAGGTGTTTATGCAACCTGAGTGAAAGGAAGTGACATCACAATAGAAGTGAGATTAAATCTAGATTAGATGTTTAGAGCCTTATCAAATATTTGATAGTTAGGGTATATGATATATTGATAGATGATATAATCAAGGACGTTTTAATATAAGTTTGATTCTAATAATATAAGTTGTGTTGTATTGATTCAAGTTGTATATGAGGTCTGATCCAATTATAAGATATATGAGATAAGTCTTGATGATGAGAGTATGTAGGTTTTCTCACTTAACAAAATCTAAGCTATGATAAGGTTGAATATGCATGGTCCTCAAGATATTTTACAAAGGAGGACCTCTATTGTTAGGACAAAATAAGTGGTGAACCCTAGAGAGAGTGAGACCCACATGGAAAAGGTCAAAGGACCTAATCTCAAATATATGAGAAATATAATATGTAAGCAAAATGATCTGTCCTAAGATAAATTACTCCTAAGTAGATCAGTTGAGTACCTTATGCATGATTCCTAAATTTGATCTAGATCATTGATGTGAGAGTTGGGTAAAAAAATGTTTTGGGTAGAAATTCATGATGTGAAGTTAATACCTTGGCTTGGTTAGGTCCTAGATTAAGTGAATTAAAATTGTGAAGGGTCATCATTAGCTGTGAGTGAGGTGATATATGAAATGATGATTCTTAGAATAAAATTCCTTATGCATGAGATACTAATGAACGTTGTTCCTTCCACTTCTCTTTCTTAATATATGATACTAGAAACCTCAATTGATATATTCAGATGATTTATATATGAGGAGGAACTCATATATGATTGACCTATTATATATTCTCCTCCTATGTTGCACATGTAATATCCAATTTTGAAATCATGATAAGCTTGAAAAAGTATATTCTCTTTCTCTTCATATCATATATGAAGCCTGTAAATATGAAATAGTGGGCTTGAAATAAAGGTATCTTTGGATCATAGTTTGCATGATCACAAAATGTAGTTTGTAACCTCAAATCTTCTAAATCTAAGACTCTGAGTATAACTCATACAATGGGTGTGAAACCCTATTATCCAAGCATGTTAAGTAAGCCCTTCTCAAGTAATGAAATCCTAGTATTATGTTGATCATAAACCACAATAATGATATTAAATGTGAAAATTTCCATTAAATAATGATATGAAATCTTGATATCACCTTACATAGGTGAGTAGGGTGAAAGATGAAACCTTGAATAATACCTTCTCAACTTCATATATATGAAAAACTCTAATTCTTAGGAATATAAGGGATCTAAATCCTAAGATAAAAGAATGTCATTTCATGATCAAGACATTAAAGTGATACTTCTTCCTATATATATATATATATATATATATATATATATATATATATATATATATATATATATATATATATAGAGAGAGAGAGAGAGAGAGAGAGAGAGTCAGGCTAGTGTACCCTCGAGTCTACCGAAGGCACCGTACACCTCAGTCGTTTTTAAAGATGCAGTAACTTTTTGAAAATTTTAAACCATTTATATTCTTATATATCTTAAGAACATACTATATAATAAATTTTAGCTCATTTCGATACTTATAGGTCATGCATCTAAAGGAGGCAAGAATCATGCATTTCAAATTAGTTTTGTGCGTCGATTTTGTTGTCCTTAGATGAGTGACTTACACTCATCCAAATGAGATAAATTTTGTATGTGGTTATTATTATTGTAACCATGAAGATCAATGGATTGGATTTTAGAAAAACAAGGTCTAGATGAGAAAACACCATTGAGGTGTATGGCTAAATCTGTACACTCGGATGCATTCTAGCTTGACTCTCTATATATATGTGTCAACCTATTTAAGGTGGGGTGGGTACACACTAAGTACTTTGAATCCTAAGATGACAACTTAGGGTGTATCCAAAATTATGATGGCCTTGGCACCTAGTAGTGGTGGCCTAGAGGTAATACGAACTCTTTGATGTCTACTTGATTATGAGAATAGTTGAATTTTGAGGATAAAATTCCATATAAGGTGGCATGTATTTGATGATCCTAAATTTTAGGTTTTTAGTGCCCATTATAGTTTCAAGGACCATAAAATCTATGTAGATACTTGATACCAAATTGAGGAAAGAATTATGCAATTATGAATTATTTTCACCTATACGGTATGATTCTAGATATTGATGATGATGATGTGAGTCAAGTATGACGAATAGCTTTATTATTCGACTTAGGTACCTTATGAGGCCAAGAGTTCCATTTAGTTGGCACACCGAACTCATATGGCCAATTGATGAGCTTTGAGGTAAGTTAGTATCATAATGAGTGTTTTTAGACTAGTTGGATCAATATTTGATGATTATTTAATTTTAAATCAAGGTATATATATATCTATTTATATGGTTATTTGAAGAATTTATTTGCATTACCATATAATGGATTTTGTGTCTCAAACTTTCATAGAAGCTACTTTAGGATGCTATGAACCTATTTTAAAATGTCACAATGATTTGAGGTTCCTTTGGGAAGTTATTCACATTTGAAGATGTGACTATGTAGTTTACATGTGTCTATAAGACTTAGGTCATGTGATTTATTTGTATTGATGCAATGATATTCAAATGCCATGCAGGAATGTCTTGGTAGTGTTGCTCGTAGTGGAATGCATGGCCAACATCTGACCCTTAATAGAAAAATTGAGGGTAGAGAGGTCATGGCTAACCTCCGACCATAGGGGATCATAATGGGATTGACCAGGACCTAATCCTCTTCAATAGCCAACCCCATATATCACAACCATACATGATTCTAGACCAAAAGTTAGTTCCACCTGATTGGTACCTATCTCCCAACCTGTAGTATACTAGTTTTGGTTCCAAGGTGAGAGAATTCAAAGCCACTACTAAATAGGGAAGAAAGACCTCAGAGCCAATCTCTTTCTCACCTGAATTAGCCATCAAGTTGAAAACCTTCCCCATCCACTTACTTGGTAGTGTTTTGGTTTTTCTAGAGATGGAGAGATCCTCCATTACTAGATGGAAGGAGGGGTTGAGGGAACAAGTCCCTTTCAGCAACGATCTGGAACCAGCCATGAGTCCCCTAGGAGGCCTTGTCCTTCTTAACCTGTATATGGAGCACAGAGATGCACAGGGAGCAAAGCCCCAATCTTATAGAGCTTTCTCCACTAAATCCAACTCAGAGATTGACATGGTGTTTTTGGCCACTCATCCCCTCCAGGAGTGGCCCTCATGGATCTACCTTCCTCCAAATTTCTTCTAGACTTGTTTCTCAAATATGAAGGTGAGGTTCATGTCGTCGATCTCTCATCGGAGATCCAATCTTGTAGCGGAGACAGCTCAAACAAGGGAGCCTTGTACCGGGATCTAGAGTGTTAGAATAAAAGATCCATATCAGGCACAGGATGAGTTCCCAACCTGTGTTAAATGCAATTGAACCCAGTGGCCTAGGCTAAAAAAAACAAACCACTGCCTTTAGGTGTGGAGCAAGACCTCATCACAAAAGTTGTAATGATTCATCTTGTAATAATATACATGTTGATGTTGAGAATGTTATGGTGTATGTTATGGTTGAATGTTCAAGTATGTGTATATCACTTACGGATTGCACTTTGATATGATTGATTAAATTTTTTTAGAGTTTGTCCTCTCAGACCCACAAGGTTTTGAGAAGGAAGAATCTGGGGACATTACAATGAACCTATTGTTTCCTATGACACTCGTATCATCTTGATGTTTTATATAGTAAGAAAATCCATTTATGTCCAACCCTTTGTAAGATATAACATTCGTGTTTGGTTCAAAGGTGAACCGTTTGATATTCTTAATAACATTGTTTGATGTTTGAGATAGTTATCCAGAGACTATAACTTAAAATCACCTAATAAATGTTTGATTGTGCTGTATAGCAACCCACATGAGCTATCTTGAGGATATTTTCTCTTGATAAAATTCCTATGTTCGGCGATAAAACTACCAACTTCATCAATGTTGTGTAAAACATACAAGTCTGTGTGTTCCCACATCTCAGGAGTAATTGTTTTAACTCATGATCCTAGTGTCCCTTTTCCAGAATAAGCTTCAATGTGACATGATTTTGCATCTACATGAGTTCCATTACAAGTTAGAAAATATTTTCAAAAGTACATCACCACCCACATACCCTCAATAATACTACCTTCAGACCGACAATGATTTCAAACATCACCTTTAAACACACCCAAGTACCATTCAAAAGATACATCCTATGCAAGAAAACCAGACCCAACATCTTCACTTCCCTAGTCAAATTGATAACAAGATGTATTATGATATCAAAGAAAGAAGGAGGAAGATACATCTCAAGCTAGAACAAGGTAACGATCACTTCTCTTTGCAGCTTATCAAGATTCTCAATATTTATGACTTTGTTGCATACAGTGTTGAAGAAGAAATCAATCATGGTGATTATAAATATTACATGCTTTGGTAGTATAGATCGAATAGCCACATGCAATATTTGTTTCATTAGGGTTTGAAAATAATGAGATTGAAGACCTATCAGCTTCATTTCCTTCATTGATACCAATCTACATATATTGGAAGAGTACTATGTGGTACCTTAACATTAAGCAATCACTCACAAAAAGATCTTTTCTCCTATCTAGAAAAGTGTAACAAGAAGAAGGTAAATATGTGTGAAAACCATTGATAACATTTTTTGTAAATTCTTTCCTTATACCCATTTCACATAGGTTCATTCTGGATTTGATGTTGTCTTTAGTCTTTCCTAGTATATTCAATACGGTACCAATGACGTCGTCATGTACATAAATCTCAACATGGATGACATCAATATTGTGCCTAATTGTAAAATAACTCAATAATGAAGATCTCAAAATATGGACATCTTCTTGAACAAAGATTTATCACATGTGGGCATAGTACATTTTCACACCAAATTTGTTGATAATGTCTTTTACTCTTTCATAAACATTCTTCCCTGACATAGGTTTAGGGGAACTCCATTCCTCACTTGAGGCATTAAACACTTTGTGCTACCTTCAGTAAGGATGTGCTTTCATGAATAACCTTCTATGACCAAGATATGTAGTCTTCCCACCAATTTATTCGTATTGAATCAATGTTTTCCTCACATATAGGGCACGCTTTGGTCCTTTTATGTCATATCCAAACAAATTTTCATACGTTGGAAAGTCATTTATCATGCAAAACAACATAGCATGCAAATTAAATGTATCTTCACATGAAACATCATAAGTCATAATGCCTTCTTCTTGGAGTTTCTTTGAGACATCAACAAGATTCTTAAGGTAAACATCAATATCATTGCCAATTTGTTTCCTCCCTAAGATAAATATTTTCAGCATCACATACTTACTTGTTATACACAACCAAGGAGGATGATTGCATATAACAATCATAACAGGCCAACTACTATGTTGGATGCTTAATGTACCATATAGATTCATCCCATTAGTACAAAGTTAAATTCGTAAATTCCAAACTTCTCTAAGTTAATTCAAGGTACAATAGATTGGTTTTCTTCCATTCTGGGGAATCCAATGCATGTTGTGGGACCTCAAACTTGTTTGTCTTTGCCCCTACATACCAAGATAAATTTTGAACATCTAATGAATCAGTAAATAAGCATTTAAACCATGATATTATATGTAGACAAATCACCTTGGAAGGAGAGTCAATCTTGGTCTTACCTTAATTCATCTTTTTTTACCTTGACACCCCACATTTTAGACAATCTATCAAATCGATATAGTCCTTCTAAAATAACACACAATCATTTGCATATGCATGTATCTTGTTAGCGTCCATTCCCATTGGGCTCAACATTTTCTTTGTTTCATATGTCAAGATTGGAAGCTCGTTCCCTTAGGGAAGATTTAAAAAAAAAAGACAACTTGAACGTGAAACCTTTTGTGCTCCACCTATTATAGCCTTTAGGGCATACAATCTCAAAACAACACTTAAATGTCACTATTTATACATACTAAACATAGAGATAACAAAAAATCATACATTCATTTATATAATTATACATAATAGATAAACCAAACAATTATACATGCATTCTAAACAAGCCAAAAAAACAAGTATACATGTGCAAACCAAACAAGCAATTATAATCAGCAAACAATCATACATTCATTCTAGTTATATAAGGAAACGATGTCCAAGAAAACATTTATACAAACAAACAATGTCCAAAAACAAGATCAGTACCCCAAATGATGATGAGCTTGTGACTGAGGTACAGACTAAGGCAGGGATAGTGTGGAGGGAGAAGAATAAGAATCATATGTAGTAGGATCTAACTTCAAGGGTTGTTGGAGCCAAACGTGCCTGGATTCTAGGGTGGGGATGATGTCAGAGGTAGCAACAACTTCAAAAGTGGCGGTAGTAGGGTAGTAGCTAGGTGGTAGGAGAAGCTCCAAGGGAAGTAGTAGCTTCTGACTGAGGCAGAGATAGCAGAATAAACTTCAACAGTCAAAAATGATGTTAGCTTGTAGCAGTGACAATAGGGAAAATAATGGTGGCAGCTTGCAGTCGTGGTGGCATCTTGGTCGAGGAAGAGGCAATTCAAGGGTTTCACTACACACAATTAGGGAAGAAGAAGAGAGAAATGGAAAAAGAAAGATTTTTTGTGTGTTATTAATATACCTAAAGTGTCAATTCAAGGGAAGAAAATGACGAGATAGCCAAAATACACCTGATTTTTTGGTCTAACGTCAGATTCCTTCAAAAATTTACATAATATTTGTAACCTATTACGTCAATTTTGTATTCAACTATTGACATAACACAGGCTTAATAATCTGAAGAATAAAAATAATCTATGTTAGTTTACCTACAAATAAAGCATAAGACACTATTTGGAGGAAACAACTTTGTGTCGACTTAGATTACAAAACAGGTGCAAAAGTCTACTTGGAGGGGAAATCATATTTTTTACAACTAAATATTTTGAATCAATTTATATACGAGAAGTGATGTAAAAGGCTAATATGTAGGGAACAATTTTTGTGGGGATCAATTCATGAGCATTAGCCAAACTGATGCTACATGTTGTTCCCTAAAATTTGCCAAAAAAATGAATTTCTTGGGTTATTTGTGACGTGTTTTCTCATATGGAAATTGATGTAGTAATGAAAGTGGTATCCAATTTTTTTGTTCAACAAACAATTTATTGTGATGCCTACATTTATAAAATTGACATTGTGTCATTATAGTGTTGGTGTTTTTCAAAAATGACGTGACATCAATGATGCTACAAGCAAAAAACATACTACTGATATGTTATATGATCATTCATATTATAATTTAGCTTCCCAATTGAGATCTAGTTAATGGGGTTTGTTCTCTCTTTGGTGTTTCCTCTTGATATGGGAGATTTTACCTCTTAGTGAGTCCTCTTGAGAATTCCCTAAATATAAGGGAGAAAATTTCCCACAAATTTAATAAGGGAAATGGTGTATATTTGGATGTAAAACTATCCAATCTAGTTAGGATGCTAGAAGGGGTTGTGTGCCACTATTTAATATATAAGAACAATTTTAAATTTATTATTATTTTTATTCATGATTTTTTTGTAACTCTTATGAATAGTTGGTTTTTGAGGTGAACTATTTCTCTCGAGTTTTTGTGGTTGTCCTCTATTATGTGTGGGCTTAGTTATACAAGTTGAAATAGTTTTGAATCTTAGTCTTGATGTGATATGATGTAATCCTACCTAGATAGGTTCATGCCTCATGTTATCTCTTTCTATCTTGCATGGGGAATAATATCGATGCATGTCATTCTTGTCTTTCCACCTACCATTGTTATCTCTTGTATTTGTACTTGTCATTAAGTAATGAATGACATTTAGTATATTGTGTACCTTATAATAATGTTACTTTTTGAAATTTAACCTAGTTGGATCCTATGTTTGTGAAACTAGATATGTTTTTAATGAGTAGGCTCATGTTCCAAAAAATATATCTAGAGAATCAAGTAATGGGATGTTTCAAATTTCCTCTTTTCTCTTCTAAAGATGGAAGTATTAACTAGCATATATTTTTCCTGACGTTATTCTACTCCATGAAAATAATTTTCTACATGTGTTATACTATCATCCACTTTCTATTATAACAGAATCCTCAATTTATCACCAACTTAGATCCTTCCATAAAAACATATCATTTTAACTTCATAGTCTTAGAATTTAAAATTTTTCTCTTAATTTGTGACGAGTATTTTTCTAATTGGGATGACCTCAAACTTAAGTACCTTCAAGTAATAAACATAAGTTCGAAAATGTTATCCAAATTAGGTTTATCTAAGTTCAATGGAATGGCACTATTTGATTGTTTCATATTAGGACCTTGGTTGAATGTTTAATCTAGAAAATAGAATAATTTTAGGATTAGTTTGTAAATGTATTGAGATAATACTTGTTTGAGGCAATTATGTTAAATTAAGCCCTAGATTCCAAATTTAGAGTAGTGTGGTGCTTTGGGATGCATCAAAAGACCTAGGCATGAGACATGGTCTCTAGAATTAATGTAAGACCCAATTTGAGTTGATTTAAGTTTACAAATAGGTTCTTGGAATGTGAATTGAGAATTTAATTTATTGTGCGTAATACAAATGCCAATGATACTTTTTGCTATTTGATAATTAAATTATGAGAGCATAATTTTTTTTCCAAAAGATGCCATGTTGGTTATTGACCTAGGTAATTAATTAAGGAATTGGCTACTTATTGCTCGGAAAACAAGTTTGAAGTATTTAACAAACGTTTTAGGACTTAATCATGTTCCCATGTTAGATAATACCTGAAGTATGATAATTGACGTGGGATTTTATCGCACTAACAAATTCACTTAGGGTTGAAATCCCCGAGCTTTTACCAAAACCTAAGTGCAATAATACCACCCGCAAGCGGATGAGTCTTATCGCAGTATAGTTAAGGATTGAACCCAAAGGACAACATTTTTAAGAATACTTGTCAATTGAATCTAGCTCGAGTTAAGACTAATATTTAAAATGATTGATTGATTTGAGTTTGATTAAACTAAATTGCAAGGAAGTAAAAGCTGAATTAAAGTTAGATTTAGATCAATGATATGGGATCGCAGGGATGGTATCGGGTTTCACCACCACTACACATGCAAACACATTCAGTCACACATATCTAGGAAAGATATAACTATCCAAATGGAGCTACTACGAACCCTCCGTGAGGATAGGTTCACGTGAACATCACCTTAGGCATCAGATTTCTCATCGCCGTCCGGGTCACGCACTCATAGCTCTGAAGATACAAAATCCAACTAAGGTTGTGAGCCCTCTGTGAGGATAGGCGCACAGAAGCGTCACTGTAGGCTAGATGGCTCGTCCCCTAATGGATCATACACTTGCGCCCTCAAGGAATCCTATCAGAAGTTCTCGTCAAGGAGTCAACTGCACAAATTGTTAAGCAAACAGGCGATTAATCTATAAGCAATCATCGATGATTAACTAAGAAGATACAACATCCAACTAAGGTTGTGAACCCTCCACGAGGATAGGCACACAGAAGCATCACCGTAGGCTAGATGGCTCGTCCCCTAACGGATCATACACTCACGACCTCAAGGAATCCTATTAAAAATTCTCGTCATGGAGTCTACCTCATTAATCGACATTCTACACTACGAAGATAAGAATGAGATGAATGCAAGTAGGTAATCACACTACAAACTTAAACAATTAACAACGAAATGAAAAGTTATATTCATTGTCATGGAAAGTTTAACAAAAGAACATGATTGCATGGGCAGCGAGGCTAGTCCCCGCACCCTAGCGAAAAGGAACTACTCACTCATGATGCGAGAAATAAGAAGAATAAGAAAGAGAGAGAAATCTGCCATGAGCATGATGTAGAAGGTGGTCGCAGCTCGGTGAAGATGATGCAGTCTCCTACGTTGTGTCAGAGTAGATCTAGACGAAGAACGAGAGACGCTAAGGCAGACCGGGCAGTCTTTCTCACTCCTCCTTCCTTCTCTTCTCAGTCTCCTTGAGTTGTAGTAGGAACGGTAGGTGTAGTGACAGTGGCTGAAGAAGATGGTCAAGGGCAGTGTATAGAATGAAGCTTGATCAAACCTTGCACTTGGGCAGCCTATCGGCATCCCTGGAACGATGCCAATTGAGGACCCTTGCGGTCCTATTTATAGGCTCGGATGGGGTCTTCATGTTTTCTGCATGAACCTACTCCAAACAGTCTTGGGGCAAACGGTCTTGGAAATCCGCCTTCAAACGGTCTTGCAGATCGGTCGAATGACCAAACGGTCTTGGGACCGAATGGCTCCAAACGGTCTTGGGACTGTATGGCTCCAAACGGTCTTGGGACTGTATGGCTCCAAACGGTCTTGGGATCGAATGGCTCCAAACGGTCTTGGGACCGAATGGCCTTGGAAATCCGCCTTCAAACGGTCTTGCAGATCTGTCGAGTGACCAAACAGTCTTGGGACCGTATGGCTCCAAACGGTCTTGGGACCGAATGGCTCCAAACGGTATTGGGACCAAATGGCTCCAAACGGTCTTGGGACCAAATGGCTCCAAACGGTATGTGCTTGTGTGTCCCAAACGGTCTTCATACAAATGGTTTTTGTTGTTCTAACAGTTTGGCGATGCAAACAATCTCAAAAACCGATGGATTTCAAATGGTCTCTGCGTCGAAGTTCAACCGGTCTGTGTGATCTCCTCAATCGGTATGTGGTCGATCAATGCCTCACGATCTCAAGACTATGAGGGCTTCTCTACGGTGAGCGCGGAGTGGGAGCGACAGCATTACATGTAGCGTTTAGGGTTGCTAGAGGTAGAAGGAGGCGGTGGTGTAGGTGTCGATGTTGTTGATAGTAGAGGAAGGGAGAGTAAGAGGAGGGGAAGGATGCCCAATGCTGCTGAGTTGCCTGAACGGTTTCGAGCAGGTTGCTCAACCGATCTTAAAGAATGTATGGAGTTAGAAACCGATTGGATGAGACCGAACGGTCAAGACCGAAAGGTGAACCGAATGGTGAGTGAAAGGTGGGTCCCAACTGAATGTTCAACCTCATCAAGACCTGCATCAAATCAACATAAGTTTAGTTAAAATCATGATAATTGGACCAATTAAGAAGTTTTGTACATTTTGATATTTAGGAACTGAAATTGGGTGTATTGAGTCGAAAATAGTCCAAGATAGCGACTGAAAATCATGATGAAAATACATTCATAAAAACACCCTGAACTTAAACGTTGCTCGTCCTCGAGTAACACAAAATCTGAAACAGTCACCAAACGAATACTTTCAATTTGTGTGATTGCCTCATCTTCACATCACGATTGTTTCCTTCTGCTCAGTATGACTCAGTATTTCAACCTCCTGAGACCACTGAACACATTTCACCATATCTTCGTTATTGAGTTTGATTTCCAATATCACTTCCTCCTCACTTTTTCCAACAACAAGTATGTCAAAGAGTTTTGTAAGAGTCCAGAGTCGCCCACAGAAAAACAAGCGTGCATCTGATCTGACATTGGTGTATTTTAGGGTAGTGGAGGCTTTTATTGTGCCTTTAGGTATAAAAAGGAGTGAAGGGTGGTATGGGAGGAAGAAGTAAATCTCTCATCTATTCGACTCGAGATTTTTTTATTATCTTTGCAATTTCATTTATTGCATTTTTTTGTGCGAATATCTCCTCTATTCGACTCGAGATTGCATTTCTTTTTGTGTGCACTTTGGCATCTTTTTTGTGCAAATCTTTCCTCTATTCAACTCAAGATTGCATTTTTGGTGGTATGCCCCTATTAATTTGTGAGGGGTATGGAAGAAGCAGATATAGATGGAAGTGGCATGCCACCCCGAACTTAGGGTTTGGCACTATTTTGGCTATTTTTGTTTCTTTTTTATGGATGGAGGGGTACGAAGATGATAGAATAAGTGTAGAAGAGAGTTCAGATCAGAATGAAACTTGATTTACAATTCCGTGCGTCGGGTCGTTCTCTTTATCGTACTCTTCTCAGATAATGACTTGATGAGGATCCGGTGGGGATTACATGTTACTGTTCCACTAGTCAGTTAGGAAGCACGATGTGTTTGATCCCTATCAATTTGATAGAAACTTGTCATTTTTGCAAAAGTATCATGATGTTAGGATTCATAAGTTTCACAAGATGATTTCAATCAAAAGGCTAGTTTTCATAAGAAGGTCCTTTTGAGGATCTGATTCGGATAAGGAAGGTATAGTGATTCAAAATGCATAAAGATTGAAATGAAAAGAATGTCAAAACTTCGTCCAGTATCTGTTCAAATTTCTTTTGTAAACTTTGAAATTTTGAACATATTATTTGAAAATTTTGAAAATTTAGGTTAAAAATGAAACGATGAAAACTTAAGTTTGATTTAGATGGGTGAAGGTGGAAGGTAAGATATGTACCACCCACTCTCCACCCCGAACTTAGAAATTTGCTCGTCCCGAGCAAACTCTAAATCCGAGATGGAGGGGAAAGTTCATGCCATTTGGACCACTAGATGTGGTTGCGTTCTAATCAGCGTGTTTCCTCCATCTGAAAATCTCAAACAAAAAGATCATTCATAAATCAAAGTAGCATCTCGCGATGCAATTTTTATTTAGTGCAAAATTTTCTAAAAGGTAACAGAATTAAAGAAACATTCTAATTTGAAATGAAAAGTAAAACAAGTTTATTGATCGGGTTGCCTCCCGACAAGTGCCTTTGTTTTACATTGATGGCTCAACTTGAGCTCCTTCAACTTTACGGTGGGTAGTCTGGTTTGGAGAGATATAGCGATACGTTGATGCCTGTGTCATCCATGGTGAAATATCTTTTCAAACGTTTCCCATTAGCCACTATATTCCCTAACTTTTCACTCTATAGGACGAAAGCACCCTGCGGGTAGATGCTCTTAACAATATATGGTCCAGTCCAACGGGAACGGAGTTTTCCTGGGAATAACCTTAATCTTGAGTTGAATAAAAGAACTTGGTCACCCACTTGTATGTATTTTCTTTTCAAATGACCGTCATGCCAAAGTTTTGTGCATTCTTTGTAGATTAATGCATTCTCATAAGCTGCCATCCGGAGTTCATCCAACTCCTGGTGTTGCAGAATCCTGGCTTCGCCTGCCTTCTTCATGTCAAAATTCAGTTGTTTTATTGCCCACCATGCTTTGTGTTCCAGTTCTACCGGAAGGTGGCATGACTTTCCATAGATCAACCGAAATGGTGTGGTTCCTAGAGGAGTCTTAAAAGTAGTACGGTAGGCCCACAATGCATCATTGATTTTTACTGACCAATCTTTCCGATTGCGACCTACTGTCTTTTCCAAGATGCCCTTGTGTTGACGATTAGAAACATCCACCTGTCCACTTGTCTGTGGATGGTAAGGTGAGTCTACCTTGTGAGTAACACCATACTTTCTTAGTAATGCTTCAAAGCTTCTTTCAAGAAAATGAGAACCTCCGTCGGATATCACCGTGTGTGGGACACCAAAGTGGGGAAAAATAATATCCTTGAATAATTTGATGAGTGGTTTGGAATCACTAGTGACTATAGGAATGGATTCAACCCATTTCGAGGCATAATCAACAGCGACTAGGATGTATGAAAATCCATTAGAAGATGGGAATGGACCTATGTAGTCCACCCCCAAACATCGAATATCTCTACTTCTTGCAACATATTTAGTGGCATCTCATCTTTCTTTGTTATATTTCTAGATCTTTGACATCTGTCACATGATAGGACAAAGTCATGGGAATCTGTGGATATGGTGGGCCAAAAGAATCCACATTGCAAAATCTTGAAGGCAGTCTTTTTAGAGCTCATATGTCCTCCCACTGGTCCTGAGTGACATTGTTCCAAAATAAGTTGAGTTTCTTCTTCGGCGATACATCGTCTATATAGACCATCAGCACATAGTTTGAAAAGGTACATCTCATCCCAGTAGTACTGTCTCAAATCATGCATAAATTTCTTTAGTGCATTTCTGGTGCATTGAGGATGAATAACCCCAGCAGCAAGGTAGTTCACAAAATCCGAGTACCACGATATAGCTTCTGAGACTTTCATTAGTTGATCATCTGAAAGGGAATCATTAATCAGAGTCTTCTTGGTATCCAGAGTGTGGATGCGACTGAGGTGATCTGCTACCACATTTTTTGTACCTTTTTTATCTCTTATCTCCAAATCAAATTCTTGCAATAGGAGAATCCATCTAATTAGCCTAGGTTTTGCATCTTTCTTTGCCAGAAGGTAACGAATGGTAGCGTGATCTGTGTAGATAATGACATTTGAACCAATTAGGTAGGATCTAAACTTGTTGAAGGCATACACGACTTCCAGAAGTTCTTTCTCAGTAGTAGCATAATTCCTATGAGCTTCATCGAGGGTATTTGATGCATAATAGATCACATAATGCTTCTTTTCTATACATTGGCCCAAGACAGCACCTACAGCATAATCGCTTGCATCACACATGATTTCAAAAGGGTGGTCCCAATCGGGAGCTCTGATGATGGGTGTAGTAGTAAGGGCATGTTTCAGTTTATTGAAACTTTTAACACATTCTTCGTCAAAATTGAATTCAGCCTCCTTTAGTAAAAAAATTTCATTGGCTTGGTTATCTTTGAGAAGTCCTTTATAAACCTTCTATAGAATCCTGCATGACCTAGGAATGCTCTAACTTCCTTTACATTGATAGGGACAGAGAGATTTGAAATCACTTCAATCTTGGCCTTATCTACTTCAATACCTTGATTACTGACCCTATGGCCCAGGACAATGCCTTCCTTTACCATGAAATGACACTTGTCCCAATTCAGCACAAGATGTGCTTCTTCACATCATTTGAGGACCAGGGATAGGTGCTTTAGACATGAATTGAATGAATCTCCGTACACAGAAAAATCATCCAAAAAACTTCCATAATGGTTTCGGTGAGACCGGAAAATATGGTAGCCATGCAACGTTGGAAAGTTGCAGGTGCATTGCAGAGGCTGAATGGCATTCTTCTAAATGTGTATGTTCCGAATGGGCAGGTGAAAGTGGTTTTCTCCTGTTCATCTATATGTATAGGTATTTGGTAGAATCCATCGTAACCATCGAGATAACAGAAATATTCTTGATGAGCCATCCGCTCTAATACTTGATCAAGAAAAGGCATTGGAAAGTGATCCTTTCGAGTTTCCTTGTTCAACTTCCTATAATCAATGCACATCCTCCACCTTATGACTATTTGGATGGGGATGAGTTCATCGTTTTCATTTCGTATTACAATTGTTCCACCTTTCTTTGGAACCACATGTACTGGGCTCACCCATGGTGAGTCTGATATTGGATAGATAATTCCAGCGGTGAGCAATTTATTGACCTCTTTATGGACTACCTCCTTCATATTTGGATTCAGTTTCCATTGATGTTCAATGGTTGGCTTGTGATCTTCCATCATAGGGATCTTTTGCATACACAATGCTTGACTAACCCCAGTGAGGTCATTCATTTTGTAGCCAATCACTTTCTTCCTCTCCTTCAATTCTTTCAGGAGTTTATCTTCTTGTTCAGTCATAAGATCAGAATTTATTATTACTGGACAAACCTTGAGGTCATCCAAAAACACATACTTTATTCCCTCGGGCAGGGGCTTCATCTCTGGAGTTTCTGGTTTTTTGCATGTTTCTCCAGTAGCTTCCACAACTTTGAGTTCTTCACACTTTGCTTCAACATCTTCTTTTGTAGAGTCGAGGGATTCGATGCAATCCTTTACTTATTTGTTAATAGGTTCATCAACTAATGGATCTGTTAGAGCGACTTCTAATGGATCGTCTGATTCATGACTATCTTGAGTCAGAAGTGACATCTGCTCTATGCAATCAATCAGATAGACTTCTTCTTGCATACTTGGTCTTCTCATGCTTTCAAAAACTTTAAATTCGAGTGTTTCCTTGCCTAATCTAAGCAGCAAGGTTCATGCTTCAACGTCAATTAGAACTCTTGCGGTGGCAAGGAACGGAAGTCCAAATATGAGAGGATATTTGGCATCCTCTTTTATATCCATGATGACAAAATCACACAGAACATAGGAATCTTTTCCTACCTTAACAGGTACATCCCCAATAATTCCTAACGGGCATTTTATTGAATTGTCTACGAGTTGTATGATCATTCCAGTTGGAAGAAGTTCAGAAAACCCTAGCCTTTTGCAAAGGCTAAGTGGCATGATGGAGATGCTAGCACCAAGATCTGCTAGTCCTTTCTTTCATGAAGAATCACCGATATGGCAGGAAATCCCAAAAGATCCTGGATCTTTCTGTTTCTTTGGCATCTTACTCTGGATGATATCCGAAGTGGTTTTAGCTAACTTGACTATCTCATATTCTTCAGTTATATATTTCCTGGTGAGGAGTGACTTTAAGTATTTTGTCCAAGCTGGTATCTCAGCCAGCGCATCCAAAAAGGGTATATCAACATGAAGTTTCTTCATGGCTTCTTTAAACTTATTGAACTGAATATCAAGCTTAGTTTGCCTTAAACGAGCAGGGAAAGGAATACGAGGCTTGTATACAGGGATATCAGGTTCTGGTGTTTCAGTTTCTTCATCAATAGGTTTCTCAGGACTTTCCTTATCTATCTTATCAGCAGTTACCGGTTCTTTCGGTTGAGACTCTAATGTTGTTGAGTCTTGGGCAATCACAGGTTCATCCTCGTCTGTAATCACCACAGGTGTCTTGACAGGGGGATCAGAATAGTCTTTTCCTGACCTGGTGGTGACTGCCTTCAACTGTTCAGGATGCTTAGGATTGTTCTCGGGTTGGCCAGCAAAGGGCCCAACAGGCGGCTTTATGCTAGCTGCAATTTGAGCTAATTGAGATTCAATAGCCTTCTGTTGAGCTTGTTGGTTAGCTATGATAGTTTGCTGAGTTTGCAATATCTTTTCAATCGCTAATAGCTTGTCATAAGGAGAGACGGGACCTGATTGTTGTCCTAGTTGTTGATAAGGAACTTGGTTAAGACTCTAGTACTGGGAATTATTTTGATAATTATTGAAGTTCCTATTCTGAAAGTTTCCCTTGAAATTTCCTTGATTTCCAAAATTCTATTGTTGATTATACTGGAATTCCGGTGGGCCTCGTGGTTGATTGTTCGAACCAAATTGATGTGAGTTTACTGCTCTAGAGGGGTTTCCATATTGAAAACTAGGGTGGTTTCTATTCTGATTCGGATTGTAATAGCTTTGACCAGGGATGGTATTAATGGCATTAAGATTTTCCATTTGACAGTTTTCTCCTTGTCCACATACATTGCTTAGAATAACATCATAAAGAACATTGCATGCTAGAGTGGAATGATCGGTACTTTTACATGCTTCACAGAACAATGAAGTTGACTTGATCTGTTCTTATTATTGAGGGGGTGAACGCCCTCTTCCAATTATGGTCAGTGAAGATTCAATATGGTCTTGCTTGGCAACTAAGAGTTTTAGGGTTTCGGTGATAGATTTGTACTTTAGAGTGGCTTCAGCCATAGCTACTTTCAAAACTCCTTTGCCTACAGACCTACCCCAATTAGCTTGGTTTTCAACTCCCAGGGTGACAACCCGCCATGCGTTGTCATAACTTTGACGCATGAAGTTTCCTCCATATGAGGAATCTAAGAATCTCTTGATATCGTCGTCCACACCCCTATAGAAAATTTCAATGAGTTAATTCTTAGGAATTCCATGGTATGGGCATTTTCGTAGAAGCTCTTTATATCTATCCCAAGCTTCAGTAAGGGTTTCTCCAGGGACTTGAGTGAAATTTGTTATTCGGCCTCTAATTTCATATGTGAGAGATGGAGGGTAGAACTTTTCCAGAAACACATTTTGGAGTTGTTCCCAAGTGGTGATGGGTATTTCACTTTGCAATAAATTGTACCAACTTATAGATCTATCAGCAAGGGAATACTTGAAGAGACGGAGTCGAATGGCATCATTGGATACTTCATTTTGCTTTTTCATGGAACATAGATCAATAAACCTCAAAAGATGTTCCTGACTATCCTCTCCTTGTTTGCCATAGAATGGGCTATTTTGAAGCAATGTGATCCAATGTGACCTAATCTCAAAATTTGCAGCATTGATGGGAGGAGGTTGTACTGGATGATGAAAATTTGTAGCTTTCAGGATTGAGAATTCTCTAAGATCTTTTTGTAGTTCAGCTTCTTATGTTGCTACCTGAATTTCTTCTTGAACCGCAGCTCTAGCTTCTTGCATGAATCTTTCTCTATGTGTGTTAAGGGCTTAAGCCACCCTTCGATCTATCTCCTCCTCTTTAGCCATTCTTGCTTGGTTCTCTCTATTTTTTTGGTGGAAGGTTCTGTCAATCTCGGGATCAAAGCTGGCAGTGAGTCCGGGACTGTTCAAATGGTGCATGCACCAATCCTTCTGAAGTACTTGAAAATAGAAGGATTTTGAAAATGAGATCCACAAAGTAGAGTCAAAGTCAAGTAGATGATCGATTGTATCAAAAGAAAAAAAAATCCTAGATTAGCCTTAAAAGAACTGGATTTGACTAACTGATTCCGTTCTCCCCGGTAACGGTGCCAAAACTTGACGTGGGATTTTATCACACTAACAAACTCACTCGGGGTTGAAATCCCCAAGCTTTTACCAAAACCTAAGTCCAATAATACCACCCGCAAGCGGACAAGTCTTATCACAGTATAGTTAAGGATCGAACCCAAAGGACAACATTCTTAAGAATCCTTTTCAATCGAATCTAGCTCGAGTTAAGACTAATATTTAAAACGATTGATTGATTTGATTTTGATTAAACTAAATTGCAAGGAAGTAAATGCTGAATTAAAGTTGGATTTAGATCAATGATATGGGATCGCTGGGATGGTACTGGGTTTCACCACCACTACACATGCAAACACATTCAATCACACATATCCAAGCAAGATATAACTATCCAAATGGAGTTGTTGTGAACCCTCCACGAGGATAGTTTCACGTGAACATCACCTTAGGCATCAGATTTCTCGTCGTCGTCTGGGTCATGCACTCACAGCTCCGAAGATACAAAATCCAACTAAGGTTGTGAGCCCTCCATGAGGATAGGCGCATAGAAGCATCACCGTAGGCTAGATGTCTCATCCCCTAACGGATCATACACTTACGCCCTCAAGGAATCCTATTAGAAGTTCTCATCAAGGAGTCAACTGTGTGAATCGTTAAGCAAGAAAGTGATTAATCTACAAGCAATCATTGATGATTAACTAAGAAGATACAACATCCAACTAAGGTTGCGAACCCTCCACGAGGATAGGCACATAGAAGCGACACTGTAAGCTAGATGGCTCGTCCCCTAACGGATCATACACTCACGACCTCAAGGAATCTTATCAGAAGTTCTCATCAAGGATTCTACCTCATTAATCAACATTCTACACTATGAAGATAAGTACGAGATGAATGCAAGCAGGTAATCACACTACAAACTTGAACAATTAATAATGAAATGAAAAGTTATATTCATTGTCATGGAAATTTTAACAAAAGAACATAATTGCATGGGTAGCGGGGCTAGTCCCCGCACCCCAGCAAAAAGAAACTACTCGCTCATGATGTGAGAAACAAGAAGAATAAGAAAGAGAGAGAAATCCACCATGAGCATGATGTAGAAGGTGGTCGCAGCTCGGTGAAGATGATGTGGTCTCCTACGTCATGTCAGAGCAGATCTGGACAAAGAAAGAGGGACGCCAAGGCAGATCGGATAGTCTTTCTCACTCCTCCTTCCTTCTCTTCTCAGTATCCTTGAGTTGTAGCAGGAACGACATGTGCAATGATAGTGGCTGAAGAAGATGGTGGAGGGCGGTGTGCAGAATGAAGCTTGATCAAACCTTGCACTTGGGCAGCCTATCGGCGTCCCTGGAATGATGCCAACTGAGGACCCTTGCGGTCCTATTTTTAGGTTCGGATGGGGTCTTCACGTCTTCTGCATGAACCTGCTCCAAACGGTCTTGGGGCAAACGGTCTTGGAAATCCACCTTCAAACGGTCTTGCAGATCGGTCGAATGACCAAACAGTCTTGGGACCGAATGGTTCCAAACGGTCTTGGGACCGTATGGCTCCAAACGGTCTTGGGACCGAATGGCTCCAAATAGTCTTAGGACCGAATGGCCTTAGAAATCTGCCTTCAAACGGTCTTGCAGATCGGTCGAGTGACCAAACGGTCTTTGGACCGTATGGCTCCAAACGGTCTTGGGACCGAATGGCTCGAAACGGTCTTCGGACCGAATTGCTCCAAACGGTCTTGGGACCGAATGGCTCCAAACGGTATGTGCTTGCGTATCCCAAATAGTTTTCATCCAAATGGTTTTCATTGTTCTAATGGTTTGGCGATGCAAACAGTCTCGAAGACTGATGGATTTCAAACGGTCTCTACGTCGAAGTTCAATTGGTCTGTGTGATCTCCTCCAATCGGTATGCGATCGATCAACGCCTCACAGTCTCAAGACTGTGAGGGCTTCTCTGTGGTGAGTGCGGAGTGGGAGTGGTGGCATTGCATGTAGCATTTAGGGTTGCTGGAGGTAGAAGGAGGCGGAGGTGTAGGTGTCGACGTTGTTGATGGTGGAGGAAGGGAGAGCAAGAGAAGGGGAAGCATGCCCAATGCTGTTGAGCTTCCTGAACGATTTCGAGTAGGTTGCTCAACCGATATTGAAGACCGTATGGAGTTAGAAACCGATTAGATGAGACTGAATGGTCAAGACCGAAAGGTGAGATCGATTGTGAGACCGAATGGTGAGTGAAATGTGGGTCCCAATTGAATGTTCAACCTCATCAAGACCTGCATCAAATCAACATAAGTTCAGTTAAAATCATGATAATTGGATGAATTAAGAAGTTTTGCACATTTTGATATTTAGGAACTGAAATTGGGTGTATTGAGTCGAAGAGGGTCCAAGATAGGGACTGAAAATCATGATGAATATGCATTCATCAATAATCCTAAAATTCAAATAAAAATTTCTCTATCATATGACCTATATAATTATTTCTTTGTTTTAAATTTTAATAAAAATTAAAATAAAATATGATTGTGGAAGGAGTGCACCTAGACCTAGATAATGGATATTGGAAGAACCCGTAGTGCATAGGTTTCCTCCCTCATCCAAATTCTAGAAAAACCTTGTGTAGTTAGGGTTTTCCCTACCCCAGCTTTCTCTCTCTATCCATTTTTGTGGTTCATAGCCATGTGCTCTAATTATCTGAGCTATATGCCCCCACACATCTCCACACTAAAAATGCTTCTTCTTTTTACTAAAGAGTTCCAATGGTTCCCCACATATTACGGTTCTTGACTTTGGGAGATCGATCCAATCGTAATGATCCCTTTGGTTGACATTATCTCCTTGCATCGACATCATTCCAAAAGTCCCATTTATCCCAACCTCTTAGGCTTATCACCGCCACCACTCACTATGACCCAAATCTTATATAAGGCTAGGGAGAGGACTCACAAGACCCATACATCATATCCTAACACCCAATTGCAACCAAAGACCAATGCAACCCATTATGGATCTCAACCACCATCTCTGAAACCCTCGACCTCACCTCATCAACTAAAAGGACCTCCGGTCAACTGTTTTGGCACAGAGCTCTATCAGGAGTCCACCAAGGAGTTCTCATCATATTGAAGGACTCAACAAAGGAAATTCCCCAACCTAACTCTGATTTCCCTAGTTGTCAACCCTACAAACCCAACCTAGCTACCTCCATCTCCGATCACCTCATTTGAGACAAAGGGTTTGTTAGCTTTGTTGGAGGTCTGGTGAGTTTAGCTCGAACCTCATGACAATCTAGGCCAGTAGCCCAGAGTCACCCTTGGGTTGACTCCATGGCCTGGTTCTTTGTGTGCGGGTTGTGGGGAAGAAACCCTATGAGAATTTTTTTGTGCTACCCCTAATCTATGTGATCAAACTTGATCATTGCATAAGGGTAGTGTGGTCTTTTTCCCCAATAAAAAATCTAGAACACGCCTATGCTTCATGGGTGATGTGACCAACTATGATTGGATGGACATCAATTATTTTTGGGAACATTACAGACCTGAAAATATATCTCCATATATATTCAAATTATATTGACATTATTAAAAGATGTATAGAATCTAAAAAATAATGGTTGCAAAACATAGTTTTTTCTCATATTTAAAAGTATGTTTTGGTTCATATGTTTAAGATGATGTAGTATGGGATATCGTAATTTTGATAAGTTATATGTTTACCTTTTTTAAGTATTATTACTCGGTGACATAATATGGTCTTGCTTAGTAATACAAGATTACATATACCTTGGTGAAATCAAGGGATTAATTATGTGAGGAACTTAGGGGTTTTGGAGTCAAACCCTAGTTCAGCCCTGAGCAGAGACCCCTAGGACCAAGACTAAACCCTAGTTCATATATTTTGCATGTGTTTGTGACACCCTATGATATATGTTAAATCTTCAAATTAAATTGGAATAAGTCATGATTGGATCTAAGTTCTTAGTACTCAACAACTTTCGCTCTTGAAAAGGTATGCAAGTTACCCTAAGAATAACAAATCATAATCACATTCTAATGATTATTTAAGTTTTCAAGATGTTGTTCATTATGTTTGGTTGTTACATTTTTAATACATCATTGGTGAACTATGTGTACCACATATGAATATAATATAATTTGCACCCAGTATGAAATCTCTTAAGGGTGTTTTTGGGGAGATAACCACTCATAGAAGCTAAGGGTTGGTCATTGATAAAGTTATTATAAACCATTGATGATTGCAAAACTGAAGTCCATTACCAGAATAGTCCCGATGAAATCCAATTCTAGATTCAAAACCCTACAGTCCCATGGATGGAATACAAATTGGTACATCTAAGTATATATAGCAAATATGGGTTAGAAAACAAACTAAAAGTACAAATGTTAGTTACTTGCAAACAATTGAGTGATTGATCTACAATGTATACTGATACAACTATATTCACACAATTTGGTTGCACCCACATACACAACACAAAAATGTGATTATTGTGTTTTGTTTCTTGACATTTTAGGTTAGCTACATATTATGAATATTGAAGAATTGGATTTAAAAAAGAATGCACCAAAAGGAAACAAAAATGACGACATCATGTTTGATTATTTAGTTGAAATTCCAATTATTTTCTTCCACTTTGTATCTTCCCTTTTTGAAAAATTGATGTCACGTTTTGAGAAGATTCATCTTCCTAATATCATCAAAAACATAGGTTTTGGTTTGAAAGTATAAGGTAATCATTATTTACTAAATATCGATCCTAGAAATGTTGAGTGTCAACCTTTTCCTATGTGGTTTTCTATCATATGGGATATTGAGAGGAGGGGATTTTCACAAGAGCACCATTTTAGTTTCTTTTAGTACTAAACCAAATGGTATTTTGTTCTCAATATTTTACAAACTAAAAATACGATGATAGAATTATATCATATCACAGTGTCTTTTAAATAAAAGGTTTTGGCTAAGATAATAGGCTAGTTCAAAATACAAAATATTAACCTTGCCGCTTCACATTCACTAGCACTGACTTCCCAAAAGTTCTTTTTTATTCCAAATAGAAGTTAGGTGTAATATTGATAATATATGTGAAGTAAAAAATGATGCATCATTACACCATGATTTCCAAATGGAGAGATCATGCACTAAAGTGAAACTTCATATGAGTCCAAAAGTAAGAAGGAATATATGTTAGAACCCAATGTGAAATAAAAATAAGTATAAATCAATATAGATCTTTGTTAGTCTTCATTATCAAGGGACCTCAGAGATCTTTAATTAAAAATACATTTAATGTGGCTTTATTAATGTGGATTATCATGGAGTCCTCTACATAGATTCCTTGGTTATCCAATATGTTTCTTTCTAAGATGATGATAACTCCTTATCATGAGACACCATCAATTATTATTGCCTAATCTTCTAACATAAGATAGTGGAAACTACAAAGTAACTAATTCTAGAAAGAAAACTTCTTTAATGGTATCTTCATTATCAAATGTTGTCTGACATTTTTCCTGCCAAGTGTTTCATGAATAAAATTTGAGAATAATGTGTTAATGGGAAGGTATAAATTAACATTTACAATTTTTTAGATCTAAGTCATGGTACTATTGCTTATTGTGATTAGAAACCTAGTTTAATATGGATGATAATAAAATAAATTAAAATAATATCTTTTGTAGATCCCTCAATGTTGCAGCAAATGTATCACACATATTATTTCTTATCACAATTATCATACTATTTTTTAGTAAATGAACCAAATCTAAATCTATAGTATTAGAACTTAATTTTATTATACTTTTCATTCCAACATGGGGTTATAACTTCTATATCCCATTATCATGAAACTGCAACTCATTTACTTTTACAATAGTTACAAACAACAATATATTATTTACTGAGACTGGATTAGCTTCTATTTATTTATATTTTCAAAATATTTTGGCAGTATTGTATGAAGTAATATATTATTTCTAGAAACAATGGGAAAAATAAGAACATTGCATGAGTATACCTACCCAAAAACATACATGATGGTGCATGAATGAGTCAATTACCATAATTTGGAGGTTCCTATTTCCAAGTGTTATATTATCATTGTGCATTTATTAAAAGAATTAACCAATTGTTAAAAACTTTCTTTACAAAGTTTGTCATTTTTATGATCTATTTGTTAATTTAAATCTATAGTTCCATCCACATTTTTCGTGAAAATTTTAGTGAAGTGCCATCTTTTATCGTGATAGATAGTGAACCTTTTTTTTCTTTAACCGTGTATTTATGTTGTACTTTTTTCTTGTGGTAATGGAAGAGTTCTTGCATACATAGAAGAATTCTTCACTATGTGACAGACAAGAGCCTGACTCCCTAGCCTTAACTGATCTAACTTTAAGGATGTGATGTTTTTGGACTTAGTTCATAAGAAAACCCCCAAACAAGATATATGCTACACCAATTGTAACATACTGAAATTTGGGACTAAATTAAAATTTTGAACTATGATTTGTAATCCTTCAAAAAAAATTGAATTTCCTTTTCCTAAATTGCACTCACATTTGTCTCCCATTGGAAATATCTTGAAACTCAAGCTCTAGAATACAATTTATCCTCATTTGGCATAGTCATCCCTCTTGGGACCCACAAGTGAATAATTGAATTCCAATATAATTTCTTGGCTTTGGAATCATATAGAATAGTACTAATAGTTTTAGTATTTATTTGTAGAGTAAATAATTCCTTTTACTACTTTAGACCAATAAACTAGAAAAGTAAATACTTTTAGTAATTATACCAATTACTATTAAGCCATCATTCAATATTACATTAGAAACGGAGGAATGAATTAGGAGAAATGAATAGTGGTAGTAACACCATTGTATAAGGAAATTTACTAGTATTTATTTGCAACCTAATTAAGGGACTTAATTGTGGCCCATTTAGAACATGGTCTTCTGCCCTAACCGCACGCCTACGCGTTGGGACATCCTCACCTCTCGCCTCTCCACGACCTCGTTTTCTCTCCCTATCCCTCACCGTCTGGCCTTGTGCCATAATTACTGATCAACAGTTGTAAGGCATAGAGACCATGATGATGGGGCATTGCAGACGAAGATCAAGAAGAAAACAACCAGCATTCCATGTGTAGCGCCATCCAACCCGTCTTCCCTGGATGCGCACCCTAGGGTCGGTGCCTCTATAAAACCTTACCCATCCACCAGCTACACAGCAAACCACATCAGCCGCTCAGCACCACCTCCTCCTTGACTACCTGCAACTCTAGCAACAATCTGGTCCTTAATCTGTCGCCGAGAATCCCACTCACCCTGCAGCCATCGCTGAATCCCTCCTCCCTCCGTGATTCCATGCTCACAGATCTGTAGGCCACCAACCTACTCCAGCCCGACCTGCAGCACAAGCGGACCTCGATGCCAGCGCCCTGTGTTGGATCTCGCCAGCCACCACGACACACATGCGCCGCCACCATCACTCCACGGTAGCCGTCCAAGATCTTCCAGTATCTACCCTATACTCCTTCGGCCACCACGACGCCGCATAGAGCTCCTTCAACTTTATCCAATCAACAATACCACCTAGCCACAGTCATCAATGGAGGCGCCCAGGAGTGTGCAAAAAGCACCTCCGACTCCTCCAGGAAAGGCCCTGCCCATCCGCCCTCACTAGAGTCCTCTGCCTCCCCATGATGGTGCCTCCACTGCCTTCCCCTGACCAAAACTGCCTAGTCGTGATATGTCCCAACTAATTGATCAAATTGCAAGGATCCACCACCACCACGATCATCACCATCTTGCTTTAGATCTTGCCAGCGGCCACGACCACCAGGAAGGCAGATCTGCAAGTGACAGGACCACCAGTGGCGGTGGCGCCCATTGATCAAGGAGACTCCACAGAACTACCAGCTTAGATGGATGAATCTATAGATCGTTCTTGAGCAGCCACTTCCTTTGAGATCACCACCAAGAGCATCAATGATTCTGCAGACATGCTTCATCAGCTGCAAATCATGACCTGCTACCCCAACCAGCAGAAGCCCAACAAGAACTCTTCCCTCCCCTCCATGACAACCTACAAATCTGAAACTCGAGGCACAATCCCAATCAAGGATTCAAGGGCAGATCTATCATCTCAAACAACATGCCACTTACAACCTTTCAGACGATCTAGAAAAACATTGAGATAACTCACGAACCTAGATTCAGAGATCATCCCCATTGGGGATGCAAGGGAGGAGATCGTAGGACACCACAAGAAAGTAAGAGACCTGTTGCATACTCCCATGCCTATATCATAAGTACCTTCTTCCTCCTTTTATTTGATTTCATAATACTGAATAAGATAAGGGATATGGGGGGTGAAAAACAACATTGATTATACCTAATCATAGTTAATAGCTAGGACTGGGAATCGTCAAAGTCTATACGTGCATACATGCATATATATTGCAGTAGGTTTATGATGTAAATACTATTATATCATTAGTTAAGGCCATCCGGAGTAGACAAGCATGATACCTAATTGTTTTAAAACTACTGTATGTACATATACATGTGTCGATAATTTTGTATTTGCGAGATAGTTGTCTGTTCCAGTCCGTCTACAATATTAATAGTAATTGATTAGAAGATGACACATCATATGATAAAATATGATCATACTGATATACTTTATTATAAGATCCATTACAAATAGGTATATCATGTTAATGTATATGTATGTAACCTAGAATTTCACTAATCAGAAATGTTTTAGAATTTGAAAACTAAAGAATGATAATGAACTGAGGATAAGAGGGAGAGAGGTCAGATTATGATATGGGAACTCAAAAGTCAATAATAAAATATCTAGCAACCAGGTTTAGTAAAGTCATATATAGGTACCCCACGTTGCATGTGTACTAGGAATTAGAGAATACACATTCTGTAAGTATGCCTCATGTATACCTAGTATACTATTTAATAGTAGTAGTTAGATAGATGCAATTTCTATAATAATGATATTAAGTCTAAATTGTCATATTCTTTGTTGGAATCATAAACCATAGAAGTGGATAGCAAGTTTCATTTGAACGATCCACGATCCACCTATATTCCACTTGGAATGATCTTATCTAGAAAGGAAATATTAATTAGGAAAATAGTAATATTTACATATAAGTTAGACCTCATTGGGACCACATATGGTGAACTCATAATAATGAATACTCCATAAGGACTAGGGCTGAACGAATAACCATGATTGAACTTACTTGAAGAAGTGTAATAGAAAGAGAATGCGGAACATGATATCAAAGTCAAAAACATGAATTTTGATAATTAAATATGTAATTTTGAGTGTTACCTACACACCTAATCTTATAGTCTCTAACTAAATATTGATATCCATATATGAACATTGTCCTACCTTAAAAATGACATTGAGGGGAAAATATGTCATAGAAACCTAGAAGGAAAAATATAATCATAAATAAGACAAATCGAGCAACATTGATTCTAATTCAAATGGTGACAAGATTATTGTTCTTTGTAGCCACCTCTTCATAAATTCTTGGAGCCACATTTTGATTATGCAATTCTTGGAGCCCTAAATAATTGAGGTACTAAATCTTCTATTTTATTGTTGAATTATTTTCCCTCTTGAAGGACACACATATATCTTGATTCGTGGTGAATTCCATATAGTTTTGAAACCTCTATTTATTCTTGAAAGTTCACCACCCTCATTTTGCAATTGATGAAATCTTGTTGATAATAATTTTGGCACTAGACTTGATCTATTGGAGTTTTGACTCCCTGTAGACTTTGGTCCTTTGGGCTTTAGCCCTATAGAGCTTTGGCTCACTTGAGTGGGCCAAGTACCCCACAACCCTGCGCAGTGGATAGGGATTAGTTGTCCCCTAGTTAACTGGAATAGCTAATAAGGCACTAGTGTCGTTCTCTCCTAGAGTGTGAGAACACAAGGCACTTAGCCCTAGAAAAGATATGATAGGAAGGTGCCAAAAACTTGCCAAATAGAATATCTTGAAATTGATATACCTTGTGGATAGCTTGGATAAATTTTGCATACTTGAATTATTGAATCTTGCTTAATGATATTCTTGTGAAAGATTTGCTATCTTGAAGTTGATGATGGAATTTCTTTTTGTTAGCCTTTAGTCCACAAAATAGTCCTTTCCTAACTTTTATTATATATCTAAACCTATTTCGTACATAGTTCAATTATTTAGATTTAGTACCAGCTTTGCTGACCCTTTTATTTCCCTTCAATGGGGTCCATGTGTGGTTTCGTTCCCTCTGGGAACTCATGGGCAGGTAATAGATGGAAGAGCTTGAAGAGACATGCACTGGGTAGTCCTCCGTTGAAGACTAGATAGAATGAATTCTATTTCCTAAACTTGTAATCATATTTGTAAGCTTCTGCGACTCTGATGTACAAGCATGATTGTAATAAAGATTGTTTATGATTGTGATATTATTTTGTAAATATTTGATCGTAAAGATCGGGTCTTTACAACATGGTATCAGAGCCATAAATGGTCGGCACTCATGCATGTCTCAGAAAAATTAGGGTTAAGTAGGAACACCAATGGAGTAGTTAGAGCTTAGAAAAAAAGTTGACAAGAAATACTAGTATAACTGGGCTAATTACTAGGAAATACTTAGAATACAAGTTGGTAATGTTAACAACCTATGTTGTGATGTACATCATACTAGAAATTCATCTTGCTCATCTGACTTTTAGACTTCCCTAGGGATCGATTTACTTGAAGCTATTATTGAGGAAGAAGTGTTGATGAACCCCCTAGAACATTAAAGTCACCAACCTAGGTATACAAATGGGTAGAGTATCCTGATTTTATCGTTAGGATTCGACGTACATTAATAATTTCATATATTAATATAGAATAAATTATTATCATAGACCCTAAAATGGGAATTTTCACAATCACATTCTATAATTTCCATTTAAAAATATAAAAGCATGTCACATAAATAATTATTCAATTTTTTTGGGGGGTATATGTGTGTACTTGTGAAATGAGATCTAGTAGGACATCACTTTGACCCCTAGGTATGTTTAGAGTGCCCTAGATTAAGGTTGGGACACTCATAAACTAATATAAATATGGAAAGTAGAATTGATAAATACCACAATTCCTAACAATGTTTGAATTTATGTCAATATGACAAACTTCCATTTTGAGTATTGATGAAAAAGATATTGACAATATGAAGAAAAAAAGTGATTAGTATATTCCCTTTATAATTGTGTAGTTACACATTTGAGAAAATGAAAAGTATTTAAAGAAGCTTTGACACTTGAAATAAATTCAATACTAGATTCACATGAGTAGAAAAATTGGGGAAAGAAAAAAAAATTACAATAGGATGAGACATAGTTAATATTATGTTGAATTAGGATAAAAATGATGAACTCAATATTTTGTGCACTTGTAATATCCATGTACACATAAATATATAACTAGTACAACATAGATATCATAGAGAGATTAAATCCTATCTTAGTTGAAATTGAAAATGAAGTATATAGGAACTTCTTGATCTAATAAATCATTGTACAAATATATGTGGAAAAAAATTGATCAAGTATAATATATAGTTAAGACCTAAAAAAAATAGAGACAAAAAGTTTTTATAACGCAATATTAGATAAATACAAATAGGAAAAAGAGGAAAAAAAGGGGGAGTCAAAATTTGAATCCATTTGGGGGTTAAGTTGGTAACTAATGATTGTTGAGAAAAAAAACTTGAACAGATATTTTATTAGACCCTCAACTATATATATAATTTTTGGAATAATATAGTAAAGAGACCCAACAAAAAAAAGATATAAATTATGACACAAAATAAACATCACTCAAACATTAATGATAAGTATATTGGATTAAAGTTGATGAAGTACTGATAACTATGGATTGACCAATAAGCTTGTGGTGTAATTCAAACTTTTGATAATGAATGTCAAGAATCACAAATTGAACATGTAAGCTCTCATATTAGGATATGATATTAGAATTCTCATGGACTAGTAATCATTAAGAACCAAATCCAATAATAGATATACTCTTTCAATTAGCATTTGCACCTAAATTACTTCAGATTTTTGAAGATAGAATAATAATTGATCTGATTGGTCACCCTGGCTAAGGCATAGGCCAGTCAAAGGAAGATTAGAGTTGTGTGAATTAGCAAGGTTTACATTTGTGCAAATAAGAGTGGTATGCTAGGAAATTTGGAATTAGAAGGAATTATTTGTCAAGAAAGATAAGATTTCGGGGACGAAATCCCTTTGAAGGGTGGTAGAGTTGTAACATACTGAAATTTGGGACTAAATTATAATTTTGAACTATGATTTGTAAGCCTTCAAAAAAAATTTGAATTTCCTTTTCCTAAATTGCACTCACATTTGTCTCCCATTGGAAATATCTTGAAACTCAAGCTCTAGAATACAATTTATCCTCATTTGGCATAGTCATCCCTCTTGGGACCCACAAGTGAATAATTGAATTCCAATATAATTTCTTGGCTTTGGAATCATATAGAATAGTACTAATAATTTTAGTATTTATTTGTAGAGTAAATAATTCCTTTTACTAATTTAGACTAATAAACTAGAAAAGTAAATACTTTTAGTAATTAGACCAATTACTATTAAACCATCATTCAATATTACATTAGAAACGGAGGAATGAGTTAGGAGAAATGAATAGTGGTAGTAACACCATTGTATAAGGAAATTTACTAGTATTTATTTGCAACCTAATTAAGGGACTTGATTGTGGCCCATTTAGAACATGGTCTTCTGCCCTAACCGCATGCCAACGCATCGGGGATTCGGCTGTTACCGCTGCAACACAGAATCGGCAGGGAAACGTCTGACATCCTCACCTCTCGCTTCTCCACGACCTCGTTTTCTCTCCCCCACCCTCACCGTCTAGCCTTGTGCCATAATTACTGATCAACCATTGCAAGGCATAGAGACCGTGACGATGGGGTGTTGCAGACGACGATCAAGAAGAAAACAACCAGTGTTCCATGTGCAGCGCCATCCAACCCGTCTTCCCTGGACGCGCACCCTAGGGTCGGTGCCTCTATAAAACCTTGCCCATCCACCAGCTACACAGCAAACCACATCAGCCGCTAAGCACCACCTCCTCCATGACTACATGCAACTCTAGCAACAATCTGGTCCTTAATCTGCCGCCGAGAATCCCAGTCGCCCTGCAGCCATCGCCGAATCCCTCCTCCCTCCGTGATTCCATGCTCACAGATCTGCAAGCCACCAACCTACTCAAGCCCGACCTACAGCACAAACGGACCTCGACGCCAGTACCCTGTGTTGGATCTTGCCAGCCACCACAACACACCTGCACCGCCACCATAACTCCACGGTAGCCGCCCAAGATCTTCCAGTATCTACCCTATACTCCTTCGGCCACCACGACGCCGCACAGAGCTCCTTCAACTTTATCTAATCAACAATACCACCCAGCCGCAGTCATCAATGGCGGCGCCCAAGAGTGTGCAAAAAGCACCTCCAACTCCTCCAGGCAAGGCCCTACCCATCCGCCCTCACTGGAGTCCTCCGCCTCTCCATGATGGTGCCTCCACTGCCTTCCCCTAACCAAAACCGCCTAGTCGTGATATGTCCCAACTAATTGATCAAATTGCAAGGAACCACTGCCACCAGGATCATCACCATCTTGCTTTGGATCTCGCCAGCGGCCACGACCGCCAGGAAGGCAGATCTGCAAGTGACAGAACCACCAGTGGTGGTGGCGCCCATTGATCAAGGAGACTCCACAGAACTACCAACTTAGATGGATGAATCTGCAGATCATTCTTGGGCAGCCACCGCCTTTGAGATCACCAGCAAGAGCACCAATGATTCTGCAGACATGCTTCATCAGCTGCAAATCATGACCTGCTACCCCAACCAACAGAAGCCCAACAAGAACTCTTCCCTCCCCTCCATGACAACCTACAAATCTGAAACTTGAGGCACAATCCCAATCAAGGATTCAAGGGCAGATCTATCATCTCAAACTACATGCCACTTACACCCTTTCAGACGATCTGGAAGAACATTGAGATAACTCACGAACCTAGCTTCAGAGATCATCCCCATTGGGGATGCAAGGGAGGAGATCGTAGGACACCACAAGAAAGTAAGAGACCTACTGCATACTCCCATGCATAGCTCGTAAGTATCTTCTTCCTCCTTTTATTTGATTTTAGAATACTAAATAAGATAAGGGATATGGGGGTGAAAAACAACATTGATTATACCTAATCATAGTAACTAGCTAGGACTGGGAATCGTCTAAGTCTATACGTGCATACATACGTATATATTGCAGTAGGTTTATGATGTAAATACTATTATATCATTAGTTAAGGCCATCCGGAGTAGACAAGCACGATACCTAATTGTTTTAAAACTATTGTATGTACGTATACATGTGTCGATAAATTTGTATTTGCGAGATAGCTATCTGTTCCAGTCCGTCTACAATATTAATAGTAATTGATTAGAAGACGACACATCATATGATAAAATATGATCATATTGATATATTTTATTATAAGATCCATTACAAATAGGTATATCATGTTAATGTATATATATGTAACCTAAAATTTCAATAATCAGTAATGTTTTAGAATTTGAAAACTAAAGAATGATAATGAACCGAGGATAAGAGGGAGAGAGGTCAGATTATGATATGGGAACTCACAAGTCAATAATAAAATATCTAGCAACCAGGTTTAGTAAAGTCATATATAGGTACCCCACGTTGCATGTGTACTAGGAATTAGAGAATACACATTCAGTAAGTATGCCTCATGTATACCTAGTATACTAGTTAATAGTAATAGTTAGATAGATGCAATTTCTATAATAATGATATTAAGTCTAAATTGTCATATTCTTTGTTGGAATCATAAACCCTAGAAGTGGATAGCAAGTTTTATTTGAACGATCCATGATCCACTTATATTCCACTTGGCATGATCTTATCTAGAAAGGTAATCTTAATTAGGAAAATAGTAATATTTACATATAAGTTAGACCTCATTGGGACCACATATGGTGAACTCATAATAATGAATACTCCATAAGGACTAGGGATGAACGAATAACCATGATGGAACTTACTTGAAGAAGTGTAATAGAAAGAGACTGTGGAACATGATATCAAAGTCAAAAACATGAATTTTGATAATTAAGTATGTAATTTTGAGTGTTACCTACACACCTAATCTTATAGTCTCTAACTAAATATTGATATCCATATATGAACATGGTCCTACCTTAAAAATGACATTGAGGGGAAAATATGTCATAGAAACCTAGAAGGAAAAATCTAATCATAAATAAGACAAATTGAGCAACATTGATTCTAATTCAAATGGTGACAAGATTATTGTTCTTTGTAGCCACCTCTTCATAAATTCTTGGAGCCACATTTAGATTATGCAATTCTTGGAGCCCTAAATAATTGAGGTACTAAATCTTCTATTTTATTGTTGAATTATTTTCCCTCTTGAAGGACACACATATATCTTGATTCGTTGTGAATTCCATATAGTTTTGAAACCTCTATTTATTCTTGAAAGTTCACCATCCTCATTTTGCAATTGATGAAATCTTGTTGATAATAATTTTGGCACTAGACTTGATCTATTGGAGTTTTGACTCCCTGTGGATTTTGGTCCTTTGGGATTTGGCCCTATAGAGCTTTGGCTCACTTGAGTGGGCCAAGTACCCCACAAACCTGTGCAATGGATAGGGATTAGTTGTCCCCTAGTTAACTGGAATAGCTAATAAGGCACTAGTGTCGTTCTCTACTAGAGTGTGAGAACACAAGGCACTTAGCCCTAGAAAAGATATGATAGGAAGGTGCCAAAAACTTGCCAAATGGAATATCTTGAAATTGATATACCTTGTGGATAGCTTGGATAAATTTTGCATACTTGAATTATTGAATCTTGCTTAATGATATTCTTATGAAAGATTTTCTATCTTAAAGTTGATAATGGAATTTCTTTTTGTTAGCCTTAGTCTACCAAATAGTCCTTTCCTAACTTTTATTATATATCTAAACCTATTTTGTACATAGTTCAATTATTTGGATTTAGTACCAGCTTTGCTGACCCTTTTATTTCCCTTCAATGGGGTCCATGTGTGGTTTCATCCCTCTAGGAACTCATGGGTAGGTAATAGATGGAAGAGCTTGAAGAGACATGCACTGGCTAGTCCTCCGTTGAAGACTAGATAGAATGAATTCTATTTCCTAAACTTGTAATCATATTTGTAAGCTTCCGCGACTCTGATGCACAATCATGATTGTAATAAAGATTGTTTATGATTGTGATATTATTTTGTAAATGTTTGATCGTAAAGATCGGGTCTTTACAACACGGTATCAGATCCATAAACTGTCGGCACTCATGCATGTCTCAGAAAAATTAGGGTTAAGTAGGAACACCAATGGAGTAGTTAGAGCTTAGAAAAATAGTTGACAAGAAATACTAGTATAACTGGGCTAATTACTAGGAAATACTTAGAATACAAGTAGGTAATATTAAGAACCTATGTTGTGATGTACATCACACTAGAAATTCATCTTGCTCATCTGACTTTTAGACTTCCCTAGGGATCGATTTACTTGAAGCTATTATTGAGGAAGAAGTGTTGATGAACCCCTTAGAACATTAAAGTCACCAACCTAGGTATACAAATGGGTAGAGTATCCTGATTTTGTCGTTAGGATTCGACGTACATTAATAATTGCATATATTAATATAGAATAGATTATTATCCTAGACCCTAAAATGGGAATTTTCACAATCACACTCTATAATTTCCATTTAAAAATATAAAAGCATGTCACATAAATAATTATTCAATTTTTTTGGGGGTATATGTGTGTACTTGTGCAATGAGATCTAGTAGGACAACACTTTGACCCCTAGGTATGTGTAGAGTGCCCTAGATTATCTTCTTAGTTGGGACACTCATAAACAAATATAAATATGGAAAGTAGAATTAATAAATACCACAATTCCTAATAATGTTTGAATTTATGTCAATATGACAAACTTCCATTTTGAATATTGATGAAAAAGATATTGACAATATGAAGAAAAAAAGTGATTAGTATATTCCCTTTATAATTGTGTAGTTACACATTTGAGAAAATGAAAAGTATTTAAAGAAGCTTTGACACTTGAAATAAATTCAATACTAGATTTACATGAGTAGAAAAATTGGGGAAAGAAAAACAATTACAATAGGATGAGAGATAGTTTATATTATGTTGAATTAGGATAAAAATGATGAACTCAATATTTTGTGAACTTGTAATATCCATGTACACATAAATATATAAGTAGTACAACGTAGATATCATAGAGAGATTAAATCATATCTTAGTTGAAATTGAAAATTAAGTATATAGGAACTTCTTGATCTAATAAATCATTGCACTAATATATGTGGAAAAAAATTGATCAAGTATAATATATAGTTAAGACCTAAAAAAATAGAGACAAAAAGTGTTTATAATGCAATATTAGATAAATACAAATAGGAAAAAGAGGAAAAAAATGGGGGAGTCAATATTTGAATCCATTTGGGGGTTAAGTTGGTAACTAATGATTGTTGAGAAAAAAAAACTTGAACAGATATTTTATTAGACCCTCAACTATATATATAATTTTTGGAATAATATAGTAAAGATACCCTACAAAAAAAAGATATAAATTATGACACAAAATAAACATCACTCAAACATTAATGATAAGTATATTGGATTAAAGTTAATGAAGTACTGATAACTATGGATTGACCAATAAGCTTGTGGTGTAATTCAAACTTTTGATAATGATTATCAAGAATCAAAATATGAACATGTAAGCTCTCATATTAGGATATGATCAACAAATTAGGTAAAAAACAAGTCAATATGTTTGGAATTGTGGGAATATTATTCTACAATACGGTGTAGTTTTATAACCTAAATCAGTTTATATGAAGAAATGATTATTAGTATTTGAATTATGTAATCATATTAACCTAAGTATATAAGTGTTTAACCTAGGTTTGGGTAACACTACTCTTAGGATGATTTGGTTGAGATTAGTTCAGGATCAAGTGTGATGCATTTTCTGTAAGATTCAATATTGGGAAATTAGTTCTTCTTGACTAAAACTTGAGGGATATCTCTCTGATTCTTCCTCTTTGAAGCCTATTTGACTTCGATCATATATTTTATCTTCTAAGTAATCGTGCATATATCATTTTGAATTGACATACATGTTGAACCGTATCTATAATATCTTGTTTAGATTTCTTCTTGAATCCTAATCATGCTTCTTGTATACTTTTGTGCTAAAACCCCTAATTTTCCCACTTTTGTCTTAAAAGGTTTATATGTTACATATTTGGGATGGATATTCTAGTATAACTCTAAATTTTACTAAACTTTCACTATTCACTACATGTATTCATGCATGTCAATTCTATAGTACTAGAGTCATATACTTACCTTGGTTGTTGTTTACTTTTCACGTAATGTGCCTATTGATATATCAACATGGAGTTTTTATGCCCCATATCCAGGTTACGTGCCCATGTGATATTTTCATAAGGAGGTTTTGTTCCCCATACATAGGTTATGTGCACATGTGATATTTTGGGATGGAGGTATGTGCCCCATACCCAAGTTATGTTCCTAATTTGTTATACGTTGTGTTGGGCTTATGTAATACTATGGGAGTTTTGTTATGTGACATTCTCCATTAGGTTTGTGGTTATTTGCCCTAAGCACCATCATTTATTCTATTTTACTAGAATTATATTATATCATTGAATGTTTTGGCTTATTTACATATGGCTTTTGTTCCCCAGCTACATTGTGTATGCTTCTATAGCATGATTTGTATTTATACAATGGCAAGTTTACCTTTTGGAATATCCATGATAATTGTTAACTTACTTGTTGATAAATTGCCACTAAACACCAATTTCTCTTAAATAGATACCTTGGGTTGTTAATCTTATTGAAAATTTACTTGGTCACCTTATTGCATCCCTCCTTTTTTATGGAAGCCTTGTTAATCTAGTTGTTTTCCTCTTTTCTATTTGATGCTTGAATAATTATAATTGATTTTATGTACTAGTTTAGGGTGGTTTTATGGTTTGTTCAGTTATAATTTCATTCATTTGTCACCAAATTAGCATATAATTAAGTTTACATCATTCTGTATCATTTTGACTATGATTCTTGTATATTTTATTAATACTATTTAGCCTAATTCATTTCATTTTTATGTTGTTGGAAATTATACATTATTTAGGGAAAAAATTGATACCATTAGCTATAAATTTGGTGGTACCCACATGGTTTTGAAATAAAATTTGGTATTGTTCCAGATTGAACATGATAAGGAAATAGTAAAAATCGATGGCACATGCTTAGACGTTGATGTCCAAGATTAAAGATGTAAAAATCAACAAATGGTGTTATACATTGGATTCTTGGATCTTATAAAACTCCAAGAAAACTTAGACGTCAACCTAACCTTGACATAACAACTTTGAACCTTTAACGAGCAAGGAGGACATAAGAAGTAAGTGGAGAAATGTTACGACCCCATTTGAGCTTAATTGGTAAACTAGGGTTTACCTAGACAATTGCAAAGATTAATTGGAATAATCATTCTTGAAATCTAATTAATGACGATAATACAATTAGGATGTTTTAACTATGATAATAAGTTTAAGTGTTCTTTTGTCTTGAGAATCAGGGTTTGAGAAGCATAAACCCTAATCGGCCCAAAATAGGGTTTTGATGATACATGAATACAGAATTTGATAAGTAGAATGTCTCATTAAATGATTTTTAGTATTTTATGTGTAACTCTGATTTACTTCAAATTTGGATATGATTTGTATATATAAAATGTGAACAATATTGGTAAATATCAGAATTTTTGAAGAATGTTCTGACCTGTTTATCGGTCGAGTTTCAAACTCGGCCGATCACATTTCCAGATTTATACAGCAGTGTGGTAATTGAATTTTATCTTTTTATTGGTATATCCAATTGATCTCAAATTTTAACTGTGCTTGAAAAACACAGTTTTAGACACTCTTTTAAATTGTCATAATTTTTGGATGACTTTTGATCTCTACAGTAAGGGTGTCGGTCGAGTTCTGTGCAGGACAAACTCGGCCGAATATTCTGCAGACTGCAATATAGCAGTGCACTTTTATATTTTTAATTATTTATTGGTAACTCCAAATGATCTCAAATTTTAACTGAAGCTTTATAGATCAATTATAAACAACTTTCTAAATTCCCATAATTGTTGGAGAATGTTTGATCTCTGAAATAAACGAATTACAGTAACTTTTGTATAACTGAATATTCAGCCAATATAATTAAAGTTGAGTGTTGGGTCAATATGCAATTGACCCAAGCAGCTCAAATTGACTTATATGATCGACCACACACACACACAGATCTCATTCTTCGTCATTCATTCCAGAGAAACGAGCTCCTAGAGAGAGAGGGAGAGTTAGGGTTTGAGAGAAGAAAGTGGGGGAATTGCTGAATTAGGGTTTTGCGATTCCAGGAAGGGTGAAATCAAGTAAGTTTGGATTCTTTGCATAGACTTTTATGGTGGATCTTCTCTCTCATGTCAAGATTCCGTCCATGCTCTGATTTGATCCAAGATGATGTCGAAATTCCCTCTTTTCTCACCCTTTCTTCATAATCCCTCATTTTCAAGGTTCCCGAGTTGAATGGAAGAAGAATTGGGAGATTTGCTAGGGATTTGATGTGAGTTCGAGATTCCCTGAGTTGAGCTGTAGTTTTGAGGTGTTTTCACACCTTAGGGTGAGTGGGTTCTTCCTTCAAATAGTGTAATGCACGAAATTTGATTATAGCATCCAAATCCCTAATTGCTTAGTATGTGATTCTAAACCCTGAAATGTCCGTTTGATTTAAGTTGTTGCAAATTGATATGATATGGATTCCTTCTCTGTTTGAATGATTCCTAAATGGTAGATTCACATCAGAAACGTATACAACACTTCCTAGTGGGAATGTTTTTCAGATTTATATCAAATGATGTAATTAGGGTTTAACCTAATTGTGATATCACTAGAGTTTCAACCTTATTGAAAAGGACTAGTAATCCTATAAGTGGTTAGGATGTACCTCATGGGTTATCTTAATTAAATCTTATTCTGGATACATGATATTGCAGTGAATGATATGGAAAACCTAAATTTAGTTAAATTTTCATGGTTTCATGTCTATATTGATTGCATATGATTTGTTGGAAACAATCTTTATTTAGTGAATGCTTATATCCTATGAAATCATTATGAGAGCCATGTGAAAAGGTGAATGAGGCGAATGAAACCCTAAGAGTAGGGTGTTGGCATGTGATGAATGAATAAGGCAAATGAAACCCTAAGGATAGGGTGTTCAATGAATCATGCTATGGTAATATGAAAGGTCTCGATATGAGATGTGGTGATGCTTAATTGTTGAATTGTATGTTTCTAGTGCATTTAACTTTATATGCTTGTTCTCTCTGAAATGATATCTACATACTGCAGGGCTTCTTATATTTCAATACATATCTCGTAAATTGTAGGTGATGAGATATGACATGCCCTAGAAAGGGATGTTACTGAGTCATGTTGAAAATGACAAATGATATATATGTGTTTTCAAGTGATACCCATAATGTGAAATAAGTATGATATGTGACATTTCTGTTTAAATGTTTATATGTTAATCAGTTAATAGACTTAGGTTCCCTAACACCGTAGAACCCCTTTGACAGATCTGCTTCTTAGGGGTGAAACTCGTGTTGCAACATCATCCGTGCTTGTGTCATGGACACACGAGGAAAGAGAGGCAGTGTCCAACAACAACCGTGCTTGTGTCACGATGGCACTGGAGGAAAAATGGGGGTTATTCAACATCATCTGTGCTTGTGTCACGGAGGTAACCCGGTGAGACTCTCCGCCTGTGTACTCAGGTTAGAGGAGGAGTCTAGAGCACTCAGAGTAGTGCCTTGAGGCCGTAGAGCCTATGAGTCAGGCCGGAGAGCCTGGGGTCCTGTGGCAGAGCAGGGCTGGCGTCAGACTTAGCATTTCCCGGGTGTGTCGCTAAGTCTTGTACGGTGGGATCGTAGTTCGCTACGGATCTTTATATGCAGAGTACATTGTATATGATTAGGGCATAAGTTAAAATATGATCATATAGGTTCACAGAGTTCTTTATAAATGAAAGAGTTAAGGAAGACTAGAAGCATAGTCTTCTAGTAGTTATTCTTTGGATGCAATATTTACATTCTTTGTTATTTCAATTATATTGTTTTAGAACTGCTCAGTGTAGTATTTATTGTTGTTAAATTTCATATCGTTTATTCAAATTATATCTTTAATCACACTAGTGCATTAGTCTGTTTTCATGAAGTACTCATTCACTGAGCGAGTAGGCTCACCCCTCTACTCAAATATTTTTAGGGTTAACCGCGTGGACTTGAAGATGGTCAGAGCATCAGTGTAGATCTGCTACAAGAGTTAAGCACACGATTAGTTGAGTTAGTCGGTCCTTGTCACTCTAGGTCCTCAGTAAGAGTTAAGAGAGAGAGAGTTGTATTTACGATGTGTAATATTGTTCCCCTTTTGATATGTATGATAATTAGCAAGTTTTATGTGCATAAGATGTGAGAGACATCATGAATGTTTATACATGTATCTTTTCTATTAAAGTCTGATTAGTAAAAGAAATGTTCAGATTCCTTTGTTAGGATGTTATGTGGTTCATTGTGGAGAATCAAGAGTTTAAAGGAAAAGAAAAAGTTAAGGGTGTTCTTTGTGTTACATATAAATCCTATCTTATGCCCTAATCTCATGATTTGAGGAAATTGTGAGATCGGGGTGTAACAAGAAATCACCACTGTCAATAATAGATTGCATTTTGATAGTAGAAATAGTAAAATCACTCCATTTTTTTCCAATTCATCACATTAATCTCTTCTATTTACTTTTTCTCAAAATTCATGTTTACATGTTTTTTATTCACTATGATACCATGAGAAATATCTACAATTAATTATTCTATCACTAAGCTTCGGGAGTAGCCTGGTGCATTGTTATACTAGACTATTATTTTTTATTAAAATGGTTTTTGTTTCTTGAATTATATGAAAATTTGCATTTCATCTCATTGTCAATGCTTGATAACTATAGGAAATATTTCTAGGCAGTTAATTACTTTGAAGAGGGGCTAATTGTTAGCTAGAATTACATAGACTTCGTTAATAACATGTTGCAAAAGCAGGCTAACAACTAAGAGAAATTAAATCTAGAGACCAATCTTAATTCCAATCTAGAAAAGGAATGTGGTGGAAGTATGATTTCAACTAGTCTGAGTATGGTATTATACCTCAAAAGAGGGTGATATTTACATCCAGATCTCTATTCAATAATAACAATATTCTATTCATAATATGATAAGCCCAAGTACAAATCACAACATTGTGAAACTAGATTACCTAGAGATTACTCATCCATCTCGATTCACAATTATCATTTAAAAATTTTTATTTTTATTTTTTATTTTTAGTATATTTCAAATCAACCAAACTCTTTACTTGGCCTAGATGTACAAGTTTATGGTTCTCACAATTCCCTAAATTTGACAACTTAGGGACCTTTTGTTGTATATTACACAATACATACATTTATATTGTATATGCATGCTTTGTGCACATCAAGTTTTTGACGTTGTTATCAGGGAACAGGAAAACACCAACACTAGGAGTGCTACACTTAGATACTCTAGGCCATAATTTTTTGTTTTATTTTTGAATTTGATTGCAACATGTATTTGTCAAGATATCAATTTATGTATCTTTTTTTCCACAAATTTTAGTAACTCTTGATCTACAAAAGATTTCCTTAACTTATGGAGGTACTAGTTTATAGTTTTCTATCTATGTTTTCTAGTTATTGTGAGTTAATTTTTTAGTGGTATAAAGGATTTCTAGCTTCATCGTCCATGGAGGCTAGAGAAATAAATGATCTGAAGGCACAATTGAAGGCGTCAACACAATGATTGGAGACCTTGAACTCCAAAAAAGCATATGCTATATAAGAAGAATGCAACTACATAGGGAAGCATAATTATAGAAGAAATGACCAGTCATGTCATAGTGATCCCAATTTTTCTAGAAGGGGTCCAAACTACTTTCTACATGATATATTTCAATACAGACAACAACAACATAATTGATATGGAGACCAAGACCATGCACATTAGATAGATTGGAGGCTCTTTCTAACAAGTTTATGTCGACGATTAAAATTCTCTCTTAATCAATCAAGGATGGAGTTGCAATAACAAGGGCCTCAAATTAGAAGTAGAGACTTGAATCTCATAGTTGGTCACATATATCTTAGATTTGAATAAGCTCGCACAACATGTTTACCAGGAGACACAGAGACATCCTATGGGCATCAAGAAGCCAAATCTATCTCATGTTGTAGCAAGAAAGTTTATGATATTCAAGATACACCTGATCCATCCATTCACCAACCTAAGAGTGTATGTGTGTCTTTAATTTCATTTCCTAATAGCTTGTTTGGAATATTGAGAGAATGAGTGCAACTACAAATCTTGTACAGGTGAGTGCTCCGGACAATGTACTGACTTTGAGGTACGGCGAAGAAATTCTTGTTATATCCTTTCCACATGGATTCACCCTTAGACTGCTCCACCATTGGGCTTGTGCCACCAACACAAAAGAAGGAGCGGCCATAAGAAAGTGTAGTGATGTTAGATCCTATCCCAGAAGGTAGATCCAGCTAATGCTTAGGGGTGGAGACACTAAAATAAGTTTATGTTCCACCACACAGATAGAGTTCCACACCAAAGGTACCAATCCTAAATAGTTTGAAGACATAGAAGACAAAAGGCAAATTCTAGAAATTTGTGTATATATTGGGGAATCTTTACATAAACCTCCCTCTATTTGAACAAATAGAGAATATTCAAACCCATGGGAGACTTCTAAAGGAGTTCAACAATAAGAAGAGGAAATTCATAGATTCAAATGTGGTGTTTGTTGATGAGGTGATAAGTGCCTTGATCTAGAGGATATTTTCAACAAAGAAGAAGGACTAGGGATGATTCTATATCCCATGTTCTATTGAAAACAAATCATTTAAAGATGCACTATGTGACTATGGGACAAGCATAAATCTCATGCCTTCTCTCCACTTTCAAGAAGTTGGGATGAAGTAGCTAATGAAGACATCTGTGACAATCTAGTTGGAGGACAGGTCAATTGTGAGTCCATTCCATATATGTGAAGGTGTGTAAGTCAAAATCAAAAAAAATTAAATATATGGTTGACTTTTCTATGATGGACATGTGAGAATATCATGGATTCGAGATGTTGTTAGGGAGACCCTTCCATGCCATGGAAGATATGATTATTTGGACGCTTCATGGAAACCTAACACTAGGAGTTGATGATGATAGGGTGAAGTTCAGATTGCTGGATTATCCATCATCACCCACCAGTGACAATCCTGGTTGGAGGTAAGCACTATGTCAAACCTAGGACATAAATAAGGGCACTAGATAGGAGTCAGGCCATCCATTATGTTCATTTTTTTTATTTTGATTTGAGTTTTTTCTTAGTTATTTTTTTGTTTATTAGGTTTAGTTTAGTTTGTATACAGATAGTATTAAGTTTGATGCATAGTAATCAAGGTGCCTTGAATTATGCTTTTGGTCTTTAGAAATTCATCATCTTTAGCATCAACTACATGTTGGTGGCACTGACACAGCCATCCTTTTTTTTACATGAAGGAGAAACAATATTTTTAGTGACACCAACCCATGGTTGATGCGGTCAACTTTTTACTTTGATCTTCATTGACAAAGTTAATACCAATTGTGACAGTGAGATGTTGTGAAATATGGACATCAACGTTTAAGAGAAAATCATCAACATCAATTTTGTAGTCAGTGCCATCAAATTCCTCTACACTCATTATCCATGGTAGAAACATCGAGGCACATAGAGATTCATTAGTAATTTCTAGTGAGACTCAAGTCAATACCATTGTGTGCATCTCAGTGACACCAATATTGGTGCATTAATAGTTGTGCAAATTAATGAAGGAAGGAGAGTTTGAGGAGTTGTTTCTTTGTGCTATCACCTACGCTCCTTAAACACGAGTACATAGAAAATATTAGACACTTCAATAGAAATTCTTCATTGATCTTGATCACACATTAGAGGGTATGTTTTCATTTGGATCGCACCTGCCCATCCTTTAACGTAGACATCTTGGTAGTATTTGTCACGGAACCATTTATTACCCATATCCTAACTGCAAATGACTAGAAAGTCAATGGTGATAGGACCCATGCATCCTTCCCTATCATGGTAATATCAAAGCTTGAATGAGGAAGTGTAAAATATTAACAGAACGAACAACCAGAAGCATGCACCAACATTTTCCTAAAAATTAACAAGTCCTATTAATAGAAACATATACATAGTTTTAATTAAAAATTGAGTGTCAAATTATAAAACTCTACTCATGTACGCTAGCTAGGATCTTACAACAAGTAAAACATGAATAGTTGTTCACAATTCAACTGCTCACAAGCTATCTCTGAACCTAAAACATAATAGAAACAAGCATGTCAACACAGGAGGTTTTGAGTACAAGACAAAAAGATACATATTTTAAGGTTTTCATAATTCAAAAAGATCTACATTAGTAAATAAGGGTAAAAGTTTTAAGTACTTATAAAGATGAAAACTTGTGCTTTGTGTCATTTTACTCCAATTATACAAATTATACCATATATCATAAGGTCTTTTACCAACTTCCCATTGGAAGGGTGTGTGAGGGTGCTTAAGGCTCAATGCCATTAGCTAGCCTTGCAACACGGTCCACCCTAACTTGACAACTTAAGTAGGATGCCCAACCTTGTGTCCTTACCCCGAGAATACAAGTACAAAATGTTTGTATAGTGGTTATCTAAATTATGTGTCCAAGTTATAAAAATGAGGCAAAACATTAGTACAATACTACAAAACTTCATGAAAATAGTTGAGCGAGTAAACAAGCATACATACATATCACGGTTCAAGTAAGAAAATCATAATCATATAGTTATTAAAAATTGTGTCTAAGTTCATAACTGACTTATCCTTGATCATCTATCCACAAGCCACACATGATTAAGAACAAGATTACATGCACGTATTACTCATCACTAACCCTATATAGATCCATTTTTAGGGTTTAGGTCAAGTTAGGTTCTAATTTGTGTCTCAGTGCATTTGATGATATTTTATTAAAAAATCCATCTTGAAGGTGTAATTCAAGCTTTAAGTCATTTTGATGTTCCATCTATTTTATATGAATATTACAAGGTTTAATTCACTTACTTGCATTTTAGGGTCAAAAGACTCAAGTAGGGAAAATAAGTTCATGATCCAACAAGTCAAGGGTTTCAAGCATACAAGATGATTTAGATCATCAAACTAAGACATAATAAGTACCTTCCAATGTTAGGTGGATGTCCCCAAGGTCTAGGCATCATGTACATAACATTAGGTTTAACACTCACACAAACATGCAAGTATCAGGTGTCCCATCATATCATCAACATATGAAATTTGTGGGACATCCACATCAAATTTGGCATAAGCATTACGATATTTACTAAATTATAAAGGGAGGACATAAGTTATGATACATATCAAGATTAGGTCACAAGGAAGGCAAGAACTCCATATGTTTCATGTTAGGTCATCACCAGTGGACTTAGAGTCACATACACTATCATAGAATAACATAGAGTGACTGAGACATCAGTGTCTCTAATCATTATGATATTAATTATTTCAAGCATTGTACAACTTAGGTCAACATGTCATTTGACTAAGTTATAGATATGCATCATCAAAAAAGGGTCACATTCATGCATATTAGGTCATCTGATCCAAACAAGAGAGTAGGAGGTTCATTGATGATAAAAGTGCCATGGAGAACATAGAGCTACTGATTTTGAGGTTGATCCAACATTAGATATTATTAGGAAGCAATATTTATATATTAGGAAAATGTTTATCATTAACTTCCAAAACAAGTCACATATGTGCATCTAGGTTATAAAAATGCAAGAAGGATGATTAGGGCTTACATATTGCTAAAGGTTCATCAAAGTCACCTACATGGGGCGTAAGAAGTATTTTGATCATAAAAGAATCAATCTTTAACATAAGTATGCATTAATGTAATCCAAAAATACCAAAGTTAACTAGTTTTAAAGAAATAGAGAACCCAATAGGTAATTAATGTCAGAAACTCAATCCAAGTTGTAGATATATTTTTTAGATGATCAAAATGGTATACTATTTTGCCTAATTTGGCCAAGGTGTATGAGAATTATGTATTTTACAATGTATGTATGAAAACTATAGAGAAATAAGAAAGGGTGTTACCATCATTTATGGAGAAATGGCATCCATGGATCCATGATCAAGCCGCCCCCATGACTAATGATATAATGCCCTAGACTGAGCCTCATCGGGGCCAGTCCAGTAGTGGAAGCATGAGTAGGCAGAGTACAGAGGTGGGAGATGAGTTGTTGGACTTGGGGTGATCTGTGGGACACAATCCAAGGACATGATGGGTTGGGCCAATAAGAGAGGGGGGAAAAACACAAGTGGTATGGCTGGCTTGCATGCCCCTTGAGCCCAAAGAAGGCTCCAGTCTAAAAATAAATAAAAGGCAGAAAAAGGGGCCAAATTAGGCATTTTCAACATTTTATAACTTGAGCTATGATGGTCTGATTGAGATGATATGTGTGCCATTGGATTTATAATTGAATCATCTACATCTTGATGTATATTAGAGAGAAAAATATCACATTGAAGATATTTAAATTTTGTTACAATATGGTGACATATTAAAGTACGGCACTTTGGTTCAATACAAATTAAAGTCACATATTGAAAATTAGTCATCAATGTCACCTAATCAAAGTATCACAATATTGAAGCCACAAAATTGATATCCAAAATATTAAGTGGGTCATTAGTAGAGAGAGAGGGTGTAATAATAGGATGGAGAAAATCAGGTTGTCACACTATCATTCCATGTCTTCCTTTGATTTTGACATCGGGGCCAATGTCTATGTCAAATCCAAACTTAGGGAAGGAATGGAATCGTGCTTCTATCCTTAGGTCTTACATCTTTAGTTTTTATCATATGGTTTATTTCAGAAACTTTGTTTTAAATTCTTAGGTCCCACTCCTATGTAGTGTAACATTGGACATTGATTGGATAAATTAGTTAGGTTAGCTATTTCTTGAAGACACGGTTTCAATTTTGAAATTTTTGAAACTGAATGTGCTCTCATGTTTTGTGCTATAGGTCATTTATTCTCATTCAAAGTGAAAATTTAAGGAACTCTTTAGACCAGTCATGTCAAAGACATACATAATGAATGATGCACCTAACTTGAGCATATGATTTGTGTCATGATGATATGCTTGATTCCAAACCAAGCAAGATGTGTTGTGAACTTTTATGTAAATTTTAGAAAAAGACTTTAAGGTTACTCTATCTCACAAGTTGGCTATAGAGATACATATCATGGTTGGGAAGATAATGTCTCATTTCATCCACCTTTTTTTTTGAAGTTAAACAGACAAATTTCATTATGGATGAGCCATACGGCATCTACATGAGGAGAAAAACAAACTAAAATACCACACAAAGATCAAGAACAGATACAAACCACCACAAAAACTCATATCGGAATCTGATAAGGACAATGATGTATATATCCCTCTTCTCCTTTGCTGGCTAAGGTAGCTTTCTATGAGGAATACCTTCAACCTAAGGATGTATATGTGGTAGAGTACCTGCACCAAATCGGTGCTCCAAAAGGATATTTTTCCTGCACTTGCTGTCATACAAACTCCACAATAAAATTGACCGAGAAAGAAAAATCTACCATGAGAAGAGAAAGCAGCGCTAATTAATAGTGAGATAGACAAAACAAGAGAACAATCTAAATAGAAATCCAGTAAAAGAGAAAGGGGATAGGAAACTTGTCACAGCCGGGCTCAACGACAGGGAGGAAGAAGACCGCTGCCTCCAAAGACACGACGCCCACACACTTCCTGAAGAAGAGACCCTGCTGATGACGGGCGAGAAGAGGCCAAGGGGGAGTGGGGAACAACTTTGTGACGGCCAAACCCCCTCCCCCCAGCCAGCCGCCTATGGAGGAAGAAACCCTAGCGGCGCTAGGGTGAGAGAGCAGGGAGAGGATTTTCTAACTCCTATGCTTTCATTTCATCCACCTCATTCCACTTATAACCACCATAGGAAGAACATGTAATCCAAGTTCTTCTCTTTTGATTGCATGGCATATCATGATAGGACTAATACATGTTATTTTTCATTATCATTATAAAAATAGAAAAAAAATCATTTCTTATTTCCTAATCCATATTACATCACATGAAAATTTTCCTTCTTTAGTTTTCTTAACAATTGTCATCTAGATTGCATATATAGCATAATTCTTAAGGTACTATCATAACTATGATTTTCATTTCATAAGTTGCAAGAGATCAATAATATATTTGTAAAGACCCTTAGCATATTCAACTATTTTGCTAAAAGTTGGTTTTTAAAGAAAAAAAAAAGAAAAAGAAGAAGGAAAAGGATAAAAGGGATTATTTCAAGTTCAAATAAATCTTTCTTTGAATCATAAAGTAGAAGCATGCAAAACTTAGTTATGATAAACACTTTCCACCTTAAATCTCATCATTATGATGAGGCATCCTTGCATGCATCATTATACCTTCATTTCAGTAGGCATTAGGATACATTTCATTTCATACATCATTTAGGTTTAGTGCTTTGTTTGGTAGGCCACCATCATCTATTCATATTTAGTAATCCATTGTAGATCTTTTTAATTATTTCATAGAAATATAGATAAGGAGATTATATGAAATCCTAAGCATTGGTGTTCTACTATCCATAATGTTGTTCCCCTCCAACAAATTTTTGTTCTAATTGATCTTATTGTCAACGTCTATTATGAGCATGATTGAATGCTTTAGAGTAGCTACTTACATTGTGCTTGGCCAGGGATGCTTTCAAACTGATCTATGGAGGGTGGTTAGGATAGTTGATTTTATTCGATTTGTCTTTTGTTGACTTCTTTAACCAAATATAAGAGTAGTGTTCTCAAGGATGAGCAATATTCAAGCTTTGGGAAGTTTGATGCATGCATAATTATAGTGATTGTATATACTATTTTAGGGTGATTTTATGTTTGGTTGATTATAATTTCATATTTTTCATTCAATTGTCACCAAGCTAGTATATAGTTAGTTTTATATCATTTTGTATTTGCATTTTTTGGCATATATTTATATTATTTGGTTCAATATATGTATTGTAGGAAATTATACCTTTTTTCAAGCAGAAGTCAATACCACTGACTTTACAATCGGTAGTACCAACATGGGGCAAAATAAATTTTAATATTGTTCCAGATCAAATATGACAATGAAACGGTAAAAAGATGGTTGCATTGAATTTTCAAGTTGGCGGTAACGACTTAGGCACTAATAGTTGGTGTTATAAGGTGGATTAGCACACCTATCCACCAACCTAACCCTGACGTCATGGATTTTGACCTTTGGCGACTGAGAAGGAGGAGAGAAAAAGAAGAAGAAAATAGAGAAATCACAACAGACAAACAGTACATTATATTCTAAGGGCAAAAAAGATAGACTCACTCTATCTTCTCCATATCATCTCATCTCCATATCATCTCACTAATTTCTTCTTCTATTTATGAAACCTCGAAGTTCATGTTTTCTATATTTTTTATTTATTGTGATACCATGTCAAATATGTCCAACTAATTTATGTATCTCTAGGATCCATGAGTAGATCGGTGTGATATCGTAATTGACCATTCATTTTTATTACTATGATTTTTTTTCTTGTGTTATGTTCAAATTCAGATTTCATGTTGTTTTGAATGCTTGATCTCTGTAGACAATATTTCTAGATAGTAGTTACTTCAAATGAGGGGTCAGTTTTTATTTGCAATTGCAAAAACTAATTAATAATGTGTTGTAGGGCCAATAACTAAGAGATATTAAATCAAGAGATCGGTATTAATAGTTCAAAGTAGAATAAAGAATGTGATGTAAGTATGAGTTTGAATAGTTTGAATATGGTATTACACCTCAAATGAGGGTTATATATGCAATCATATCTCTATTCAAAGACATCAATAATCTATTCATAAATTAATAAAACTCAAGTACAAAGAGCACCCTGGTAAATATGAATTTCCTAGAGATTACTCATCAATTTTGATTCACAATCATCATTTAATTTCTTTCTTATTTTATTTTAGTTAAATTTAGATGAACCAAACTCTTTCTTTGGCCTAGCTCATTAGGATTTAGTTAGTACTAGTTTTTGGTTTTCACAATTCCTCAAGTTCAACAACTTGGGACTCATTTATCCTATATTACTAAATATATACATTTGTGATTTATGTGTACGCTTTGTACACATCACTATTCCTCCAATATTGCCAATTTTTGTTGTTTAACTTTCACATACCAGTGTTTTGTTGAAGTTTTGTTTTCATCTCCCCTTTTTGGAGTTTTCTTCCATCCCCTTAGGTGAAGCAATAGTTGAACGAGTTGACCTTATTAACCCAAGACATGCACAAGTGTAGACCGATTCCTTTGGAGACAAGATTGAGATGACCAAACTGCCAATTGCATCTAGTCTTCCATCATGTACTTATAAGGGCATAGATGATGAAACTTTGGACTCACAAAGTTTTAATATTTTGATGATTTATTATGTTGATATACTTTGGTTATATGATAGACTTACTTGAAACATTGAATAGCAGTTTCTTCATCTATTTCTAAATTTGTTTTTTTTCTATACTTCATGTTTGATTAGTAGTGAGTGACTCCCCTCTCAAGCCCCACTCATTACAAGCATGGTATTAGAGACAAGGTGGTCATCTATCTAACTATGTCAATTATATATCCTATAGATTGTATATAATCTCTAGGTTTCTTATACATTGTACTATTATTGTATGTAGATGTCCTTCCATGTTGGGAGCTGACTCCACTGTTGGGTCCAATGGGGAACTTTCTCAATTTCAGACACCCCAAAACCATAGGTTTGGGATTCCAATGATGGATCCTCCATTGGTAACCTTTGTATATCAAGCTCCTTTAACAAATGAAGTTCAAAACATAGTAGCTCAGACTACCCCAATTGGTATGTACCCTACCCATACTTTGGGCATTCTTATAATTAAGAAGTGGTTTTTATTAGGAAAATACTTTCCTCTACCTTGGTAGAGAAAGTCAAATCCATCATTGTCCCAGATAAACCACTTGAATATGCCCTCACCAATTTCATCAAAAGCATCCTACACACTTCAAAGGAGATAATGAAGTCAATATGGTGGACAAAGGTAATGATTAGATACTCATGTCAAAAAAAATTGAGGGCATGCATGCCACGAGAACAAAAAAAATCATTTTTCTTCCTACTTGTTTGATACAACTATCTGTCATTGGTTGAATGGCATGCAAGCACATGTGACATCACTTTAATGACTTGGATGTAGTTCCTCACCCTATTTAGAGATAAATATGTATTCTACAATTATCTCGGGGATGAAAGAAGTATGATGCTACATCTTATGCATGGGTTCCCAGAAAATCGTGGAGTACATATACAAGTTCCTTGTTTTGGATTGATATGCTACATGCTTAGCTGAGGAGAGGTGTGTTGCTCTATTCTTGGAGGGACTCAGTTACAATGTGGGGTTTGCACTCTTTCCTCGGTTACCCTTGAGCTTTCAAAACATGGTCGACAAAGTACTAGAATTTGAAGCTTACCCTGGGTTCCAACCCCCAATCATAAATAATAAGAGGAATTTTTCATGTGAAGACCAAAGGAAAAAAAAGTGTGCCAAGTTCCAAATACACCCTCCTCTTAGGAATTTCCCTCTCATAGGCAATCTAGTTTTCCAACAATTACACTTCTAGGTAGTCTAGTATCATTGACGACAACCAAGACACACCCAAACTAGGTGTCGTCAACTCTAAGGAGAAAAATCCCAGCTCAACAACAACCCAATGCACCTCTATAGAATAATGGCAACAACAACCATGGATGGAGACTTGCCAAAAATTGTGTGTTTTGTTCATATGCCATGGATGGTGAATAAGTTTATGAGGATAATAATGAAGGTAACATTTATATTTAGTTGGACTATATGTGCATAAGTTTAACCTTTTTTGTCTAGTACACTTTGTAAGTACAAACGGACTTCTAATATGGTAAATTGGATCTCCCATTGATTTTGAATCAAAATTTATTCCTTACATCAAATAGATTTCATCATCAAAAGTTGTTTTTCCCAATATACTATTAAATATATAAATAAAAGTTTGTTTTAGAATTTTGTTGGTGTTTGTTGGGGCTTAATCACCAACCAGTAAAGTACATGATAGTGTGATAACCCTATAGAAGACAACAATAGGACTAGGTAGGTACATATATACAATGTTAGGTTTGGAGTGGTGGTTAAGAAGAAGTGGTAGATACGCAACCCTTACACCTTCAAAGTTGTTCAGTATAACTTATTAGGTCGATCCTTTTAAGGGATGGAGAACAGTTGTTGATTATGTGTATGGATAGAATAATTTTGAGAGAGGATCCTCATTAAGGGGTGGAGTGTTGTAACATATTGGAACCTAACTCCCTAGTTATAAGGATTTTATGCTTTTGGACGAACCTCATAAAAAACCAAACAAGATATAAGTTGTGTCCATGTCCTTAATAGAATATAATAAAGGTTGAATAAAGTATATCTAGACAGGTAACTAACAATTGGTAATAATTGGAACTTTTGCATATTTAACCCAAACCACATAATGTAACATACTTGAAGCATAAAATTGATAAATAGCAAGTAGATATATCTTTTTTGAAAATTCATAAAATAATAGAGGAATTGTCACCATGAGTGACATGTGGTGGTCAATAGTTGTAGGTAAATATATTAATACGCCACCACCCTTATTTAGATGCCTTATTCAACTTATATATATCCTATAAGGAATTAAAATGGGATCCAACATACCCAAGTTCGTATTGGTGATGGTAATGTCCCAATCATAATATTTGATTGTGGGGAATTAGTTGTACTTAGTTGGAATCTAAATGTTTGTAGAGGGAAACTTGAACAGAATAATGTTTATTGTTACAACCCCAATTTTTGGGCTTGAATGGTTTGAGATGCAATTTCTCCAATAAATGTATGATTACAGAAATTGTATGATTCATGGGTATTGAATGGGTTTCCTTTGCAATATTTCCTTTTTTCTTGTGATTTCGTAGATCATAATATGTTATTGAGTCCTATATGATTAAAAGAAAAAGAAGAAATCAAATAATGCATTATTAAGAAGGAAATTTGAGATAATGATGACAATATAAGAAATATGTGGAAAGATGTATGATTGATCATCATGGATGAGATTTTGAGTCCACATGGTTTGTAATTGTAAAAGGAATCCAAATAAAGGAAAATAAAAGAATAGGAGAGAGAAAATATGCATAAAATATACCTTAATAAGTGATAACTTGCTTATGAAGAAAAGTCTCTCATATTTTTTATTATTTGCAAAGCCATTGATCCTATTTTGGGATAGGGGATATGGCTTTCTGGTCTTCCTTAATTGAGGATTACCGGGGAGTGAGGTCATTACAATTGGTATCAGAGTATGGTTTTCCATCAAATCTCTAATAATTATTAAATTTACAAATTCTTTATAGCCCAAGGGAGTTATTAGAGGATTTTTTGAAGATGGGGGTGTCTAGAAAAGGATTACGATCTGGGGGATGGTAAGATTTTTCTTTGCCCCGCTAGTTGGTTTACGAGGACTCCCAGAATCTGTGTGACTGCCTGGCCAAAATCTGAGTATTTGACTCGAAGTAAGATACCTCTAGGTTTTCTCATCTGTTTTCATCCCTTCTCTACCATTTTCACAAAAAAATTATAAGAGGTCAGGGTTTTTCTCTCTCTCTCTACCACCCTCCTAAGTTTTGGGGTTAAGAATGATATAGATTAAGGAATCCTACACCAAATAATAAAAAACATGTAAGAAAGATGTCATGGACATAAGTTTTTATAATTAGAAACTTAGACTGAGTTTAGCTACATGCTTAGGTTGCATGGCAAGTGTTGTTGTGCCCTTGGTTACCCCTCAGGAGAACACCGAGGTTAGACCATCTTGTAGGAGGATGAGGAGAGAGTTATCCTTGGAGGAAGAAGCCTCTAGGAAGAGGAAGAAACTTGGAACATCCCCTAAGGATGATGCTCAACCCAAAACCTTAATCGGTGAAAAGAGAAAAGGAAGATACGAGGAGTGGGATACCTCAATTATCTGTGCATGCGAGTACGTGGGTTGAACATGCATGCTTTATGTAAAGGTTTTGAGTACACATGATAAGTATGAACTATGTGTGGTTGTTTGACCCTAGTACCTTTTGGTAACCTGACCTTGGGTGGGTCGTGCCTATTAAGGGTGAGGGATAGCTCTCTCATTGAGAAGATTAGTGGTGACCATATAGGAACCCTAACAGGTATATATTGTAACATCCCTGACCTAGATTATGAAGTAACACTAGGTGTTTTGCATAATGAGAGTGATTATATGCATGCTTTTGTCTTTGAAAAATAATTAGGGCTCAATAGGAAATTATATTACAATTTTAGTCCTTTTTGAATATTGTTGAAATCAATATTTTGCTTATTTTGGACTAAAGTGAAAATTACCCAAGTTGAGGGGTATATTTGCAAATTTTGCATGATAATATGTTCCTCATGTGTTGAAACATCACGAGAGTGAATATGATGTAGAGGTATGGCTTGTGATAGCCTGAATTCCAAGAAAGAGCTGATAAAGCAATGTTTGTGCATGAAAACCTAGTTTTGGTGTAATGTGCAATTTACCCAAAAACTAGGGTGCAACATGTAATTTACCACTTCAATAAGGTCCCTAATGTTTCTTGGCATCAAGTGGAGAAAATAAATTGAGAGGGGCGCCTCATTTGAATTAATTTGAAGGAGAGAGAATCTTGATACTAAAATAATCAAGATTTAAGCATAATGGATATATTAATGTAAAAATAAATAAAATAATTCAAGGGCCTTCAACCAAAATAATTTTGTGGAATTCAGATGTGTGTGTGGACGTCCTTGAGGTTTGAAAGGGCCGAAAGTATCTTAAGGAGGTGAAATTCCACTCACCTTATTATAAGGAAAAGAATTGCCACTCAAAAAGATATATTAGTATTATAAGGAATTAAGGTGCTTAATTTCTTTTCCCTTAATCCATGGATAATGTAAGGGAGTTCGGTGGCTTTGAGTTGCCTTTGCATGCAAGCAAACCAAGGAGGAATAGGTGGTACCATTTTTGGAATTAATTGAATTTTATTAAAACATTTTCTCTTTCATCAATTTTCTTATAAAAGAGCCTTTTCCAACCCACCTAAGGATCTTTTTTTATTCCTTTTCTTCCCCTTGCTTGCAAAACCGACCAAGAAGGATAAGGACAGCAGGGAGCACGTCCCCAACCTGTTGGTAAGCCTTTGATCTTCGTTCTTCATGATTTCATGGTGAAAATCATAAAACAATGTGTAATTCCTTCATTTCTTCACTCCATCTTCAACCCTAGTCGATCCTTTCACTCCAAAAGCTTGAGAAATGACCTTGGTAGGTTGCTAGAGCTTCAACCACCATTGGAGCCGTGAATCTTGGAGATTGGGATCAGATTTGAAGGTGGGTTATATAACTTTAACCCTTAATCTTTGTCATTGAATTCGATTTCTACTTGCAGTTGATTTAATTGTCATTATTGCAATAACCTTGCTTGATTGATGGAGTTGCCATGGAAATGGAAGTAGCTTTCATGAGTTTAAAGGTTGAAGATGATAACATGTTCATAAGCACACACCTTAATCAAAGAACAATAGCAAACGGTTTTGGATTTTGGTCCAAACGGTTTTACAAACCGTTTGGTAAAGTTGATTTCCAAACCGCATAGAATGGTTGACCGTTTGGTATAGTTGACCGTTTGGACTCCAAACCGCATGGCATGGTTGACCGTTTGGTATGGTTGATCGTTTGGGGTCTGAACTTAATCATAGGTTGGATGATGATCCAATTGACTCAATTGATTGATCCAATGTGTGTACGATCCTTCAAGTTGTAACCCTAATCAAGTTGATTGATGAAACCTTTGATTTGTCCTTATGATCTCAAGACTTTTTGGGGCAAATGGTCTTGAGACCGTTTGGTGGATTAAAGTTTGATCCTTGACCCATGGATGATGATCCAATGGTTTAGATTGATGATCCCTTCAATTGAATAAATGGCTATTTCAATGGTGCAATTGGAAATCGATTTGATTGAGTTTTGACCTAATTAGCCCTTGTGGTTTTGGGACTAATTTGGCCCAAACGGTCTTGAGACCGTTTGAAACCAAACGGTCTTGAAACCGTTCGGGGCCAAACGGTTTCAAAACCATTCAGGGTCAAACGGTTTCAAAACCGTTTGGTGATGGAACTTCAAGACCGCATGGATGTTGATGATGGTTCCAATTATCCAATGATGGTTAGTCAATAAAGGTACAAAGGTTGAGACCCTAATAGTACCTAGGGATTTGTGCCAGTTAAGAAAAGAACCCTAATTGTCATGAGATCAATGGATTGGTACACTATGCCATCCATAGTTGTATGAACTTAACTAAGGATTAATATAACCTAATCAAGTTGAGAGGATAATAGCATGGATTTGATACATGATTTGGATTCATGTGGTGATTAAGGGTATGATTCTTAAGTAATAAGATCATGAAACCCTAATCATGTACCTAAACCCTAATTGACAAGGTTGTTGATCCTTAACCCTAATACAGGGCAATTACAATAGAAAACCCTAATCCAAGGTATGGTTGTAACCCTAATTTAGGGTAATGATGTGGATGGACCTAATCAAGAGTAGTTTGATCCGAAACCCTAATTGGGATGAATAGTAAACCCTAATTATGGGAATGGATCATGAAACCTTGATTGGGATGAATAGTAAACCCTAATTATGGGAATGGACCATGAAACCCTAATTGGGATGAATAGTAAACCCTAATTGTGAATTATTGAATATAAATCCTTTATAGGATGAATTTGATGTGAAACCCTAATTAAGGATGGTTTCATGAGAAACCCTGATGTTCGATGTGTTGTAAAGCCCAAAACCAGAGTAATGCTATGTATTGCCTAATGAATCCTAATCTTGGGCAATATGGTGATAAACCATATCTTTGATATGATAAGGGGATGATTATCCTTAAATGACACGAAATGGGAAACCCTAACCCTGGTAAGGGAATAGTGGTGTTACCCATGAATAGTGAATTCATATTTGTTGAACATGGTTTTGATATGCAATTGATATTACTATTATCATCTTTGCTAACCATGCAGGTATGTTAAAATGATGATCATGGCCAGGTATGAGTTGTGATGTTCAATTCACTATTGTGAGTGGGCCTTGTATGCCATAATATACCTTGATGCCTGGTAAGAGGTGTTAAGAGAGTTAATGGGCATCAAGTACCATGTGTGATGCTTGTAATAGTAAAGTATTATGGTTGCCTTGGTCAATTGACCTAAAGATGATGGTTACCTAGAAAAGTGGTAACAATACTTAATGATGAATCAAGGGTTTAATTACCCAGGGCCATATGATTATGATGATGAAATTGAGAAGGGATTGAGTTCCCAATATCTTTCAAGACTGTAAGTAACTGATGGAATTAGTACATGTTCCTTTTTAGCATTGATACAATTAATTATGTTTGAGAACTTTCCTGATGCTAAATGAATATGAAAATGTACTTAATTAATCAAGTGAAATCTATTCATGTAGTGCTCTGACCATAGATCCATCATCGTCAGCAGTTGGTGATGGTGAAACAGGTTTTCTATGGAATTCCTGGAATTCACATATTTTGAATATGTGGGGGTAAATGGGTGAAAATATCCTTACGTCCGGGTATAGAGATTGAGGAAGAGTAAACATTAAACCCCTCGATCCTTCATGTGTCGGGATAGATGTATCATAAATCTCCCGATGGTTGGGATGGATGAATCATTAATCCCCCAATGTCATCTTATGTCGGGTCGATAGAGATAAACATTAATGCTCTCGATTGCCGATGAGAGTGTAGTTGACGTTGTAACTCTATAGCGAAGTTCCAGTATACCCTAGAAAGCTATTTGAGCAGTCGACACAGTCCTTCTTGTAGTCATGCGCTGACTAGGATGTGGGAGGTCATGGGAATCCGGCTCTTCCATTGACCTATTTACGGTACCAATTTCGATTCTAGAAATGGTTGGTTGGAGTATGAGCGGTATACCTCATATCCTCAGAGCTTAAATCTGTTTTTAAAATATAATCATCCGTGTAGCGTATTTGCATAAGATTGAAATACGAGAAACACTGATTGATGATATACCGTTTAGTATACCCTTGATGCAAGGACGTATTTATGTTCCTTTAATTCATATTGAATATGGTACATGCTGCTTAATCAAGTTATAGTTGTAATATTGCATAAGAATGTTGCTCTAGTCTGCATAGATGTGACTCACCTGCTATTGATTTATATTATTCTACTGTTCAGTTTATTTCTATTAAACTGCAATGACAATGTTTTGGTAGAGAGTTATATCTCCCGCTGGGGCATTTTTTATAGTTGTCTCACCCCTGTGGGATTCAATGTTTTTAGGTAGACGCAGACACCAAGGCAGGAACTCTTCTGCAGGGGAAGAGCAGCAGCAGTCATAGGGACAGCAGTGATCCAACAGGTGGAGACATTGGTTGTCTGGTCTTGTGTAGATAGTCCTATAGTCGTCTCTGTACTCTCGGGTCCTAGGAGTTAGTGTTTTTGGTACTTCGATCTGATATTTTGTGCATGTATGCCTCGAGGTGCAATGATGCATGTAATGTATATATGAACTAGGATGTGATGTTTTACTTTGGTTCTAATTGAAAGAGTTTTCCTGTGAATGGATCTCTTGATAAATGGTTTTAATTTTTAGTGATTTTCAGTAATCTGATGTTAGTAATCGCTTCCGCATTAGTTAATCTGTTTTTATGAGTTGTATGCCACATATATGAATAGAGAAGAGGCATGCACCTACATAGAAGAGAACGACAGCAAGCTAGGAAGCATGTTTTAAACCTAAGCCAGTTAGGTTATGCCTGATATTTTATGAGATAGACATGCAAAGCTTCGGATGATCTTGGACAAACATAAGTATTGATAGTATGTTTCACCTAGGTGGGGATAGACATGTATATTTAAGAGCTTGAACCATCTTCAGAGAGAGAACCTCCAGTGGTAGGACCAGTTGTAGGGTTATCTCTAGAGAGGGAGAGTGAGACCTGATGAAGAAGGTTGGAGACCTTGACTCCGAGACATGAGGAATCTTGAGAAGTTGGTATGATATGGCCTAGAATAGATGACCCTGGGTAGAGCCATGTGTTTGCCTCATGTACAATCCTTAGAGGCTTATCGTACCTTAGCTTGCTTTAGAGAAACCAATCCTTAGAAAAGAGAAAGAGGCTTCTGATAAAGGTATACAGATGACATGAGTGCCTACCTTTTAGGTGTAGGAAAGAGAGTTCCATAGACCTGAAGAGGTATGGTAACAAGTTGTGATGCCTCGTACCCAGTTGGTTGTCCATGTGTTGGACTCTAAGGGTTGTTCACGTGGGATAATGTTAGGAGGTTTATGCCCTACCTTGTATAGGTTTGGTTCATGTTTGAACAGCTGAGCATGCAGTTTAGATAGTGAATGTATAAGAAGTGAACATGGGGTTCTTGGACCAAAGAGGGGAAGTGGTAGTATCTAGTGCACATAATACTCATGATGTGGAGTGAGTTCATAAGGAACTAAGTGTGGCACCCCTCCCCCATGTATTAGAGCAAAAGGGAACCCCGCTTAAACTGGGATATGTGTTTGTTGAACCACTCACTCAGGTTGGTGACATAAGCATGTATAAGATTGGTCCAACCTTGAGGGATGATGAACAAGTATGACATACCAAGGAACTTAGAATGGTTTAATAGGTTGTCTTCTTGCTAGACATGAGCATAAGTAGCATGATAGGGCTAAGCTTATACATGATGAGGTCAACCTTAGAGATAGGAACGTTTTGTGACCTTTGTTACAATCAAGAGATAGTTTTCTCCCATCCTGGGAAAAGACCCTTCTTGTTGGGGTAAGCACCAACTCTTGGTTAGGTTCGAGGTAACCTTAAGAGGTCACTTATAAGTTCTTGATAAGCTAAGTGTTAGAGCACATAGTATGAGCATGAATCTATAGACCCATGTATGACCATCTCTGAGGGGCATAAGGATATGTTGTCATGGGGGTAACCTATATGGGGCCAGACCGGATTAGGTAGGTCGCCATGATTCCTATGATGGGATGCAAGGTTAACCATGAGTTCCCAGAGAGAGGATGGAGATTCGAGTGAAGATTCAAGAATGATATGTGCTTGAATATCAACAAAGGAGCTACGAGCTATTATAGAATCCTAAGTCAATACTCCGGTCAAGGAGGTATAAGACTGATGGGAGTAGGAGTTGTTTGTTCCCTGAATGCACAAGACCATAGGGTCGGGAGGTAACAGCTACCTTTTCCCAAGGACCATGGGTTAGGAGGTTGGCCACCCTCATGAGTTCATGAAGCCTAAGGGGTAAATGTGAGAGGCACTCCCTTAGATGCATAAAGGAAATATCACCCCAAAAGTACTGACACCCTAGAGACCTTGAGGGAATGATTAAGGATTGAACATAATAGTGATGATGAGACCCAAAAGTGCTTGAAAACAACCTTTCCATGGATGTAAACATAGTCTTGAGATTTTCATGGTGTGGAGTCATGAGAAGTATGCTTCAAATTAGACCGGAAAGTGTAATGGTGATGTGTGATGCGCCATCTCTACTCTTGGAACGGGATGAACTCTGTATTTGGACTATAGCCAAATGCTTATTTTCTCTCATTATGGGTGGGAGAAACATGGAAAAACACATGCCATATACTAAGGATAAAGGTGATATGAGTTCAAACATTTCTATGATGTTTGAGGATAGAGGAAGTACCACATCTTTTTGAAAGTATATTGAATAGATGGTATGAAAGCATGGATGAACTAAGGCAATCATCATATGAGGACGTTCTTATCAAGAGCAGTTTGGATTTTACTAGTTAAAGTTTGGGTTTGATAACCGAGACGATGGATACAAGTGCTGGAAGTTTTCTTAACTCGGATAGATATAAACTCGAGACAAGGATGACGAGTGGAGTATATGAAGGATTATGTTTTCACCATCACCTAGCATGAAAGGAAGCTAATATGATAACAAGATGTTCTCAGCTAGAAGTAGCTTAGGTGTACAGCAGTCTTATCTAGCCAGTGGAAAGAGATGAAAGAGGTTGCTAGGTGGACCCTGTGACCATTAGAGGACTAGACCTATGTGGCTAACATCCAGATACAACCAGACCCGTTGGTTAAATTGGTGGTTGCTCAGTTAGCCAGCCCATAGCTTGATGAAATAAAAGGATTTTTCTAAGAACCTCAGATACACCTATCAGGGAAAGAAGGTGGTGAAACCCACTACTAGAGTGTGTTAGGGTTTCTGAGGAGTCACCCTTGAGGAATCATGACGTACAGGAAGCTCATGATTTTAAGTACACCATACCCACAGGTATTACCAAGATGGTTGAGGTTTGCAGTAATACCTTGAAGGCCTAGAATGAAGAAGGATATAGAGGTGCATGTGGCTAGGTGTCGTACATGCCAGAGGGTGAAGGCCGAACACCAGTAGCCATGTGGATTGCCACAGATAATGAAGAGTCCCTCAGAGGGAATGGGAGCAGACCACCATGGACATTGTGTTAGGGTCTCCCCTATACCAAGAGAGGTCAGGATGCAATATGGGTTATGGTAGATCACCTTACCAAGTTGACATGTTTCCCTTATCTGAGAGAGCATTGTCAGTGTGATAGATCTTGATGAGATATAAGGATTGAAGAGATAGCTCAACTACACAGTGATACAAGTTTGGATATCTTGAGCATGGCCTTAAGTTCGCTTCCATGTTGTGGAAGTAGGTACATGAAGAACTTTATACTAGATTAAAGTTTAGTACAACTTATCACCCCCTAACTGATGGCCAGTCAAGAGAGTATGATCCAGACTTTAGAAGGACTGATGAGAGCATATGTGCTCGTTCGGGGTGATTCGTGGGAGCAGTTCCTGTCCTAGCTAAGTTTGTTTGTTATGACAACTACTAAAACCAATATCAGGATGTATGAAGCTCTATAAGGGAGGTTGTGTCGGTCACCACTTCACTAGGATGATGTCAGTGAGAGGGCCTTATGAAGGTTAGAGAAACCACAGTGTATGCAGATGAAGTCGCTTTGATCGAGCAATGGCTGAGAAAGCCCATGATCGACGGGAGATGTGTGTTGATGTGAAGCAGACTGACATGTAGTTCACTGAAGGTGAACATGTGTTATGAAAATGTGACCCCTCTAAGTTATAGCTAAAAAAGTTGAGTCACTGATACATGGGTCCATTTGAGATTTTGGAACGGATTCGTGGAGTTGCTTATGTTTATCCTTACCCCTTAGGATAATATGATGTATGATGTGTTCCATGTCCACTATGTGAGGTACCTGAGCCATGTGTTGAGCATTGAACCTATTGAACTCCAAGGGAGGTTGACATATCCTGAGTCACCTGTGAGGATTCTAGATACCAAGGTGAAAGAACTCAGATGTAATAATATAAGATGATAAAGGTTCTTTGGAAGCATCATGGAGAGGATGAAGCCACATGGGAGATGATGATGGACACGGAAAAGTTTTATCATGAATTGATTGTATGTTTGGGAGAATTTTGAGGGCAAAATTCCTATAAGAGGGGAAGGATGTTGCAACCCCAATTTTTGGACTTGAATGGTTTGAGATGCAATTTCTCCAATAAATGAATGATTATGGAAATTGTATGATTTATGTGTATTGAATGGGTTTCGTTTGCAATATTTCCTGTGTGCATGTGATTTTGTGGATCATAATATGTTAATGAGTCCTATATGATTAAAAGAAAAAGAAGAAATCAAATAATGCATTATTAAGAAGGAAATTTGAGATAATGATGAAAATATAAGAAATATGTGGAAAGATGTATGATTGATCATCATGGATGAAATTTTGAGTCCACATGGTTTCTAATGGTAAAAGGAATCCAAAGGAAAATAAAATAATAGGAGAGAGAAAATATGCATAAAATATGCCTTAATAAGCGATAACTTTCTTATGAAGAAATATCTCTTATACTTTGAAATTTGAGTCCCAAACTTGGTACACAAGTAGTTTAAGTCATTATGGACTTTCCTCTAAAATTTGGAATTAAAAGGATAAGCGGATTAGGAGATATAAATTTTGTAAGAATCCATAAAGTAAGAGGGATATAATTAAATGTCACAATCGAACTAGATTTTCATTTTACTGGGTGCGTGAGAGGAGGACTGTGGATCTAAGATCCAACGATGCCCGATCATCTTCTACCTTCAGTCACATAAGGAAAAAAATCTGTAGTAACTAAAATCTTCCTCGGCTCCGTTCTCACTCTTTGTTTCTCCTTTTTCATTGATTCTTTTCCCATTGGATTCGGGAGTACAAATCAGACCTGGGGATCCCTGGATGTTCCTATTTTGGCACACGGTTTGGAGTTTCCCCAAAGTGTTATCAGAGTTATACTCCATTAGGGAACGGATGAACAACCACACCTATATAATCCCCTAGAACCCGTTTGAAAGATTTAGAGTGTGTCGATAAGTTGCAATACTCAAACAACCCCATCCATGAGGTCCGATGATCACTCGCTAGATGAGGATTCTTTCCTTGCTCTTCTGAGTTGTTTCATGAAGTTGTAGCAAACTGTTGTGCCAGGGGGCTTCCTCGGAATCTCTAGAGGAAAGGGACGCATCGAGGAGCAGCGCCAAGCTCGGTTAATGCCCGATGGTCGCTTCTGGGTGCCGACTCAATTGACTCCCCTCGGCCTGGACAAGAGAAGCGAGGTGCTATGTTCCTCCGCGGAAATAGAGCTCGCTCGTGCGGGGTGGCTACGAAGAAGGAGAGACAAAAAGGGGAGTGGGTTCGGGCAATCAGGTAGTTGGATCCAAGGCGGAGTCCGTGTGAAAAAGAAGAGAACCAAAGCGCTGACGTGGCAGTATGCCATTGGTCCAAAGGTAAATAATTTGGAATAATCATAACTAATTGATTGATAATTTGTATCGAGGCATGTTATATATGATTTTTTATCAGAAAAATGCAAGGAATCCAATAAAAATAGTTGTGAAGCCTGAATCTATCCATAGCTTAAAAAGTACCTAAAGTTGTTATCTTTAATGCTTTTATGAATAAGAAACCCTAATTTGATGTTTTCTGAAATTGGGAAAAGTAATATGGATGTTCTATGAGAGTATTAACTTGTTGTTAATAAAAAGGTCATTTTGAATCTAAATAGATGATTCATATGCTTAATAGGCTAATTTAGGGTTTCATATGTATAATGTGCATTAATGGGCTAAAAACCCTAATCTAGGTGTTAATGACTTTTCATGAGTTATATTTTGAGATCCTTTGTATGAGAGGTTATTAGGTTGATCCTAAGACAAATTGATAATAAAGAGGCTTTAATATGAATAATTGGATAATTAGGGTTTTGAGCATAGAGTTTCTATTTTAGGGTTTTGTTGACATGAAAAGGGAAAGTTGTGAAATAGATCTAAAGAACCCTAAGGAAATCCTAATTCGGATTAGAAACCCTAGGAAGTATTCCCAAGTCAACAAAGTAAGTTCTTTATGAGTATGTAGTAAATAGGTTGTACATGCTTTTTAGGATACTATTGTGCTTGTGTGATTGGCTTGATTGATTGCTTGGATTTCCTAATTGGATTGGATTGTGCTTAATTCCTATGAGATCTCCAACTCAGGTATGTGGTTAATTATGAGTACTCTCTTTAGTTTCCCAACATTTTCTGATGTTTTATCAATTGCATGGAAATAAAATGCTTGGATGATTTTATTTCTACAATCTTTAAAATGAATATGATTATCACAATTTAAGTATATATATGACTTGTTCGAACCTACATACCATCTCTGGATATAAGATTCAAGAAGACCAAACCATGGAGGGAAGGTCAGAGGTGGTCAAGCCCCAGAGGGAAGACCACAGGGCACCCAGAGAGATGACCCATGAGGTACCAAGCTCAGGATGGAGAAGGTAGCCTAAAGTCCCTTGCAAGGACTAAACCCTAAGAGAGTGTATCCCAGAGGATGAGTAAAAGCGGTGGGGAAGTAATATTAAAAAATATAATCTTGCATTGTTAACAACTATTTGATGTGACTAGGTTGTTAGAATATATGTGCCACATATTGGTTTCCACCACATACCGGTATATTCATTTATACTGATCGGCGTTTTGTTTGTCGGCATTTTTGGAATATTTGAAAGTGGACGAACAGTAAAATGGCATTTGTGAAGAACAAAGTTAATCTATTAAAGGAAATTTTAGTTAGAACAGACTCTACAATGGGTAGAAGTTCCAGATTCCTATTTTTGAAAGGTATGTGAAAAGTAAATTTTTATCCCGTTTTAAGCTTAGTCTTTGGTAGAATTTATTAATTATTTTTATTATTTGCAAAACTATTGATCTTGTTTTGGGATAGCTACTCTGGCTTTCTGGTCTTCCTTAACTGGGGGTAACCAGGGAGTGAGGTCATTACATTTATAGTGAGAAAAGGTGTTGAGGGAGGATCATCAGGACAAGATGATCCTCAACAAACTAACACCAACACATTTGAAATAAACATTGAGAAAGATAATATAAATAGATATAGTATTATTAAACTCTAATCTAGTAATTGATGTTGTAGATGGCCTCAAAAGAGGAAATAAATGCCAAAATCAAAATCTATTGCTACCCAATTTAGCTTGCTGGCCAAGTTTCACCTTGGTTGGACATTAATTAATCCCTCAATTAACAAAAATAAAATATAATAATAAAAACCCTAATTTAATTAACATTTTTTTATTTTATTTATGTCACACGGGCTTCCTTCCTCTTTTTACGTTATTTATATTCATACAACTAATATTTTTTTACCCCTCTTCCATGATGAACCTAGATAGATCCTACGTCCCTCGGTAATCTCCTTGACTTGCCTTCTTTCCTTTTCTCACCAAACAATAACTTTCCCCCTCCCTTGCTTGATCTCTCTCCATCCAACCACACTGTTGATTTCTATTCCTTTTAACTTCCTCTCGTCTTTCTGCTACCGACCATCTTGGTTTCCTAATTTTTTGTGATCTATACATGTTTGTCTAACCCTGACTTCCTCTTCTCCCCATTTCCATCTCCAATGAGTCTCGTGCTACCTTGGGCCTTCAAGCCTACAAACTATAAAGTCAGAAAAATACAAGTCAACATGTTTTGGAGTCATGAGATTTTTCCTATACAATATGGCGTAGTTTTTATGACCTACACAGGAAATTACAAAGATTTGAATTCTACGATTTATATTGTGACTAGATTAACCTGAGTGTATTAATGTTTAATCTAGGTTTGGGTAACACTTGGGGTAGGACTTATTGGCCTATTTTGACTTTAGGATCAAGAGTGATGCAATAATTTTTACGAGTTAACATTAGGTATTTTTTCAATTAATTTTGACCTAAATTTGAGCCATGTATCTTTGATTCACCTTCTTTCAAGCCTATTTGTTTCTGATCAAATATTTTGTCTTCTAATGATCTTGAATATTTTTATTCTAATTTGTCATACATGTTGTGACATCTTATTTAGATTTCTTCAAATTGCGTCCTAATCGTGATTATGATCTTTTGTGATAAACCCTAATTTGTGAACTTCTATGGTGCAAGACTTATGTGTTCCAGTTTTGGAATGTAAACTCTGGTTTAATTCAAATTGTGACTAAACTTTCACTTGACATGTATCAATGCTTATTGATTCAATCGTATAAGAGTCATACAATTACTTTGATTGTTGTTAACCTTTTGGGCCATGTGCCCATGTAATATTTTGGGTTGGAGGTTTTATGCCCCATAACTAGCTTATATGACCACTTGATATTTTGGGACAAATGTTTGTTCTATATACATGAGTTATGTGCCCATGTGAAATTTTGGAATGGATGTTTTGTTCCTCATACATGAGTTACGTGCCCATGTGATATGTTGGGATGGAAGCGATGCGCCCAATTTATTATACTTAATGCATATGGTTGTGCGCCATATTGCAAAAGTTTAATTGTGTCATTCTCAATCAAGTTTAGAGCTATGTACCCCAACAGTCATTGTTTCTTATAGTTCACTAGCACTATGTAATATCACTTTATGATTTGATTGGTTTATTGATGAGTTTTGTACCCTAACTAAAAATTGTATGCTTTGTGGGTATACTTCATATTCGTAAAATGTCAAGTATACCTTTTAGAATATCATGGACCCTTGTTAACTCACATTTTGATAATTATGTCTCTAAACCGTAATTGATCTTCATTGGGTATCCAATTACTCTTCATTGGGTCTCTTAGATTATTAATCTCATTGTTGTACAATCACCTTATCACATCATTCCTTGTTGATGGAGGCATTGTTACTATAATTGTTGTCCTCGTAATTACTCTATTATTGCCCATTTTAACTATTTAACTTGCAGATACCGCATTTTATTGATTTTCTCTATATCCATCTCTTTTTTGCAATTTTTCCTTCTAGCCCTTTTAGGTGAACCAAATGTTGAAGAACTTGACCTCACTAGCTCGAAACTTGCTCCAGCACAAATTGCTTCTGTAAGAGATAACACTAAAAAAGCCAAGTAGCCAAGGTCTTTGTTGTTTTATTATTAGTTTCCTTTTTGTCCCCACCCACAAGGATGTAGATGATGAACCTTTGGATTCACCAAGTTGCAACAATTAGACAATTTATCTTTGCTACTGAACTTTTGTCATATGATACAAACTTGAAACATTGAATAGTAGTTTCTTCATCAATTATGAAAAACTAGTCAGTGTTTGATACATGAATGATAACTCTTATTCGTTTAAGTAATGAGTAACTCCCTTCTCAAGTCCCACTCTTTAGTCATTACACTCCACACTAGCAATTTGAGTATAACTATTTCAACCTTCTATTCAAGAAAAGCACATACGGCTTCTACTAACTTTAAGGCAAAATTCTAATGCCCTCTTCCTAGTACACCTCTCAAGTTCCTACTTAACTTGTACACATTGGAATTGTGACACCGACTTCACCACATGGCCTGCATATAGATAACCCTTCTCTCTGAACCCCAACAGTGGCTTAAAGTAGACTTCAAGACATGTAACTAAGCAAACAAATCCTTAAAGAAATTAGCTTTGCTCTATACAAAAACTCCGAGACAAGCTGTTGTGTGTGTCATTTACCTGTATAAGATGCTTACTATTTACAATATAACAACCGTCATTCACAAGTTATGGAACTTTTAGATACATATCTCGCAGAAAGCTGTAATGTAACTCTTGAAAATTCGAGAGTTGTTTGACCAAGTCTGGAGATGTGCCAAAAGAGAGTAAATCTTTAGATATTGTACAGCGGGTAAGACATTGCAGACAGTGCAAAAGTAGTCAGTGGCGGATTTTTGCACTTCCATCTTCATGTGATCACGGCCATTTAACTTTACATCAATAATTTAGTACAAGAACCGTTAGCTGCAGATACTTCATGGACGTCAATTAAGAACCTAGAGTAAGTTATGTGTTACATGTACTGTGATCATCTATTCGGGTGTACAGAAACAAAAACTATCAATTTATCAAAATGGAGTGGCGGGAGGGCTAGTGGGTGGGCTAGTCGGGGTTCGTTGAATTACAAAATGATCAACGACTCTCACTGTACTCAAAGGATCAGGGGAACCCGCAGCCTTCCACTTGCTAGGGAATTTCAATTGATGGCTCATACACGAGGATTTCAGTTCTTCATCCCAATTTCGGTCAAGTTTCCAATCCTTTGGTATCTGAAAAGTTACAAATCCACAATAATTTTCCGTTAAGAGAAACACTAAGAAGTAACTGTGTATGAAATCAATTGTGACAGTATGTTGATCAAATGGAAAAACTGAAATAATAATCTGAAACTCAGTTGTTAAATCCAATAATTAAACTTGCATTTGCAAAGTCTTTTTGTATAAACCATCTCCCCTGAAAGAGGAACTAGACAGAAAACAGGAAAGGTTTACCTTATCCACTGCAAGAGTGAAAACTTCAAGGTTTCCTTCTTGAGAGATGTGAAATCGGGTGAATGACTTGTAATTAGCTATGCGAAGGGATGAAAATGCTTCATCAAAATGTATGTGGAACCAGTTGATGCATATATAAAGATAACTCCCAAACACGAGAGAGACAACTGGAGTGGAGAGGACCCAGAAATACAAGAAAACAGATGCATAGTATATTACGGCACCACCACGAGAAAGAGATGTTAACCCCTTTTTGCAAATGCTACTTCTAGTGACAGCCATCACCTGACAATAAAATCTTTGATTCAACATTTCACATAAAAACAAATTTCCAAAAACACGCAGTCCGATATTGCACTCACTTCTGGGACATCAAATGCTGACATGAGGTATTTTATACAAGCTGGATAAAGCCCAAACGTCCACTCTTCCATGCGAGACCGTAGTCCAGTTGGATCAGGAAAATGTTCACTTTCCATAGATCGATACCATTCATACAAAGTGTGGTATCCTGCAAATGAATAATTCAGTATTGATTCATAAAATTATGTATAACAAAAGTCGCAAAAATCAACTCGTGTCATATCAATAATTATTACAACAAAGGACCACTTAACCTTTGTGTTTCCCATCATATATCTGATGTTGCTAAATAGATACCTGATGTTGCTAAATAGATACCTGATGTTGCTAACAGGCCATGACGAATGCATAACTCAATTCCCAATTCCATCAACAACATTAGAATCAAAGCAGCTAGCATATGAGCCGAAACATGAAGGAATCCAATAATGGCTCTTCTCTTACGTGAAAGCTTTGAAGGTACAAACAAATAGGATATCACAGTCAACACCAATGTTCCTGCCAACGATACATAAGATTGTTGCAGAATATACAGAAAGGAGCTCCATATCGTCCATAGAAAGTTGTACAGATGGCCGGACCAAGCATCATCTTTTAGTATGTGGCCTAAATTGCACTGAAATTTCACACAGAAAATAATTGAAGTTCTTACCTACTTATACTTTTTATTATGGACAAAAATATCCAGCTACTTTCTGAGCTTGCACGTTTGATCAGTATAGTTTTGCTAAAAAAACAGATGATAATATTGGATATAAAAGGTGTAATAAAAATACAGTCAGTAGATAAATGTTGTATTACATGACAAAGGAAGGATGTGTTCTTTTTGTTGTAAGAATAATAAAGATATACATTCTCTTACAGATCACGAGAGAAATTCTGGCTGCACAACTACTCCAGTCAATGATAACATACAGGATTGAACTGAAGCTAATCTCATAACTATTCTGTTTTTTATAACCGAAGAAGGAAAAGTAATGGAGAACCTAATGAATAAAATCTAAGACTAATTATCAAGATCTAAACTAATCTAAAATAACTAATCAAAGGAAATAATATTCATCAAAAGATTTCATTCATCAAGTTTGCTCTGATACTAAATAATGGAAAACCTAATGAATAAAATTTAAGACGAATTATTAAGATCTAAACTAATCTAAAATAACTAATCAAAAGGCATCAAAAGATTTTATTCATCAAGTCATATTTCTGAGAGCATTACAAAGACTGTATATAGGTGTTTAAACCCAACTCACTACACAACCAGCCACTGTGGGACTAAACCACATGCTTTACAAGACAAACTGGGAAAATATCAAATAACCCCTAAAATGCAAGGAAACTGATAGCCCATTATAAAACTACTAAAAAGACTATTTAAAAGGCCATGCTCGTCCTACATCAAAAAGTCTTTGCGAAAGAAGGCTAGTTCCACAAAATTTGTATACTGGCACCACAGTTTGATAGATGGCACAGAGATAAGTTAATTCTTGTTGAGGCTAAGCCATATAAAAGGTTGAAAGAGATGATGCCATTTCAACTTTCTTTTTAGGGAACTAGGAATGCAATTCATAAGAAAACACTAGCAAATTGTTGAAAAAAATTGATAGTTAGGTCGGAATTTAGGTACAGTTAATTTGAGCAATAAGCTATAAATATAAGCAGCACAGAAAATTTACCAAAATACATATATATTTCCAGGAGGTATCCGCCTTCATGATCGCCACCAGGGAACCTCCACTGGACCACTGCTACCCCAAGTTCCAATCACTTTCTAATGGACTTAGAAAACCTTCACTACAGTATCATTTCCATACTAACACATCGTCGTGGGCATGGAAACGTCCTCGCACATATGAACTTGAAGGTCTGCCACCAAATCAATAGCAACTGATTTCTCACCGTTCTTCTACCTCCAATTTCATGGCTATCAATATAATTGTCGTACCACTGATTGTTCTGGATAGCTTTCTAAATGCACGAAATACATATCTTGACCAGACTTTCTCAAACACACTTTAAGGAGTGTTGAATATTTCTGTCCTCTACATAATTTAGTTCTAACAGTGATATAGCCGAAGGGTTGCTCGAGCTATTTCATTTCCTCTATGGTAACTGAAATTCATTTTTGATCCAGAAACCTTTCTTATCTTCTTAAAAATTGCACTTATTATCAGTGGACTGCTACCAATTGCACTTAAAAAATTGTAAATTTGTAACACCACACCAGATGAATATTTTGGCAAGCATACGTTCTCCAATAGATAGCACCACCATTGTTTTTGACTTTTTGTTCCCATATCTTTTTTTAAATTTTTTTGTCAATCACTTAGGCAGTCAGTTTATGGGGATACCTTTATATGCAGGTAAGGCACCAATCACGGTTCTAGCCAAAATTGGCACTCCACTTTGATAGCACCTTTTGTTTTTAATATGTCGCTCTTTCTTCAAAAATCCTGACCAAGGCACTGTATCAGTCTTCTTTTCGCAGCTTCCTTAAAGCTAGAGGTACACCTAGATAAGATTCTGGATCCTTTCATCCAGTTGAATGCACTCGCCTTCGATGAGAGTCTTACACTCATCCAAATGAGTTCAAATTTTGTATGCAGCCTATACTTACTATAACAATGAAGATCAACAGTTTATTATTCCCAACATATAGGTCTCGATATGTAAACTCAACTTTGGTGTACAGTGTAATTCATGCACTCGAGTGTATTCTAGCCTGACTCTATACACACACACACACATATCAGGGATATATGGAGAGCATACATGCAATGTTCGCACAGGTAGTACTTGCATACATTTTGTCTGTTTTTGTCTCAGATATATACAATCAATGTTACATCGCAACATATCTGTAAAAAATGTAACATACAGACAGAAATATGGTGTACGCAGTTAATGTAAAGATGCTACCCTCACCGCTATATGTGCATTTATGAGTTTCATCCATAGCCCGCACGGGTAACATTATTTGTTAGCTGGTTACATTCTGAGTCTTCTATGATACTTTTTGTGCATATATGTTACATTTATATACAGAAAGTGAAACACGATAGACAAAAATTGCAGTCAGGTAACATGAAAACACACAACACACGCGGGTAAAGGATATTCACTATATATATGTAAAGAGAGGAGTCAGGGTATGATACAGTGCATGATTACAAGATACACTCAAGATACACGATACCATACTTGTTAAGGTGCTCGCCTAGGCGCGCCTAGGCGGACGCCTAAGCGGCAAGGCGTCCCAGGGCTGCGCCTAGGCGAGGACGCTTTATTTATAATGCTACAGTGACCAAGTGTTGTGGGTCTGGTTGTATATTCACTTATTTTAATGTTTGATATGGCTACACCAATGTTCAAAATTAATAGTGTTGCCTATTTTATGTGCCAAATATCACTTTTAATTGGATCTAATACTCTTTTTTGGGTTTGACTGGATCTAATACTCTTTTTTTGTTTGACTGGATCTAATACTCTTAGTACACATTTGATTTTTCTTAGTTTGCTCCTTCAATTCAGATTGTACTAAGTAGCTATGCTATGAAGGATAGTGATTACATTGCTTAATACTTGTAGCTATGTATGACAATAAATATATATTTATTTGTTGATCACTCTCTTACATTCTTTACAATAATTCTTTTCGTGTCCTTGACATTATTGTCAATGATAATATATTAGAAATGTAATTGGTTATTTTTTCATATAATAATATATATATGGGGAGATCGACCATAAATATGTAGATAACTACATATATAACTATACAATGTGTATATGAGTGGGGAAAAACCATGACACATGTATATATACATAAAATATTTTTTTAAAGGTCGCGCCTTGGCGCAAGGCGTCCAACCCCAATGCCGTGTCGCCTTGCCGCCTTAACAAGTATGCACGATACACATTAGTGGTGTTTACGTATCAAGAATTTGAGATTATTTAGATGCTTGTGAGTTACATAAGCATCTGATATAGCCTAAATAACAAATATAGCCTAAATAACAAATTTGAGATTATTTAGATGCTTGTGAGTTGTACGTCAAAAGTCAAAAACATCTAAGGACAACAAAAGCAACTTCTACGATTTTATGCAAGAGCATAATTTTCTGAATCATTTTATCACATATATATTGCCTATTATCACACAAGTGAACAAATGAACTCTAAGGATTTAGTCCCTTGATACCTTGGAAACTGTGGGCAACCTAATATCCAGTTACAAAATTACTTATGGCAGTATCTCGTCACAAATTGCAGCTATAGCACTTAAAAACTGTAAAACAAATGTTACCAATTAGTACCAATAGTATACCTGAGGGAACACAGAAAAAACCAGCATAAAATATATGAAACCTCCGATGAAGTCAAACTGCCAATTCTTCTTACGAAATTTGAGAATATTACCCAATGCAATCTGAAAGAAAAAGATTAAAGCATAAAGCAAAAAGTTAAAGAATGAAAATATAGAATGAAGAAATGAAACTGATTCTAGTGTGAAAACAATGCTTGTAATAGTGCATATTAAACACCTAGATAAAAAAATGCATAGAATCTAAAGAAACATCCATACCCGCAAAGAATCGTCATAAGATGGATAGGCTGCCTTGCACTCATAAAATGTACCATAAAACTTGCTGAAATTCCTGAAGACATGAGTAGGGTGTAGAAAAGCACCGCCACATCCATTAACAAGTAAATGATGCACATAAGCAGGCCTTTCTGAGGGAACAACTGAGTGACGCATATAATGATGCAAGTCACCTGCCATCCTAAGCTTGCATCTGCCCTTGAGATAGTCATGTATCAAGTGATAAACATTTTTCCCTGACATATCATTCCAATACCAATCAAGAATCCAACTTGGTTCATGTGTCATGACGATTACCGAGTCATTTTCTCCAACCTGCAATTCATCAACATGCCAACTTACACAATCGATGATATATAGTAATACAACAATTAGAACTAGATTTGTGGTTTTGGGCTTCAAGGAAGAAATTGTGCCTGTGGAGTTGTAACATATATATATAAGGCTACATGAATTCTTAACTATAAAGCCTGCACAGCGGATACTAACTAGGTGTACCAAATATTTTTTAGATTTTATGAAGTCGTGTGGAAGATCATAGTATCCTAGGATTTGAAGCCTCACATAAAACGATCTTAAAATGAATGATTGGCCTACAAATATCGTCAATATGCACCTCCTTTTTAGGTAGATTATCAATATATTATGTGGTTAAACATGCTCAACCCAGAGTACTACTAGGATGGGCAGGCTGTTGGGAATTCTTTGGAGGTTACGCGTGAGTAAGGAAAGCATGTAGTCGAGGCATGTATTGCTCTATGGGGTCAGTCATCATTCTTGAAACTCTACTAGAGCCTTAGGTTGTGGGTTGAGGTGTTACCTTATGGATGTATTATAATGTAACACAACAAAGGAGCAAAGACTTGTTATCACTTACTATCAATAGGAAGAACTTTATTCTTATTATTAGTTAAACACCCCCCTAACAATTTGATGCCTTCAAGTCTCTCAATTCAAAGGCTTCAAACAACTCAAATTTAGGTATTTTGACACTATTCTTGTTATTTCTCACAGAAAAAGAAAATCAAAATGTACAACATATTTTTTGTAGACGACCATGTCAAATGTTCTAATACATATTCTTCAAAATGTCACCTTGACTAATGTATCTTCTATCTATCTGTCAACAAATATCTCTCTGAGTTTATATTCGGATATTTTCAAGCTGCAGAAGATCCCAGGTTGCCAAAGGTTTCAAAAAAGATGAAAGCTTTTGTTGAAATGATCCCTAAAATTGGTCCATATTTCCATGAAGAAAACTAAGATTAGCTCTAAGGTGTCGTTCTTTAGGAAGTTCAAAGTTACAATAGTTATATGAAATTATAGTGTGGATGTTGTTTGATTTTAGTAGCTATGGAATATGCAAGAGAAATTGGATTTTAGGGGTTATTTCAGAGCAGTAGTATAGCTAGTTGTGTTGGTTTGCGTGTCAGGACAGTAGCCAGTAGTACAGTTGTGTTGGTCTGTGCGTAAGCATCTGGAATATGTAGAGAAATTGGATTTTAGATTCCGGCATTCCGCCGATCTAGGTATGTATATGTGGTACTTTAAATACAGATTGTAGCTATTAAACAATAATGTATATAATGTTTTATGCATGGACTACTGAGAAAACCATCTAATCCAAATGGTTCCTAAACAAAATTTCACTATTTAAGATAGATTAGATGGAAATTTGGATGGATAAAAAGTCAAACTTGTGGTAACAAGATGAACTCCGGACTAGTGGTATTGATTACCGAGAACCAAGGAAGCACGGACAAGTTTCTAGACACGGACACGGGACACGGCAAATTTCTAAACTGTAGGACATGGACACTGGATGAGGGGGATTTTTTTAACATATACATATATGTGGATGTATGACGTATGAACTGGAATTTATCTTAAACTTTGTCCATATTAGTGTATCTATGTATGTATAATCTTATATGCAGATAGACGTATGTATAAGTATGGTAAAAACCATATGAAGTAGAAACCTAAATGTATGTATTAGTATATACACTTTAATGCTTTCTTTACTTAGTGTATTTTGCTTATTACTTTTTCTCTTTTACTCTTTGTGACAGAGTCAGGAATTGCAGAAAGCTCAGGGTTGCACAACGTGTGCACCCTCATATATATATTACTGAGACAATTACAGAGAGGTCCATATATAAAGGAAAATAACAAAACAAATAACATGCTATGTAAAACAGGAAATATATAATGTAACACTCCCCCTCAAGTTGGAGCATAGATGTCAATCATGCCCAACTTGTCCAGCAGCGTGCAGAACTGTTTCTTCGCCAAGAGCTTGGTGAAGATATCAGCAACTTGGTCTTCAGATCTTGTGAATGGAGTGCATATCTTGCCAGCAAGAATAGATTCTCTGATGAAGTGGCAGTCAACTTCAATATGTTTGGTGCGCTCATGATAGACAGGATTATTTGCAATGAAGATGGCAGCTTTGTTATCACAATGCATAGGAATGGCCGATGAAGACTCAATCCCAAATTCTTTCAGAAGAGAACGCACCCACAGCAACTCACAAGCAGTATGAGCTATGGCCCTGTACTCGGCCTCAGCACTAGATCTGGCCACTATATTCTGTTTCTTGCTTCTCCAAGTGACAAGATTGCCCCCTACAAAGGTACAGTAGCCAGAAGTAGATTTTCTATCAACTTTGCTGCCTGCATAATCAGAATCAGACTACCCTTCAAGAACACAGTGCCCATTCTTTTTATAATGAAGTCCCTTGCCAGGCGATTTTTTTAAGTATCTCAAGACTTGGCATGCAGCATCCCAGTGGCACTGTCTGGGTTTGTCGAGGTATCTGCTAAGAAGACCCACTGCAGTAGCAATATCAGGACGAGTAACAGTTAAATAGATCAATTTACCAATCAACCTCCTGAATTTTTTATGATCAGTAAACATAGCAGAGGAATCATCATCCCAATTGACATTGGGATCAAGAGGAGTATCTGCAGGTCTTGCTCCAAGCATACCAGTCTCCTGCAGAATATCAAGAACATATTTTCTCTGTGAAAGAACCAAGGCATTAGAGTTTCTAGAGACCTCTATGCCAAGAAAGTACCAAAGTCTGCCTAGATCTTTGGTAGCAAAATGCTTGCCCAAATGATCTTTGGTAGCCTGAATACCAAGAGTATCGCTGCCAAAAATAATAATGTCATCAACATACACAATCAGAACAGTAATCCCTGCTGAAGTCTTTTTTGTGAAAACAGAATGGTCAACTTGTGACCTCAGAAAGCCAAAATCAATCATGATCCTGCTTAACTTATCAAACCAGGCACGAGGACTCTATTTGAGTCCATAGATAGACTTCTTAAGTCGGCATACTTTATGAGACTCCCCCTGAGCAACAAACCCAAGAGGTTGCTCCATATACACCTCTTCCTGTAAATCACCATACAGAAAAGCATTTTTCACATCAAGCTGCAGGAGAGGCCAGCTTAGATTCACAGCAACAGATAGAAGAATTCTGACAGAGTTAAGACGAGCAACAGGAGAAAAAGTTTCAAAATAATCAATGCCATATGTCTGAGTATAGCCCTTGGCAACAAGCCTTGCCTTCAACCTTTCAACCGTACCATCAGGTTGATATTTGACAGCATATACCCACCTACAGCCTACAGGCTTACACTGAGGAGGTGGATCCACCAGCTCCCAAGTGTCTCTGTCAGTGAGAGCAATCATCTCTTCATGCATAGCAGATGTCCAAGCTGTACTTTTCAAGGCATCCTGAACATTCTTAGGGACAGCCACAGCAGATAAAGCAGATACAAATTATTTGAATGAGTATGAAGATGAGCAGTAGACACACTGAGCAATGCTATGAGAAGTGCAAGAACGAGTACCCTTACGGAGTGCAATAGGTATGTCAAGATCAGAATGTACCTCAGGTGCAGCAGAACCTTCTGGAGGAGAAGATTGGTTGTCTTGGGGGGGTACTTGTGTGGAAGGTGCTTTATTCCTGCGTTGATAAACAATAAGAGGAGGGTCTTGCTTTGCAGTAATCTCAGTATCAGTGCGGTCAGGCATACAGTCAGAAATAACAGGTAAAGGAGGAGCCAGAATGTCTGTCTGCAAACTATCTCCTGCTGAAGAATAATACGGTGTATCTTCAAAAAAGACAACATCACTACTGGTAAACCACTTCCAAGTGCTGGGATTATAACATCTGTAACCCTTTTGAGTTCGAGAATAGCCCAAAAAATGCATTTAGCAGCTCGAGGAGATAGCTTATCAGAAGTGGGTCCAAGCAATCGAACAAAGCAGGTACACCCAAATATTCTAGGAGGCACAGGAAACAAGGAGATGTCAGGGTGCAAAACCTGGACGGGAATCTTATTTCCAATAACAGATGATGGCATCCTATTAATTAGAAAACATGCAGTCAAGATAGCTTCAGGCCAATAAGAGCGGGGCACATGAGAATGCATCATTATCGTCCTGGTAACTTCTAATAAGTGTCTATTCTTTCGCTCAGCAACACCGTTTTGTTGTGGGGTATATGAACACGAAGTTTGGTGAATTGTACCCACAGATTTACAAAAAACAGCCACATCTTGCTTAACAAACTCTAAAGCATTATCAGTGCGAAAAGTTTTAATAGGCAAGCCAAACTGCGTCTTTATTTCAGCAAAAAAATATTTAATAGTAGATAGCACTTCGGACCTACTTTTTAACAGAAACAGCCAAGTAGTCCTCAAAAAATCATCAATAAAAAGAATGAAATACTTGTAACCAGACAAGCTTGGTACATGGCATTGACCCCATACATCAGAGTGGACTAAATCAAAAATGTTTTTACTGCTCATAGTACTACATCTAGGGTACACAGTACGAGTTTGTTTCCCTAGCTGACACGAATCACACTGAAAATGACAACTGCCAATATCAGGAACTAAACTCCGCAGCTTCTCTGACGAGGGATGGCCCAGCCTGTAGTGCCACTGGAGAGCAGAAACAGAAGCAGATAATACAGATATCACAGTAGCTTTCTCTGATCTAGGTAACTGGTCCAAGTAAAAAAGTCCATCAGCACCTTCATACCCCCCACCAATCTTCGTCCTCGTGCGAAGGTCCTGAAAAACGCATGAACCAGGAACAAATGTTAGGCTACAATTTAAACTCCGTAAAATTTTGCTGACAGATAATAAGTTAAGAGGAAATCTGGGCACATATAAGGCAGATTTTAGGCCAAAATGAGAAACAATATCACCAACTCCAAGGACGGACGACTTGGAGCCATCAGCAAGCATAACAGAAGAATGTCGGGCAGGTGCAGATATATGTTTAAACAAAGATCTATTTCCAGAAATATGTGCAGATGCACCAGAATCTATCACCCATTTGGTATTACCAGAAGTAAAGGTGAGGAGGAGCTCAGGAATGCAGTATCATAACCAGAAAAGGCAGCATGTGCTCCACTAGTAGATGCAGTAGTAGAAGATCCAGCACGCTCAAGAAGAAGATGTTCCACCTCGGCACGAATGTAGTCTGCGGTAGCCCCCGCAGGCTCTGGTGCAGGTGTCTGAGTACCACCCTCAGACGCAGTAGATAAGGAATCTGCCGCAGCATTGGCCCACGCCGGCTTACCATACTTTTCCCAGCATTTTTCTTCAATATGGTTAGACCGGCCACAGAAAGTACACAGGCGTTGTCCTTGTTGAGGACGCACAACAGCAAAAGGCGGGGCAGCAGGAGGAGCTCCTCGTCCAGCACCAGGTCCACACCCCCGGCCTGCACCCAGGGGAGGACGGCCATCATTGGAGCGGCCACGGCCACGGCCACGACCACGCCCGCCCCAAGCAGCCAAAGCAGTAGAGTCTCCAGTCTCAGGAGGCGGAGACGGTGTCGATGACGGAAGGCGTTAGAGACACTTGTAGGCAGTCTGCAAGGTAGGGAGTGGATCACTCGCCAAGATCTGATCTACCACTCCAGTATAGGACTCAGGTAAACCACTGAGAAACTGAATCAGCTGAAGCTCCGCCCGCTGTTTTTGCATAATAGCTAAATCGGTGGACAGCGGGTGATACATCTCCAACTCACCCCACAGACCAGTGAAGGTGGAGAAGTAGTATGAGATGTCAGATCCAGTAAACTATAGGCGCCCCAGTTGCTTGGTGATATCAAAGACTTTCTTAGGATTTTCACTATGCGAGTAGGTACTGGCGAGCTGATCCCACATCTGCTTAACCGTAGGCAGCTGAAGAAGAGTGACGCTGATCTTCTCAACGGAGCTGTTGAGAATCCACGTCATAATTGTCGAGTCATCACGAACCCAGTCATCAAAGGCTTTGATGTCCTTTGCATCCGCCTCCTCTGCAGGCTGAGGCGGACCCGTCTGAATCAAGTGAGAGTACTTCCCTTGTGATTTGGCAAAGATCACAAAGGAGCATACCCAAAGCTGGTAGTTGCGCCCGTCAAGTTTAACAGCAGTGACTTGACGGCGCGAGTCTCTCCAGATGTCATCCCCAGAAGACGCCATGAGAATAGGTAGGAAGGCAGGCACAGGTAGGCACAGACAGAAGACGGACTACGCCGTCAGGCAGGCAGAAGCAGGCAAAAGCAAGTCACCGTGGACCTCTCACATACACACTACGCCAAAGCATAGCAGAGAACCCAGAGGCCGAAGCCTACACGGGCAGGCAGGCACAAACAAACTCGAACCGAAGGTAACCCCTTAGACGAACAATGCGCCGATCTCCCCCGGAAGACTGATCTAGTCCAGATCTACTAGTGGCTCAGTGGTCCCGTAGAAAACGACCACCCGACAGCGCACCTACTGTGCGAACCACAACTACGGTTGCTCAAGTACTAGCGGTGCACCACGCCAGGAGGCAAGACGGAACCACGGAGACCTGCGGCCCGCTGGAGGCGACCTGCCGGCGTTGCGGCTGCCCTGGCTAAGCCAGCGGCGGCGGCTGCTGCAGCCGACCGGGCGGCCTGCTGCTGCCGGCGGCGGCAGACGGCCTGCTGCCGAGCGGCGGACGGGTGGGGGGCGGCGGAGGAGAGAGAAGGGAGGGAGGCAAAGACGGCTAGGGTAGAGTCTGCTCTGATACCATGTGACAGAGTCAGGAATTGCAGAAAGCTCAGGGTTGCACAACGTGTGCACCCTCATATATATATTACTGAGACAATTACAGAGAGGTCCATATATAAAGGAAAATAACAAAACAAATAACATGCTATGTAAAACAGGAAATATATAATGTAACACTCTTTATCCCATATGGGTTATCTCTAAATTCTGTACACTCTTGTCTTATAAAAGAGAGCCCCATGTATTCTTTTTCATTCATTCCAATAAGAAGCAACACTTCTCGTCTTCTAGATGGTATCAGAGTGGGCCAACCTTCCCTAATTCCCTTCCCCTCTTCCAACCCTAGCCGCCGCCACACCCACCCCTCCCTCTCTCCTTACCGCCGCCTGCTCCTGCGGTCCACCCTGCTGCTGCCACCGCTCCCCACCACCTCCACAGCCGACGCTCCTCCTTCTCTCCCCGCCCCTCCCTTTGCTTCTCCTTCCATCGCCGACCCTCCTTCCCTTCTCCAACCCGCCGCCACCCCTCCCCTGACCCTGCCACCACCCAACAACTGCCACCGCCACCTATTCCCACTGTTGTCGCCCGCTACTAGCCACCACCACCACCATCCAGCCGCCTATCCCCACCTCCCCAACCCCCCCCCCGCCAACCTCCGCTCCTCTTTCCTTCTCCATCTTAGTGGCTCAATTCGCCACAGATCCCTCCATCTAGCCCCGCTTCACTTTCCAAAATCTCCGGACAGCCTCGACGTTTTTCTAGTTCTTGCACGTTGACGGCGTAAAAGGTTTCTTCTCTGTCTGCCTGCGCCTCATGGTGGAGTGACTGGTCCTCCATGTTGGCGTAGGTTTTTTATCTCTATCTGCTACCCCTACGTGGGTTTTCTAAGATCCATGCGTGGATCTTCTGCCCTCTACTACTAGTCCATGCACTGGACTTCTGTTGACTTTTGCTGCTGCTGACTTCTGCTGCCCTCTGCGCCTGTGCTTCTGCCTCTGTCTACATCTTCCGATGGCGACTCCTGATCTTCCACGGACTTTGTGTGTTACTACTGTGAAGTTGGATAACTCCAACTATCACCTCTGGGCGGCTTCCTTTGAGCTCTATGTTAAAGCACAAGGGCGCTACTCTCATCTATCTACCAAGGGACCGGCGGTCCCCGCTGCTGATGCTGATGAAAAGACCAAGCAGGCCTACGATCTCTGGTCCAAGGAGGACTACGGTGTTATCACATGGATGGTCAACAGCGTCGAGCCAAAGATCAGCCAGTCTCTTCTTCGTCTCCAGACTGCAAAGGAGATGTGGGATCAGCTTTGTCACGTCTACTCTCATCAACAAAATCCCAAGAAGGTTTTTGAAATCTTTAAGCAACTAGCCAAGCACGAATTTTCTACCATTGATTCTATTGAGGACTACTACAACACATGTTGTGCTCTCTGGGATGAATTCCAGGTTTACCATCCTCTTTCTGTCGACATCACTGAAGTTCAACGTCAAAGGAACGAACTTATGCTTATTCAGTTCCTCGCTGGTCTACCCTCTTCTTTCGTTGGAGTTGTTGATTAGATCATGCTCAGTGATCCTCTGCCCACCCTACGAGATGTTCTGAAAAGGGTTCAACGACTGTCATCTGTTTCTCAGAATCTTCCTGACACTTCTGATGGAGCAACCCTCGTTGTTCGCACTGGCGACTCCTTCCGTGGCCGCGGTCGTGGTCGGGGCCGCGGACGTGGACACTCTACTGCACCTGGACGTGGCTCTGGCACTGAGTCTACTGAACCTTGTTTCTATACCTTCTGCAAGCGGACAAGCCACAATGAAGACCGTTGTTGGATCAAGCATGACAAGCCAGCCTGGGCAAACCAAGTCACGACGGATCAACCTGAGACTGCTACTACCTCTGCTCCGCCTTCTGCTGATTGGATACGGTCCGAGTTCGAGAAACTTCTCTAGGCTCGTCTTGCTTCTTCTACCGAAGCCTCTACTGATGGTAGCACCGCACTCCTGACACAGTCTGGTAAAAATTCGTGGGTGATTGATTCGGGTGCGACATCTCATATTTCTGGAAATCCTGCATTATTTTCTAAACTGCACAATACTTCTATTATACCTCCTATTACACTGGTTGATGGATCTAAGACACCTGTTACTAGAATTGGTGATATCTGCACTACTGGTTGCCTGCCTCTGCGGTCTACTCTTTATGTTGCTAAACTTCCTATCAATCTGCTATCTGTCAATAGAACTGTGAAGAGCCTTTGTTGCTTTATTACTTTTGACCCGGATGGTGTTCTCTTTCAAGATCTGCGCATGAGGAAGACGATTGGTTCGGGCCATGAGGGACCAGATGGGCTATACTACTTGGACGTTCCGAATACTGCAGCATATCTAACATCTTCTGTGACGGGCATCCCAGTGGCACTATCGTTTGGGACATCCTTCTGTAGCAAAACTGAAACATTTATTACCTGATGTATTAGATTCTGTTTTTCATTGTGAGACTTGCCAACTGGGCAAACAGACGCGAGCATTGTTTTCAAAAAAATCATGTATTAGTTCAAAACAGACGTTTGATAATATTCATGCTGATGTTTAGGGACCCTGTTCGGTGCCGAGTACTTCTGGATTCCGCTTATTTCATGAGTTTTATTGATTTTTTTTCTAGAACTACCTGGATTTTTTTGCTAAAAGGCAGGTCTACCATACTTGACAGTATCACTGCTTATTTTGTTGAGACCTAATAAAAAACTTTGAACTGATAATGCCCTCGAGTTTGTACAAGCCTCAGTCAGCAATTTTTGTCGAAAATAGGGTACCATACACCAAACCTCCTGTGCCTACACACCACAGCAAAACGGAGTCGCTGAACGCAAAAATCGCCACCTACTTGAAGTGGCCCGCACTTTACTATTTCATTACCATGTCCCCCAGTGTTTTTGGCCTGAGGCTATCTCTACTGCTTGTTTATCTCATTAACCGTATGCCCTCTTTTATGCTTGGGAATCAAGTCCCCTATCAGATTATGTTTCCAGAGCGCCCCTTTTTTCTATGCCTCCTCGTATCTATGGGAGCACCTGATTTGTCAAAAATCTTCGTCCTGATCTCACCAAACTTGATCCCCGAGCGACTAACTGTGTCTTCCTAGGGTACTCTCGCACTCAGAAAGGGTACCGCTGCTATGATCCTGTGTCAAAGAAATGGTTTGTATCTACTGATGTTGTTTTCTTTGAGCACATGTCTTTTTATTCTTCTGTCGGGTCGGCTCTTACATCGGATTTATTAATGGAGACACCTTTACCTATCATTGATGATACTGATGATATTGCTGATACTACTACTGAAAAGCACCCTCTAAAGGTATACCAACGACGATAGAAGACAGCAACTCCCTCTATGGCCCCTCCAACGTCTTCGTCCTCTGTGCCAGATCAAACACCACCGCAGGTATTCTCTGACCTTGATGTTCCTATCAGCTTGAGGAAAGGAACTAGAACTTGCACTAAACATCCTATTGGCAACTTCTGTACTACCACTAATCTGGGGACTAATTTTGCAAATTTTACTACTACTCTTTCTGATGTATCTATTCCTAAAAATGCTTCTCAGGCTCTTAAACATCCTGCTTGGCGTCAAGCTATGGAAGCAGAAATGCAAGCTCTTACTGAACGCAACATGTGGCAGTTGGTCGATCCTCCCACAGACTGTTCTCGAGTTGGTTGTCGTTGGGTGTTTACTGTCAAATATCAACCGGATGGCACGGTTGAATGGTTGAAGGCGAGACTTGTTGCCAAAGGCTATACACAGACTTACGGGTCGATTATTTTGAGACTTTTTCTCTTGCGGCTCGGCTGAACTCTATACGGATTCTTATTTCTGTTGCTATTAATTCTGATTGGCCCTTGTATCAGCTTGATGTAAAGAATGCTTTTCTGTATGGAGATTTACATGAGGAGGTCTATATGGAACAACCCCCGGGATTTGTGCTTCAGGGGGAGTCCTCTAAAGTCTACAGGATGAGGAAAGCTATTTATGGTTTGAAACAGAGTCCGCGTGCTTGGTTTGATAAACTAAGTACTATTCTTCAGAAGTTCACTAAGTACTATTTTTCAGAAGTTCTCTTTTAGACGCTCCCAGTCGGATCATTCTGTCTTTGTTAAGAATACTACTGCTGGCATTGTTATTCTTATTGTATATGTTGATGACATTATTCTCTCAGGGAGTGATCCTGCGGGCATTCAGGCTACCAAGTGCTATCTGGAGAAACATTTTGTTACCAAAGACCTTGGCACTCTGCGTTATTTTCTTGGGATTGAAGTTTCTCGATCTGCTTCTGGTCTATGTTTGTCTCAACGCAAGTATGTTCTAGATCTGCTTTCTGAAACTGGGCTTCTACGTACCTAAACCTGCTAGCACACCCCTGGATCCAAATACTAACTGGGATGATGAGAACTCTCTTGCCTATCTTGACCATCATCAGTATCGCCGCATGGTTGGTAAGCTTATTTATCTTACTGTTACGCATGCTGATATTACTTCTGCTGTCAGGCTTGTTAGTAGATATCTGGATAAACCCCGACAATGTCATTGGGACGTTGTTTGCCACATTCTTAAATATCTGAAGAGCTCTCCTGGGAAAGGCCTGCTATATCAGAAACATGGTCACTGTAAACTCCTTGGTTATTTTGACTCTACTATGCTGGGAGCAAGATCGACCGACGCTCCACCTCTGGCTACTGTACCTTTGTGGGAGGAAACCTTGTTACTTGGTGAAGCAAGAAATATATTGTGGTTGCTCGCTCAAGTGCTGAAGCTGAATATCGCGCCATGGCGCATACTACTTGTGAGCTATTTAGGATTCGGAGCCTGCTGAAGGATTTTGGTATTTCTGATTCCTCTCCCATTCCGATGTATTGTGACAACAAAGCTACAACATTTATTGTCAATAATCCTACTTTTCATGAGCGAACTAAACACGTTGAGGTTGACTGCCATTTTATTCGCGAAGTTGTCTTATCTTGCCAGATATCTATTCCCTATATACATACTTCTGATCAGGTGGCTGACATATTCACTAAGATTCTTCCAAAGACGAGATTTGCTACTATGACATCCAAGCTGGGCATGATTGACATCTACGCTCCAGCTTGAGGGGGAGTATTAGTATATACACTTTACTGCCTTTCTTTACTTAGTGTATTTTGCTTATTGCTTTTTCTCTTTTACTCTTTATCTCATATGGGTTATCTCTAAATTCTGTACACTCTCTTGTCTTATAAAAGAGAGCCATTTGTATTCTTTTTCATTCATTCCAATAAGAAGCAACACTTCTCGTCTTCTAGAGTATGTTTCTTGTAAATATATATGAGTTCGTGTTACTCATCTAACCAACTTAGTGGACTACAATTTGACTTGTAATATCTGATTCAGCTTAGAATTTGCATATTGGTTCTTTTCAACAGATTTGTTTGTAATTGTGTATGTTAGATTATCTCAGTGATAAGGCACTAACATCAGTTGTATATTCAACATTTGCACTCTAAAATAGGCTCTTGCAGAAGCAGCAGCGGCAGTGATGTATCCAGGAAGTGTCTGGGCAGTGTCCAGCTGTGTCCAGGGTGCAAAAAAAACCAAAATGAACTAGACACGTCCCAGCCGTGTCCAAAATGTTTTGGGCCGTGTCCGGTAAGTGTTTGTGTCCAAAACGTGTCCGATACGGACACGGGGGCCGTCTAAAAGTGTCCGTGTTTCCTAGCCGAGAACCTTTGTTCCGGGAACTACAATGAAACTAGGAGGACTATCATGTCCATTGCAGTCAAAATGGTCTCCTAGCCTCACTAGCTTGATAATAATATGACTTGTAAATGATTTCAAGGTAGAAGTCTAATGCAACTTCCCCTAGATTTGTTAAATTTGTAGGCTAAACAAAGCCATCTAAGGAGCAATTTTCTAAGACCTGGTTTGACAAAGTATGATCAGATTTGAGCCACTTTGGATATTTTCAAGAGAACTGTAACCATACTCTTTCACATGATAACACCATGAGAAGACTGCTATTTACTTATGTTAATAATATATGCCTAATACATGATTGTAAAGACAAAATTATTTAATTAAGAGCAATGTTTTCAAAGAAAAAATATCATGTTCTTAAGTCAAAAATACTTGCAAGCCAGGTGTAGAGCACCTAGCTTGGCTTGACAACACTGAATTACAAGTACCTGCTATTTCTTGGTTACATATATCTGACCACACATATCTTACCAAAAAAGATGTACCACGTCTATCAGTCATCCTTACAATAGCAGCAGCTAAATTTTAATATATGTATACGAGTTAAAAGTTAATAATGCTGGTATTTCTTTCTTGTTCCTATAAGCCAGCTACATGCTAAGAAGAGGGTCTGTGATTACTCCCTCTTTGGTTGTGGAGAAAGTTGAGGAGCAGAATTTTCATTCTGCTTCTTGACGTTTTCCCATTAGATAGGTTCAAATCAGCTGCCTCCGAAATTGTTCTCTCAATGATTAGCGTGATGCAACAACTTCTAAACCTACGATCAGCATCTCAATGTGTATATTACAGAATATGCAGACATGATTCATATGGCTGAAAATCCCCTCTTTGTCCACTGTGGGTAATCTATTTAATTGAGGTCTCCCCAGAACACTTTGTTTTTAAAGCGAAACGTTTTTAACATCACTCTCGACCAAGAGCTTCCACATCCCAATAAAGCAATCAGTTCCTTAGAAAGAAATTTAAGAGAATTTATCAAGGAAAATAGAATATAAGGATTCTGATCATTGCAAAAATTCCCAATAAATGATCTATCCAGGCATATGAATGAATTAGGCATCTCTCATTGTTTATTTTCACATGATCTCCTAAAAGAGACCGGAAAAGTACATTGATGAAGGAAATTCTATGTATACCCAGTATGTTACTGTATTTGCTATATGCCTCCCCAGAGCTTCTTTGAGCATACTTGTGGCAAGCTACGCATGCAAAATGAGGAGTGGAGTAGGTAATGATGTGTACTTTAGTTGTCGTAGAGAAGCTCATTATACTACCCAGATACCTATTTGTTAACTGAGGACCATTTTAGTATCTGATTGTATTTTCAAATGCAAAATCCTCAGAAATGAGACTCCCTGATAGCCCTAACAATTCTAAGAGAATGGAAAAAACTCTATGGTTTCCATCCAATAGGCATAGAATCCCATTCTGAATATATTGCTTAACCAAACTATATCTACGTTGCATTCTGCGGATTGTTTATGTGGTTATAACAGTGTATGTACCCAGAGTGTCAAAGTATGATCCTGTGAGGTGTCAAAGGGTAAGTAACAAAACAAAAAGAATCACCGCTGAGGCAAGATTACTGCTACAGCTAGCAGTTTTCATGATGTCTGGTCATTTGCAAGGCCTGGGACTGAGACATTATGTAGTCTCTCATTTTGTTCCATTAGGAGACCAACACTAGCTTTTAGCGTCTCCCATCTTTGACAAACATATGAAAGGGGGTGTCCCTTGGAGCACAAGAATTCTTGGTTATAAACGGAACCAAACAAAACAAATGTTTCCTAGTCATTTATCCTTCGAGTTTTTGAATGATTGTGACTATATATGCAAAATACAAATAATAGATCACAACCTCAAAGTGATGGACTTTGGGGAAAATCCAATGCCTCAAGAATTTTCTACATGTTCTAGTTCTTTTCCAATTTCCACATGATGGTACAACCATATAGGGTGCCCCACTTCAAGTGAGGAAGTAGAAGAATTGGAAAACTTCAAGTATGTCTCAAAGAAGTTGACAAATAGAACTTCAACAATACTTACATGCAAATTTCATCAAAGATGGCGAGAATCGGGTGTCTACTATAAGAAAATATAATTATCAAAATTAAGACATCAATGAGACAAATGATGACAGATATATTTTTTATAATTATTGTTGAGAGTTGAATGGGCCTAATTGGGTTGATCCATTAGGGTTGTGTCTGTCTGTAATTGTGTCCCCTCTCCTATATATAGGAGCAGGGTTTCTCTAATGAAAAACATCTTGTAGCCGTCTATCTACTTTCTGTCATGGTATCAGAGCAGCCTTCCTACCGAAACCCCAAAAGAGAAAGAAAGAGAGAGGAAGCCTGTGTCAGCGGACGGCTGCCTTTGTCCCTTGGTAGGCTGCCCGACAGCCTTTCCATTGCGCTTAATATTGTTGGTGCTCTCTTCATCTACTCTCCTACTGCTTGGCGAAGGAGTGATATACATTCCTGCTTGGCAGATCTACAGATCAGTGCATGTTGCCATCCAGATTTAAAGTTGTTGCCATCATCACTCTGGCCTTGTTAATGCTATTCCCCAGCAGCCGCCGGCCCTAATAGAGGTTGCCACAGATCAGTGCATGTTGGCCTTCTTGCTAGTCCATAACATGGATCCCTCTCTCCATGTCGATCTCCTACTCCGCTGGCCCTAGCTCCATGATCCCGCCTTCTCTATCTATTTAGATCTGTTGATTTTGCTGCCGCCACCACCCTTGTTCTCCCCGCTTCCTTTTGGATTGGACGCTGTTGTCGCCATCCAAGGGCTGGGCGACTGGAGGTCGTTGTGCCGTTGTGCTACCTACTTACTAGGTACCCTACTGATGTTCTGAATTTCCTACTTAAAAATCACCAAATCATATGTCGCTCCCACTGTCATTGCACTGTACTATCGACCTATTCCTGCACTCATGAAAAGGATTTGTAGCAGCAAAATTAAATTGCAGCAATAAAGAACCACAAATATAACTTCTAATATGTCGCTGCTTCTCTTAGCCCCTCTTGTAGGCTGCTGGTTCCTTCTTTTTTCATTATTGGCACATCTTTTCTAGATTCTAGCAGTTTTTCTTTGTTTATTTTGAACAGTATCTGTGGTCCTACTTTGCTCGACTATGTGGGATCCTGTATTGTTGTGGTTCCTACCCCACAGCTTTGTTGCTAGTTGCTACACACGGTCCATCCCAACTGTTAATTTGATTACCCTCATAGTTGGGATGAGGGGGGATATAGAAGAGAAGATGAGAAAAAATTTATGGAGATCATTACTTTGGCAAGTTTTATTATTTTGTGTATTGAGCTTCACTTTTTATAAATCTAAGCGTCTTGAAGTTTCTTGTGCAACAATGGATCTAGCGACATTGTCATGTGATTGCTGCTATCCTTGTCCGTGCTATATTTTGCACGTCGATTGCATACTGCATGTTAGTGTCATAAGTAATTAGTCTCTTATTTACTTAATTAGGACTAATGGCCTCTCCTACTAAAGCACATTAGCGGCAGTCTAGTTTATCATATTATGTTCATCACGTACATTGTACATTGAGTCAGGTCTATATATAGGACTCATTGTGATCCCTTTATCTTTAATAAGATTGTTCTCCAAGTTTTTCACACGGTATCAAAACGTGTTTAGAAACCATTAAGAGCTTTGTAAACGGAGTAGGGGCAGCCCTTGTTGCTGCCGCCCATCAGCAGGCAGCCGCCACCGCCGTCAAGCAACAACAGCAGGCTGCTGCTTTGCTGCCGCCCATCAGCAGGCAGCCGCCACCGCCGTCAAACAACAACAGTAGGCTGCTGCCCAACAGCAGGCAGCCGCCACCGCCGTCAAGCAACAACAGCAGGCTGCCGCAACCGCAATGCAACAACCGCAGTCGCACGGCAGAAAGCAACCACAGCGTCACCGCGCGGCAGTAGCAGCTATGCTTCCACCACAAAGCAACAGCAGCAATGCCACAGCCACAGGGCAGCAGTAGCCAGGTTGGTCCTCGCCGCTGCCTCTTCTCCGACGGTGCATTAACTGCACTCAGTAGACAGCTGCATGATCTTGATTTGTTAAAAATCTTGTAAACAAAACAGAGTTCCTTCTCTTTCACTCATTTCCTCTTCATGTACCTTTCCTGTGTACATGGGTGAGTGTTTCTTAAATAGGGAATCACCTTTTTTTCTTCCTATCACAGAGCTTCTTTTCCGTGATAGTGCTTAGTCGTGCATCTTTCAGGCTCTCTCAATCCCACCGTGCTTCATTCTTGCGGTTCCTTCTCTATCTCACCGTGCTTCATACCGGTGCCTTTTCATCCACTGAGATACTACCAGTGTGATGTTCTCTCAAATATGTTTGAAGGCAAAGATATACCTCAGACAATTGTCTACAATAACAGTGTTCCAACCTTGATCATTAAACCAAATGGAGATAACCACCTACTCTGGATGAATTCAATCCATATAATTCTTGAATCCGGAGATAAGTTGAAATTCATTGAGAAGCCTGTCGAGGACAACCCCAAGTGGAAGAGCATAGAATCCTCCATTGCTTATAAATGCATGTTCTATAAGAATGCCAACAACGTGTGGGAGACTGTGCACCAACACTTCATGCAATAGAAAAATGCAATGTGCCCTTACAAGATCTGGGACAAGCTCTTTGTCGAGCACCAAGAGAAGAAATCATTGGATGAGTATTATGATGCTATCATTGCCTTGTCAGAACAACTGGAGTATTTCCAGCTAGTCACCTATGATGAACAAACTAAGGAGCATGCCAGCCTCATCACTGCAAAGTTCCTAAATGGCATGCATTTTGCCTTTGCACCCGTGTACAGTGTTATTATGGTAGGCAATCAATGCCCACCTTGGAGGATGCCTTCTCTTGTCTACAACAATCATCCCATACAAAGTTCAACCATCTCATTTGACATGCAGCTAGTCATGGCTGCAGCAGCCTGAGGTCGGGGGATGTGGATGTGCTTCCCGACCCAAATGCATCTTTTGTAATAAGTTGTGACATCTGGAGGAGAAGTGCTACCAGAAGCACATCATCCCTACATGTGTAGACAAGGAGGTATTGCTCATGTCGCCCAAACTATTGACATCTCCTTTGTCACTATCTCCTCAGCAGAGTACGAACAACTTTTACAATCTTCCCCACAACAGAGTGGCTATGGGGACTTTGTCTGTGCAAAATGTAGGACCTCTTTAGTGCATTTGGTCTACAAGACTACAACCCAAAATATGGGGGGCCTCCGTGGAAGCATCCAACTTTTCCATGATAGTTGCCTCTGGGGCTACAAAACACATGACTGGTATGAGACACTTAATTTCAACCTATGATTTCTATATTCAAATTCCTCTATCACACTTGCGGATGGATCATTAAAGTCGTCCAACAATTATGTGAATCCATCACCAAAACTTAAACTCCAATTTGTGCATTTTGTCCCTGATTTTCCATTTAACTTAATGTTCATTGCCAAACTTGTTAATGCCTTTAACTGCAACGCAACCTTAGGTAGTCATGGCTTTGTGTTAAAGGATTCTCAAAACTAGAAGGCGATTGGTTTAGGTTGTTGACTTGGTGATCTATATAATTTTGGCGATGTGCACCTCAGTCTACCTTTGTTTCTTCCTCGCCCCTTCAGCTTCATCAAAATTAAGGTCACTCATCCTTATACAAGCTCAAACATCTAGAGCCATCTTTATCTAGTTTGAAAAGCCTTCCATGTGACTTTTGACAATTAGGGAAGCATTATAGAATTTCTCTTCCTTGCAAAAAAATATTATGTTCAACAAATTTCTTTGATTTGGTTCATAGTGACATTTGTGGTTCATCTCGAACCACGAATATTAATTGATTTCGCTACACTACTACTTTTGTCAATGATTTCTCAAGAATGACTTGGATATATTTGTGAAAATCTCGTGATGTGATCTTTGGTATTTTCAAAACATTTTTTAAATGATTTCAATACAATTTAGTAAATCCATTAAAATGCTAAGAACTGGAAATGCTTTAGAATGTCTCAATCTCAATGACATTTTTTCTCTGAGAATGGGGTTATCCACTAGCAATCTTGTGCTCGCACCCCGCAAGAAAATGGGGTGGTTGAGCGGAGGAATTGACATTTGCTAGATATTACCCAAGCTCTTCTTTTCTAAGCTCAGTTGCCCAAACCTTACTAGTCTGAAGTTGTTCTTACTACATGTTACCTTATCAACTGGCAACCTTCCTTTGTTCCCCAAAACAAAGATTCCCTTTTCTCTAGTTTTTTGGAAGACAAGATTTTACAACTCCTTTTACGCTTTTTTGGTTATATTGCCTCCCTTCATAAATTTGATCTTAAGGTAGACAAAATTGATCCTTGTTTTGTCAAAACATTTTTTCTTGGCTCTTCCACCTTTCAAAAAGGTTAGGAGTGTTATAGTCCAAGTCACTGTCGCATGTATGTCTAGGTCGATGTTACCTTCCATAAATCTGATATTTTCTTTGTCACGCCTTCATTTACGTCACCATCGCCTCCAAATGAATTTTTTAAGTTTGACCTGTCTGATCTAGTGGAGTCTATATCAGTGGAGTCTAAGGTTTTAAAAAGCGCGAAGCGGGAAGCGTGCGGACGGGACCTTGTAGCCGATTAATCGCCAGGCGGGCAATTAAGCGGGCGCTTTTTAGAAAAGCAGATTTCCAATTCCTATAAACTTTTATGCAAAATTACATACATATGTATATAAATACTTATATTTTTGAATTTTTTGTACATATCTAAACATTGTACAAGACAATACAAAACACCCATATAGTTTATAACACAACTATACAACAATGATTATATCTATATAATATAGTAAACAACACAAAATAATAAGTGTATATACAAGATGCGACAACAATTTTGTATCACATGTTTACATAGCTAAACAATAAACAACAAACAATAAACCAATCACAGCTAGCTTACAAACGTATTGTTACATTTACACATCATCAAATATTCATACATTACAGCTAGCATTTAATCAAAGTATGCATTCTAAATTAGATAATAGTTACCTATAATATACTTGGATACATCACAAAAGTACCATATCATTACAGCTTACATACAAAGTATGCATTCTAAATTAGAACTAGGTATATCATAGAACATTTAATAAGGGCATATAATGTACTTAATGTTATATGCCTACAGCAGTTTTTTTTTAAAAAGCGGGCAAAAAGCGGCCGCTTTTCTCAAATTCACTCAAGCGGCGCTTATGGCTCATTTTAATCGGCCATCACCTTGTGGCGATTAAGCGGCCGCTTAATTAAAACACTGATGGAGTCCCCTCCCATTGATCCCCCCACTCATCATCCCACTGATCCAGTGGAGCCTAACGTTCCTCCTAAAACAAATTCGATTCCTAAGTTTGCCAATGTCTATCGCCGACGCCCAAAGCGGAATCCCCAACTCCAAATCCCGCATCAATCGTCCAATTCTGAGGATTAAACATGCCATGTGGCGCTCTAAAAAGATACACACTCTTGCACTCGTCATCCCATTTCTCGTACATGTTTTTCAAACTTTCTTACAGTGCTAAAACCATTGTCCGACATTTAGACTTCATCCAAATTCGGAAAAACTACCATGCGGCTCTTCAATACCCTAGTTGGAAAGTATTGATGCTCAAAGAAATGACAATTTGCATAAGAATGGAACCTGGGATCTTGTTCCGCTACCCACAAACAAGAACATTGTCGGAAGCAATTGGATCTTCTCCGTCAAGTTCAATTCTAACGGATCGATTGAATATCTCAAGGCCCATTTGGTTGCAAAAGGCTTCATCCAAACATATGACGTGGACTTCTCTGAAACCTTTTCGCCAGTCACTCGTATTGCCTCTATTTGACTTGTCATCTCCTTAGTAACTCAACAAGATTAGCCTCTATATCGGCTTGACATCAAAAATGTTATCCTCCATGGTCACCTGGAGGAGGAGGTTTATATGCAGCAACCAGCGGGATTAACCATTCAGGGGGAGTCTTCTGACATCTGGAGTCTCAAATGGTCCCTCTACGGCCTCAAGCACTCACCTCGAGCGTGGTTCAAACATTGTTGCCAAACACTAGTATTGCCTCTATTTGAATTGTTATCTCCTTAGCAACGCAGCAAGATTGACCTCTATATCAACTTGACATCAAAATGGCATCCTTCATGGTCACCTGGAGGAGGAGGTTTATATGTAGCAACCACCGGGATCAACCATTCAGAGGGAGTCTTATGAAGTCTGGCGTCTCAAACGATCCCTCTACGACCTCAAGCAGTCACCTCGAGCATGGTGGTGGTCCTTTCCTCTCAGGGTTTGTCTAGATCCTTCGGGGACCATAGTCGCTTCTTGTCTAAAACACCCATCAAGAATCATCATCTAAGTTGTCTATTCGGATGATATCATCATTACTGGTAGTGACACGATAGGAATTTCCGCATTGAAAGAATCTCTCAAATCACATTTCCACACAAAAGACCTTGGCAATCAAGGAAGCACATAAGCGGACACAGACACGGCCGTGGGCACAGACACGGGACACGGTGATTTTGGAAAACATAGGACACGGACACGGCTATGGACACGGCATTTTTTAAAAATTAAACTATATATATATATATATATATATAACACATAAGAAATAAAAAATAGATAATTAGACAATATAACTTAATTTAAGATAAAGCTAAAAAATGAAACCAATTGGCGATTGTATAACCACAACATTGAAACATTGCAGTAGAATTATCCATAAAAGAGGCCTTTTCATTTTTATGTCAAATACAAGTTAAAAAAAAGACAATTTTACTTCCATTCGTATTCAATGTGTAATACCCAAACATGACGAGATATAAAAATTAAAAAGAAGAGAGACCGGTAGATTAAATAAGAGAGATTGAAACATGAAAAAGTGGAATTCAATTTCAAGATTTTAATGTGTATGATGAAAGTCATATGAAATGATGTAAAGAAATCCCAAGAACTGAAGTTGTGCATTTTGAAGTCTAAAAGAATCAAAAGACAAAAAGATTGAGGAAATTTTAATAAAGAGTAAGCATTTTTTGCAATTCCAGTAGCCTAGTCTAAGAATAGACTTCACGGATTCAGTCCCATGATGTGCCACACTGCTGAATTTCGGAATATTGACCATTAGACATACATAAGAGTCTTTAAGTCGATACCTAGTACTCAGTAAATGTAGATGTCATATAAATTTTGAGACTGTTCATAAGGAATTTATTTGGATACACAGCAGCAACTAATATAAATACACAACTGGATATTCAAGAAAGTGATAAACATAGAAACATTGATAGAACAAGGAAACAATGGATAAAGGTCGACAGTTTCCCTCAGTTAATCGGTTTTCCAGAACTAGAGGAAGGCCCCAAGCCCAAGAATAGATGAATGAGTCGAGAGATTATATAAAAACAAGAATAGGGAGACAGTTGTTGCTGCTCTCGACTTAGATATGTGATAAGAACAGCAAGAATACAACTGCCACCCTCTTGCGAACTGAGCTGGATTTGATCTATCAGAGACATGTTTAGCTGCCTAGTTATGTGACTACGTTAGTGGAAAGGCAAGCCTGTTTTGGGCTGTAAATGGGCCTGGCCGTGTCCAAGCCGTGTCCACCTATAAAAAACAAAAAAAATGTTGGACACGGCTGGAGAAGTGTCCAATACGTATTTAGGCGTGTCCATGGAGTACGGGTGTCCAATATGTGTCGGACACGGGTACGGCACTTGTTTTGAAGTGTCTGTGCTTCCTAGCTGGCAATCTTCACTACTCTTCGGTATTGAAGTTTTACGTTCCAAGAGTGGCATCTACCTCTCACAGTGAAGACATGTCCTAGATTTTCTTGTTGATTCTGGAATGCTTGAATCAAAGCATGCCTCCCCTCCAATGGACTACCACACCAAAGTCAGGTTTGAGGGGGAGTCCTTTCACTTGAAAAATATCAACACAGTTGGGAAGTAGATTTATCTAACCATCACCCGTCCAGACATTGCCTTTGTTGTCAGTGTGGTTAGTCAATACATGGCTAAGCCTCTCATTGAATTCTGGAGCCTAGCAGTGGATTCTACGATATCTATAAACGAGAAAGGGCCTTCTCTAAAAAAGCCTTCTCCAGACATTTCCTAACATGCTATGCTGATGCTGATTGGGTCGGGGACGTCAATGACGAGATCCACATCTGGTTATTGTGTTCTCCTGGGAAATCATCCCATCATCTGGTGAAGTAGGAAGCAATCATTTGTTGCCTGTTCCAGTAGTGAACCAAAATATAAAACTATGGCCCATTCTTGTTGTGAGATCCGATGGGTGACATCCAGTGAATTGAAAATCGGCCTGAGCAGTCGCTCAAGTGGCTACTTAATTTGCCAACACTCCAACTGCTCGATTTTGCCCAAAATCGCCAGTTAAACGGATTGATTTAAATCGCCCGCTTAATGTGCTAGCTTCCCGATCAATTGACCGGTTAGAAGGGATAAAAATCACCCACTTTAGCCCTTTTTTGGAAAAACAAAATGCCAACTGGCCCCCAAAAAGGCCCATAATTTACTGAACTTATTCCTAATCAACTTTTCTACCTAGCTATATGTATGCTAAAGTTTGTAACTCGAGGTATAATGCTTATTTGTTATATCGCTGGTTGTATATGGTTATGTATGTCATTAATTGTTGTTTGCAACTTTGCATACTCTGTATTTTACACAAGTTTGTCTTTTTGTGTGAGACATTTTCGTAATGAGTTATGCTCTAAAGTACTATGTAACTACGTTTATATCTAACTTATCAGTCAATACCTACTATTTGACTTCTATTGTATTTAATACTAATCTATTGCAGATTTAGATGATCTGAATACTAATGTAGCGTGTATCTACTGATATGATAAGTCTATTGTTTAATGTTGAGCTATGTAAACGTACGATAAGTTTATTGTTTAATGTCGTAAATGTATGTAATTTATTTTTATTTGTTCAATCATTATTTTATAGTTGTGTTACAAACTATTTGATTGTTTTATATTGTTCCGTAGGTGTTTAGATATATATAAAAGTTCGTAAAAATATATATTTTTGTCTATTATAAAAAATTGGCAATTTAATCATCCTGATGCCAAGGGGTTTCAAACTTGTGACCTCTCGGTCATAAAACATCACTTTTACCACTCGGGTGCCATTACATTGGCAAAAAAAAAGTCACCCACTTACCGCTTAACCAGTTACAAGGTGTTGTCCACACGCTTATCGCTTAACATTTTTTTAAACATTGGTGATAACAATTCTTCTTGAACTTGGCATTCCTATAGCATATACAGTCGTCAATAAATGTGACAATCAAGCTACAATCCATATAGAAAACAACCATGTCTTTCATGAGTGCACCAAACACATAGAGGTTGATTGTCACTTAGTAGCGATATGATCCATGCCAAAAAGATTGTCACTCCATATGTAAAGATTGGAGAACATACTTCCCACACCTTCACCGAGCCACTTCCACCTTCCTCCTTCAACTACATGTGTAGCAAGCAAGAAATGCATGATGCATACTCTCCAGCTTGAGAGGGAGTGTTACTGTGATAAGTGATTCTAACTCATTTACTTAATTAGGACTAATGGGCCTCTTCTACTTAAGCCCATTAGTGTCAGTCTAGTTTATCATATTATGTTTCTCATGTACATCATACCCTGAGTTAGGTCAATATATAGGACTCATGTACTCTTTTTATCGTTAATAAGATTGCTCTCCAAGTTTATCACACTGCATGTGATGTAGCACTCTCTGAAGTTGACTTTATATGCTAGTGTGAACCAGCACTCTTTGGAGTTGACTTTATCTGCTACTGTGAGCTACCACTCTCTGGTCTTGACGGCAATAGCAATTGAGATGATGTGTTGTCTTGTTGTTGTCTATTGCTACCTACATGCTATTTTCGTTTGATTGAGAAGCTTCAATATCACTTGTTTTGGAGTTATTTGCTTGAGGGAGAAGTTGTGTGCCTCATTGCTCAACGAATTGGGAAAATTGGACCTCTTGATGAACTATGTGCTTGAACCTCAAACTTGAGAGAGAGAGAGAGACCTTACGCCTGAGAGAGCTTGACTTCACACTTGAGAAATGACGACTTAATGCTTGAGAGGATGTTTGGAAGTTTAATTTATGCCCTGATTCACAGATCCAACTCCACATCCAGTTTGATGGGGGTCGCATGGGGCAATGCCCCCTTACTTCAGGATTTGGCTGGCGAGAGCCCCTGAGATTTTTATCCCATGTTGTACAATTGAGGCCGCAAAACTAAGCAGAGGATGACTACATGCCATTTTGAAAGAAAGCAAAAAGGTCATAGGTTGTGTGGATCAAGAACACAGCATGTTGACAGTGTACACGCCATGCGGAATGCTTCAAGGCATGTTGAATGGCGAGTGAAACTTACGGAAGAAAGTTACGCGGTGTGTGGATAGGGTCATGGCGCCTTCGAACTTGTTAAAGATTTTGACCAAAACGTGAAATGTCGTGTTGAAATGAAGCGGCGTGTACTTGGACTACACGTGTAATTAGTCAAGGATGACGTTCGTTGTTGCTCCTATGATGGATGGTTGTGTCGAATGTTGTGGACAACGATTGGAACTAGATTACGTGACATGTGAATTGAGTATACACCATGTAGCTGATAGATCGTGCCAAATATTGACCGCGTGATCTGGGAGTCGTGTGACGGTTTGCGGGAGCAAGACGGTGATGAAAATGGCACTTTTGAGATCGAGAAGTAGAGAGAGACCATTGGCCTTGACTTGTTGACTTGTTGGGATATTGTGTTGGGACAAAACCACTATGGATGAGGCCTAAGGCTGTTTTGGGCTTGATGAGTGGCTTGAAGCAGCCATGTGTTGACAATGTAGTCATCGGTTGGAGTTGTTATTGTGGACGAGGACGATCTTGGAGAGGACAAAATTTGCTACGGCTTGAGCCCTAATAGGCGACAGCTGCTGCTGCTGCAATCTGAGCCTTCATTGGCGACGTCTGCAGCTGATCCCGACGAAACAATGACTTCGGTTTTTGTTGTAACCTTGATAGGGTTGATGAAGGACAATAAATGATGAGAAAGAACGATGATATCTGGGGGGAGATGACTTCTCATCATAGTTGTCAAGGCATCTAGGCGGTGGGTTTAAGCCAAGGGGCGTCTAGCCCGCCTAGGCGGGCACCTAGACTTTTCTTGGCATTTTTTCATTTCTTTTCAGTTACATATTTAAATGTTTGTACACATGATACTATATGTGATAATTTTTTTATTGATTAAATGTTATTATAAGTTTAATTTGAATTAATAACTATAGAGAATCAGGGATGAGAATTAATAGGGAGAAAAAGAAAAAACAGTAAGAGGAAGATGAGTATGAATTGGAGAGAGAAAATGGGATCAAAAGAAACATGCAAGTAGTAGGAATTTCGCAGGAAGAAGTCACACTTGGACAAACACAAGGGCAGTAAAAGGAGATTGAAAGAGGAGAAAGAATTCAACAACAAAAATTTAAAAACAGCAGTAGCAGGTGCTGAAATAGTAAATATAGAGGAAGGAAGAATAGGTCCGTGAAAATGAATGGAAACATGCAAACAACAGTAGTTATGAGAGGAAATTTAGGAGGAAAAAATCAGAAAAAGAAGAACAAATATATGCAAATAGTAGTAGATCTGGAAGCAGGAGATATAGGACAAATCTGAAATAAGATATATGCACATAGTCACAAAGTAGCAAGAGGGGATATAGGAGGAATAGCTCACGAAAAAAAGGCAGCAGCGGTAGGATTTAGGAATAAAACACAGGAGAAAGGATAAAAAAAGAAAAGAAAAAGAAGCAAGAACAACAGACATCTGAGGAAGTAGAAAACATTTAACAAAGAACACTATGAGGACTTACCAATCTGACCCAAATCATACATAATTTCCTCAAATCAGACATGTTTTCTACCAGATCAGACCTAACTTGCCAAAAATTCACCTGATTTGGCCTAAAAATCAGACCTATTTCAACCATAAAATGACTTAAGGTGATCTAATTTGACCAAATCTAGACTTGATTCATGCTAATTTAGCCTTTAAATGGCTTAATTTGGGCCCAAAAGGCCTTAGACGTGCACTTAATGCACTTAATAGGCTGGGCACCTAGTTTGAGGCGCCTTGACAACTAAGCTTCTACTGGTCAGGTCTTGGGATGATGGAGAAGACAAAAAAAACTTGCCGTACGGGTGACTAACCAAGATGAAGGTAGGCACCTATAGGCAAAGATGGCTCTACAGGCAGCCAACTAAAAAGGTGGCACATACAGACAGAGATGGCCATGTGTGCAGCCAACTGTAGTGGCGGCTGCCTGTGAGCAGAAATGATCTTACTTTCTTTGTGGGGATAGGGTCCCTGGAAAGCCTTCTCTAATGCCAGGTTGCAAAAAAAAAAAAAAATAGACGATATATTGACAATATGTTTGGCACAAGAGGAGCCCTCTCCTATTATAGGAAAGGTGGTCATAATCCCAAACTAATGGAACTCTATTGGATTTATAGACTTATTGGACTCTGACTTGATTGAGCTAATAGACACATGGGCATATTACATGACCCATTATCTCCTTTTACTTCTAAGAGCAACCAATTAAATACTCCTTATATAGAGCGAGTTAAGTCAGACATTACATTAATATTGTAATTCAAATCTTTTTCACTTCGCACTTGAGCCATTGCAAGGTCTTTAGCCGCTCAATTTTCACATTACTTTCATTATAACTCTGGGTTTTATCGGTATTGAGGAGAGACGGGCATTAAAGTTCTAATCATTGATCAATTTCAACCCTTCTATGAGGGTCATACGCATGACGCACCAATCAAACTACTGTTAAATCTGAGCAGTTAAAATTCAGGTTCTATAACATTTTAAAATAGGATATGAGAATAATTGCATGAGTAGATAAACCGCTGAAACTAAAAAAGTAGATTTCAGTTTAATAGTCACCTCATTCTGCGACAATTCTGCAAAAAATTTGAATTGATATACATCAATATCGCCATGAAGAGCTTGATCAAGACCGAACAACCACCACCCTTTAGGAAGTCTTAAAGCAAAGTAACTCTTCTTTTGAGGCATGAACCATCCGCCCAACCAGCTTTTATGGCATATGTACCTAATGAAGGTATGTAGTCCATCGAACCAATCTGTAATGAAAGAAAATACTTTATGTGTAAAGCTTTGACTGGGAGCACTATCAATTGGATTAGTTGGAAGTGTTACGTGAAACCAATATAGAGATGTATATCCATATGCAATGCATCAAAGAGGTTTCAATTATGCAGCATGGATATGGTACAAGTGAGCGTGGGTGCAAGTATGATGGATACAGTATGTTTCTTTCAAAAGTATGCTATTTTATTGGACTACCCTGAACCTAGATACTCAACTCAAGAATGTCTAGAATATTTTAGTTAGCATGAATATCTGACCTTTACTTAAGTGATGAGAGACAGTCTAGGGACATAATGATAAAAAAACTCCTAAACCACCCTCCTCTTCCTCTCCTACCCTCCATCCTCCTGCGGCCATGCACAATGCCAAGTGCCTCCATGTGCTATGCCCAATTCTTTCACCACCTCCAGCACAGCAATTGCTGTTGCACAGAATGAGTCGGTGAAGGGGGAAGGAAGGGGAGGGGCAACCGGCTGCCGGGACGCATACTCTGTGGGCAGCGGGCACATGGCGTTTGTCTTGTGGTGTTCAGCTTCTAGTAGTAATGAATGCAGAGGGGTGGGAGAACAGCATGAAGAAGAAGGGACTTATCATATATTGGGTCAAAAAGATGTCCACAAGTTAGTTTCGATCACTTAAGCAAAGGACAGAAGACTTGAGTAATTTCTGAAAGAATGGGAGAAAGTCTGGGACATTATGAGTCGTAGTCAAAAAAAATTTATCCTTATAATATACTATAAAGTTGATCAAGCTATACACATGCATGAATACAGAATTATCATCAAATCCAGTAAGGTGCCAGATTTAGACAATAATTAGAAACTATGACACATAATCTCTGTCAAAAAGATACGGAAGGAAGATTTGTGTACTAACAACTACATTTTTCCTCATTGAATGGCAAAACAAGGACACTTCGTATCTTCAATTGTCCATATTAACAATAGACACAACTACGGAAATATCAAACACAGCTACATGGCATTTTTTTCGAGAACCCTCAACATAGGGTTTTAAACAAAGTTCTAAAATATTTGTCAGTTGGATTGACTGGAGCATACCATGATTGCCAGGAATGAGAAAACATTGTGGTCCATCATATTCTTTCAGCGTTGAGACACCCTGTGGTAGTTCTGGTTTACTTACTGCTATTTGCTCAGGCTTATACCATGATGGTGGCTGTAGAGCATACTCGAATGGACAAAAGAAACGCCGCTCATAGCTGAATACAGATGGATTGGGGTACCTGGATATTGTATATGCAACATCATCAAGATCATAAAGCAGTCGAAAACATTAGATCCTTTTTCTTGGATGCGCATTTGACTGTAACTAACTACAAAATATAAAGCTAATTAGGCACTGTTTCTGTACAACTCTCTTAAAACATATATTTTCTTGCAATCCTATTATCTTACTTCTAGATGAGTAGTAGAGCAAAAACATATAAATGATGAGTTTGTCCAACTAAAATCCTCTATAAGTTTTTGAATGATAGATCTAAAAGGACCCCTCCCCCAACACCCAAATAATCCCATGGTGGCCCAACACGCAGAAGATTGGCACACAGTGGAACAAAGCAAGAAGCAAAATTGAGACCTCCGATTACCACTACACCACAAGAATATATAATTTTTCGAGTAAGCAATATAACACCAATTAATCCCATTTTATCATACTTTTATCTTCTTAATTCATATGGCCCGTGCTTTCACCTTGCATGAAAAGAAGAAAAAAAACTGGTTAGTTCACAATTTTGCTACATGACAGGAGCTTCAGCTTCTGCAGTCACAAGCCAAAAAGGCTTAAAGCCTTGCAGTCACATGTAGTGGGTTTATATTAAGTAATGTACCAATCCCAATCATATAATAACAACCCATGGCTTATTATCCCCAAACACTACTGTTGTTGTATTTTGTTTATAGGCATACCCATTACATGGCCGACGCCAACATGGTTGGGATTGAGCCTTAGATGATGATGGCATACCCATTACGATTACTCCCCGTACAAATTTCATCTTAACATCTGCATTTGATTTGTGCAAGTTCCATATTGACGTGCACTGGTTCCATAAACATCTTTAAGTGATAAAATTGAGTAAGATTCAAGAACATATTTAGCAGAGATAGTAAGCTTATATGTGAAACCGATGTAGGCATTATATGACTTATCAAGTTGCTATTCACACCCAGGTCCAGATTCAGAGACATATAACAAGGTTATCATGATTGTTTATAATCAAACTGTTGTGGTGTCATCAACTTCAGAACAAGCTTCTATCGACTTCCACTAAATACATCAAAAAATAATAAGTGGGCCTGAGTGTCTTACGCAAGATCTCCTCCAATAAGGAGTAAATTTCCGCGAGGAAGTTTGCGTGGTGAATTGTCGAATTTGGTTAAAAGAAAAGGTTGCGCTAGTAAGCGCGCCACCGAGTAAGAAGAGTTCCCACCATCACCAGTGTCTGCCATGAAATCAAACCAGAAATCTTCTGCTTCACTAAACTGATCGTATAGATTATCATTTTTTCCTGTTTCACCACTGACCTCATTCATTGCAGCCTGTACAGAGAAATCATAAGAGGTGTTGTGGAACCGTGGATCAACAAATTGGCATGGATTGAAGCACCTCTAACTGCCAAACGGCAAGGTAAGATAATGTAAAGGTATTTTCTGCACTGACGGATTAAAATATGAGATGAAACTCAAAATGTAGGATTGCTACCTGCATCATGCGCATATCAAAGCGACCCACAAACAAGGTCACGGAAACTAGGAGATCAAATGCCGTCTTAAACAAATCAGCAGATGTTCTGTGTAAGAAAATATTATCAACAATTTCAAGCTTCAGCTTTTATATTTGATTCCAGTTGTGTGTAAAACCTCTTTATATCTGAGAATAGCTTACCCCGAATACCAAGGAACCATATCCAAGAAATCGGGTTTCATCTGTTTCTTCAATGTTTCATGTTCTGGTACTTCCTGAGGGTGAGTGAGAGCCCACCTGTCCAAACATGCAGCTATATATTATATCAAAATTCAAACAGGGACCTTTTAGAAGTAAATTAATTTAGATACAAGTATGAATCCTTCAGTTATTTTATATAAACAATATCGACATCATATCGTGCTCGCTAAAAATATATGATATCATGAGAATCTGGTGCATTTAAAGCATAATGACTAATCATATCAGGGATTTAAACTATGGGCTTGTTTGGTTGGTATAGTTAGAAGGCAAAGTGTGAGCTAAGAATATACAAGTACATTCAAAACCACATTTTGTGTTCCCGATTGATCCAACTACACAAGCCCCATCACAAGAAATGAAGAGAAGACAGCATACCCGGTGGACCTTGCAATGACATAATTCGCCATATATAGGCCTATAAAAGTAGCCCATAAAGAGTAAATAGGGGATATTTCATCTGATGGGTCAGAACATGATCCACTGCAAACTAGCTGAAAATGGACATTTAGAAAAGGCAAGATAAATTATTATGTAGGAAAGAATGAAACTGTTAAAGCAAGCACCTCGCCATATATGAACCACTTCGATAAGAGAGGATAATCACTGGCTGACCCAACGGGAGCAAACCAAGATGAACAAACTTGTTCCTTAAACTCATGCATATGTATAAACTTGGACAGCCACATATTTCTATCTTCCTTTTTCCACAAGGGAAAAGAAAACAAACTAGAGTTCCTTCTATTAAAAGTCTTCTCATGCAAAACAGCACGATTGCCACAGTGACTATAGAATACACAACAGGCGACACTTATGACCTGCATGCATGTCAAAAAAAAATCAACTGCATGCAATAGATGTTACAGTTGAGTTTATACAATATTATTAAACATCTTACAGCACAGTTCTGGATGATCGTCAGGATGTCTGGTCGCTTTCCAGCTACACGAGAAACAAGACCAATATACCAGAGACCAAAAAATATTATGTGAAAGACGAGAAGAAATAAAACGGAGTATATGTATATTGTCAGGAATAGAGATAAATTCATCCTCATATCCACCCCCATTGACTGAAAACTAGGTAGATGATATACAGCAGCAACTAGTATCCAACCAACATACCTGCAGTAGTAAGATTCTCAAATTATGACACAAAATAAGATAAGATGAACAATATAATAAACAAAAGGAAAACAGGGATGAAACTGCTGCCTTCATAGGTAGCGTACCTACCATCTACTGAAGTTGGAATAGCTTGGTTTTATTGTCTTCCCGATAAATGGGGATGAGAAGAAGTAGAAAAAGCCAAATAAACAAATATACATGGACCACCATTTAAGATTCTTGTCCAATTTCAGTATCAGTGTGTGCATATTATCAGATGAAATGAAAAATAGGCAGCCAAGAAAGACTGCAATCAAGCAATGCTGTGAATGCTCATGCGGATATGGATACGTATAAGTTAAGATTGTCCTGACTCTTTCCATTTTGAGGCTGTTGAATAATGGACCTTTGCTTGATCCCATTGAGCTTAAAACTGAAAATGTGCAAACACTATATTCCTGTTGAGACTTCTACAGAACTGACCGTGTGCTCCCACAATTCTAAGATCATAGATTTCGATATTTTCTGTAACCATGCACGCTTGATTCCATTGAGCTTAAAAACCGAAAATGCACAAACATTATATTCATGTTAAGTCTTCTGCAGAACTGATCGTGTGCTTCCACAACAATATTTTCTGTAACCACACACCTGCAATAAGGCCAAATCAATAGGAAATTTAGTTGAAGAAAACTAAGAGATCAAATAGATACAAAACTAACAAATAATGACCCAATATTACCCCTAGGTAAAGCACATAATGAACTCGTAGCTGTAAATTTATTCAAAAAGAGAGTTGCATAGCAACAATTTTCGAAAGCAATTCCACGTTATATACAACCATGATCGTATTTTAGCTACATTCAGAAATAGGAATTGGTGAAATATGGGGTTTTCTCTTTATTTTTATCTAAGAGTGAATCATATTATCTCATGCATAACTTCAATTCCCGTACTTTATCTCCAATCATCTCCAGTGCTATCATCTAATTTATAGTTGACAATTTCAGCTTTGACGATGACTTAGTAGATGCATATATGTGTAGTTTTAAGTCAGTTTTGTATTCCACAGTTTTCTGAAATAGTGTTTAATTTACATTGTAATAAAACTATAGCTGTACCCGCTAGGAGGGACATAGGTATAGGTCCATTGTTGTTTGGACTCAGACAGCGGCAATTTCTTGGTCTAAGCAATTGGTGTTGACGATAATTGACAGCACAGATATCACTACCTGACCTACTACAACCACTCCCCATTCCAAACCAATTGTGAACAGATCTAGCAACGCTGTGGGGGGTGGGGGGGAAGAAGAGGGCGGCACCGAGCGAGAAGGAGATGGGCTGGGGCTGCTCTCTGGAAACCCTGGGATTTAGACGGCTGCTTTGATACCATGTGAAGATAAATTCTTATTATATGAGAATCAGGGTTACAGAGTGTGGTATATATAGCCTCGTCTCAAGGTATGCTAATATACCTAAGTAGAGGAACCCCAATTAGCTCATACAAGAGAAAATAAATAACATAAAATACCACTAACACTACCAATATCAAATTGAATATAAGGTGGGAACTGCTACTAAGGTGGCATATGCATTATCAAGAAGAGAGGACATCGAGAGCAATAAGAACCCAGAAGATTTAGAATTAAATGCAATTACTTTTCATGTACCTAAATGGTTAGAGGATGTCAAGACATTAACTTCTACGGATCCAACCTTATTACAGCTCCAAGAGAAATGGGATCGTGGACTACTAGATCATAATAAGTTCCAACTAAAGAGTTGAGTATTTTTCAAAAAAGGGAAAGTAATTATTTCTGCAAAATCAAAGCTCAGCAACAAGGCTATGTATGGAATACATAATGTAGCTACTGGAGGGCACTTGGGTTATAAAAAGACACTTGGCAAGCTCAGAGAGGCTTTTGGTGGAAGGAATGAGGGGTCAGTTACAACAATACATTAGAGAATGCAATATTTGTTAGGAAAACAATTTTGAAAAGTGTTGACCACCTGGCCTACTACAATCACTCCCCATTCCAACACAAGTGTGGACACATGTCTTAAAGATATTCAGTGATTCTGGTGGTCACCTTTTTCTATGGCAGCGGCGGTAGGAGTCGCCGAACTTGCAAAACCTAATACTATTCGTCGAATAAGGGGGCGAGCTCCATGCATGAATAGCAAAAAAGCTTAATCCAATATGTCTCTTTAATATAACAAGAAGTATCTTTGATTGCTTATCTAAAGCAACTCATCTTTTTGCTATCAAGATTCCTAACAGCTCAAGAATGTTAAGAGGTGTTGTTCGAGGCAGTTTTCAAACACCATGGCATTCCACGGTCAATTGTGTCAGATACTGACAGAAAGAGACACTATTTTTACAAGTACCTTCTGGCAAGATTTTTATAGGCTACAAAGGCACTAAACTGAGGATGAATACTATCTACCACCCTCAGTAAGGATGACCAAAGTGAAGTATTCAATAAGAGCCTTCAATGTTATCTAAGGTGTTATTGTGCTAATCAACCTCATGTGAGTAAACCGTCTTGGGCAAAGTGGTGTTATAACAAGGCACCCATGCATCCACTAAGTTGTCACCATGTGAAGCAATTTTTGAGAAGCCACCACCAACCTTGTTATCATATATTCCTGGTCAGGTTGCCGACAAGGAGTGGCTCAAGTAGTCAAGCACGGTGTCCCCTAACAAAGGGACCCGGGTTCGAATCACAATTGCCGCCTAGATTTACCACCCTCTCGGGCGTTCGGCCTCCGCCATGGGCATGGGAGAGGGGGGAGAAATCTTTCTCTCTTAATCCCATATATTCCTGGTCATGCGAGGGTTGTTGCAGTCGACTATGCTCTTCGGTCTAGGGATGAGATCCTAGCTTTACTCCAAACCAATCGTAAGAGAGCTCAAGATAGAATGAAGAGGTTTGTCGAGATTAAAAGAAGTGAGAACGGGAATTCAAGGTTGGAGATTGGGTATAGCTCAAATTACCATTTGTTAGACAGGATTCTATGGTGTATATAAGGCAGACAAAATTTAGTCCTCTGTTTTATGGACCATTTCAAGGCATTCAAAGAATTGGATCAGTGGTATAACACAAGTGGCTTACTGTTAGAGAGTCTATTTACTCAAGTTATTTTAGTCTATTTGTAATATGGGCTTAGTTGTGTCTTGGCCCATTAGGGTTTGCCTTGAGTCTATTTGTTTCCCCCTTATCCTATATATAGAAAAGGGGGGTTGCCTTCTATCAATAAGAAAACATCTACACACAAAAGGGATTTCCCCATCATATCATTTTTTCACATGGTATCAGAGCAGGCTTTCATGTGTCACCCGCAACCCTGAGAGAGAGAGCCGCAAAAGAAAGAAGGTTTCCTTTGCGGGAAGCCACTGCCGCTAGGCATTACTTGGCTTCCCGCAGGGATCTCCCATCCCTGCTTCTTCTAAGAGTCGTCTCCATGAGCCGTCTCCATCTTCAACAACAAAAATCTGGTACCAACATCTTCAAAAGCATCCACTTTGAAGATGTTGGTACCAGATCTACAAGGGACGCCATGCCTCCGTCAATATTGCTTGCTGATTGAGCCGCAACTATCCTATTTGTCGCCATCAGCACAGATCTACATCGCCATTATCTACTCCGCCATCGATCTACCATTGAGATCTAATCCAAAATCCTAGATAAAGATCTCTCTTTTCTGTTGATATTGGGGACATGTCATCCCTATATTGCCATGGTGGAGATCCAGAAGGATTTCCCCCTCTTTTGATGTTGTCTCTGGGATTTTTTGTTGCTACTCTCCGCTAAATCGCTTCTTGACACGACGGATAGGCGGTGTTCTGCTTTGTTCGCAACTTCATTTGCAAAATTTGTCCGACGACATGACGTGTCACTTTCTAATATGGCGTGTTGGCTGCATTATGACACAGTGTGTCTCCTAAAAGACACGGGTGTCACTCGCGTTCTGCCCCGAATTCTGCCGGCTGACACGGCATATCGCTCAACGACATTGTGTGTCGTCTACTTCTTGTCGGCACTGACTTCTATTGTTGCATCTCCTATGTGTAACACGGTTGTCTCTTCATCGACACGACGTGTCACCTACTATTGTTGCAACTTCTTGGCGTACTTCACTATCTACAATAATTCTATTATATAGCGGAGGTGTCTATATATGGCGAGTCCCTTCTTTATCCTTACCAGCAACATTATCTTCTTTTTCAGCATTTTTATTTGTCTTTTTTTCTTTCACACCCCCACCCTTCCCAACTATACCTTTTGCCTACCTCCTCAATATTTGTACTACCCCCCCATATACATATTGAACCTAATGATAATTGGATCTTACAAAAAAATGACCTTATTCGGGTCGTAAAAAGATTCATTTATTTTTCTATCTGGATCTATGTAATCGAGTCATGTTGCACATTGACTCGAGTTGTCGGTTACTTCATTCACATTTTTGCCTACATATACCCTACCTCCACCATTGTTTTTGAACCTCCACCCCAACCACTCTCTTGACTCTTTTTGTGGTTGGCGTGAGGGGGAGAATAGAGGATGATGAGTAGAGGGAAGATATGATATGGAGGAGAGAAGAAGACTTTCATTCTGTCTTCTATGGATCTTCGAGATGAGATGGAAGAGAGAAGAAGAAGACTTTCCTTATGTTGTTCTATGGATCTTCATGCTACATTTATTGATGCTTTGTGGCGTTATTTTTGCTACTATATGGATCTGTCTACTGCTGATTTGTCTGCCTTATGAAGAGCTTGAGAATATCATATTTCATCATCATCCAGTGCTTCTACGAAGTTATCTACTTTATTTGTGATAATTGTTGACTGATTATTGTTGCTATCAAGTCATCTATTTCACTTGTGCTATCAATTGTTGATAGGATGTCATTCTTGCTACTTGTGCTATGATTAGCACATTTTACTTGTTGTTTTGTGCATCTACACTATCTATTGTTTGTGCTATGTTTGCACGTTGACCCTTTCTATGTGCCTTGCACATGTCTACTACTGCTATTATGTGACCCAACACTCTCTGGGGATAGTGACCCAGCACTTTCTAGACTGTGACGTTTGCAACTAGGATGGAAACTATATGATGAGATGATGATGGTATCTTTGGTGACTTACATGTGTATGATGGAGCTTCATGCTTTTCTGCTACTATTATTCATCTTGGAGTCTTTTTGTTGCTTTCTACTTCAGACACAATGGTCTTTTATCCGGATACGTCATCTATTTTCTACTACTATGTTCCAGCACTCTCTAGCTTTGTATGTGCCCTGCGCATGTTGACTTATTTCTTGCCCATGCCTTGTATGCATGTTGACTTCTGCTATTGTGTTCCAGCACTCTTTGGTTTGTTTCTTGACAATAGTGATTGTGGATGAAGACCATGATGCCTACTTGTTGATGTTTAATCTACTCCTGATGCTACTTCATATTGATCAAGAAGCCCCTGCTACTTGCTTTTAGATTATCTACTTGAGGGGGAGTATTTGAGTGCTTGAGTGATTTATCGTAAAATGGGATTGGATATCTTTTTATTATGTTTAGTCTGTCTGTCTATTTGCAAGCTAACTTGGGATTTTCCCAAGCACCAGTTTGAGGGGGAGTGTTAGAGAGTCTATTTACTTAAGTTGTTTTAGTCTATTTGTAATATGGGCCTAGGTGTGTCTTGGCCCATTAGGGTTTGTCTTGAGTATGTATGCTTCCCCTTTATCCTATGTAGAGAAAAGGGGGGTTGCCTACTATCAATAAGAAAATCTCTACACACGAAAGGGGATTTCCCCATCATATCGTTTTTTCACACTTACAAACTACAACTGCCAATCGTTGCTCTTATACACCTTGTATTTCATGTATCCTTGCTCAAGAAGAGGTTAAGAGAGAAGCGATTGCTGGAGTAGATCTTCCCCAATTGTTGAGCATTCAACCATTCTTACCAGAAAAGATCTTGGATAGGAGGATGGTTCCTAGTCGAGGAAGGCACCAAGCAATTACTGAGGTCTTAATTCAATGGGTTGGGAAGGATGTGTCTGAGGCCACTTGGGAACAACTATATCGTTGTAAAAGAAATATCCTGCAACTCCAATCTTTCCTAGTGACAATACACCATAGTAGTCCTATCACGATTGTTTTACTGCAAAAAACATCATCCAAATCTATAGGTTGGGTTCCAACTAATAGTAGCCTATTTAGTTAATAGGATAATTAGTTAATGGGCTTAAGTTTCTGGGTCCATATAGCCTGCCTTGAGTCTCAAGTCTATAATGTCTCCACCCTTTCTCCTATATATAGTATTAGAATGTGTGGTATTCAACCCAAAACCAATTGGCAATGGGTGAAGGAACCACATACCTTATAAGTTCCAGGACCTCCCCAGAGCTCAGCGGTATGGGACTATTCTAACATCCCCCCTCAAGTGCAGCCACTTTTGTGTGCTTGCACTTGTTCTTTTTTTTTAAGTAGGGTGTGGTCCTCACACTTGTCTCGTGGGGTCTGCTCTGATACCATATTAGAATGTGTGGTATTCAACCCAAAACCAATTGGCAATAGGAGAAGGGACCACATACCTTATAAGTTCCAGGACCTCCCCAGAGCTCAGTGGTATGGGACTATTCTAACATATAGGATCGGGGTGTGCCATCTAATATACAACACAACACAAGTGAGTTCTCCCCTCACACCTTTAAATGTGGTATCAGAGCGTGCCCTTGGGACTTAACCCTAGCCATCGGGTCTGTTTCCCTCTCCTCTCTAGCCGTTGCCTCTCTCCTAGAGAAAAACAGAGAGAGAGCCTCCGCATGCGGGTGGTCGCCGTCTCTCCATGGCTTAGGTCGGTCGGTCGCAAGGCATCTCCCGGCCACCATGGTCGCTTCTCTTCCTCTTTTACATAGACCTTTATCTATGTGTTGCCATTCTTCCCTCCCATCTACGCTTCCCCGAGTCTTTAGACTGTGTTAATTCCCATCAAGATCTGTTTGTCGTCCTTCCCTAAGGTTGTCCTCCCGTTAATTTGCAGGCAGTGTTCATCCCAGCCATCATTTAACCGTCGTTTTCCCCAGAGATCTCCGTCTTCACAACAGCAAAGAAAGACATAGCAACAGGGGAGCCTCCTAGTTCTCCCTATGATCCTCTTGGTTTTGGACGTCGCTACTTCTCGTTCAGATTTGTTCGTGGTCTATCACCGGATTTGTCATCCCGATGTGGCTATTGTCATCCTCAAAGCCTCCACTAATTCCATTGAAAGTCTTTCCCTGGACGGCGTTAATTCCCGTCCAGATCGGTCCTTGGTCTAGCAAGGTGATGTTATTGCTCAAATCTGCATGATCTGTTGTTATAAGTGACGATGCAAATTCTTGTCACCCCTCGGTGTCTTCCCGGGTTTGTATTCTCTTGGATGGTATCAATTCTCGTCCAAATCGTGCATCAACGGCTGTCGACACGGTGTGTTGTTCAACCAACATGGTGTGTCACACTTCAGCAATCGTCCTAATGGCGTAGAGTATCAATCAATTTGCAACTTACATGGCGAGTCATCTTCCAACACGACGGGTTGACATAAGTCATTTTCACACCTCACAGTATGTCATCTTCCAACAAGGCGTGTTGACTGACATCTGTTTCACACCTCCGACAATCCTACACGGCATGATTTATAGAGATATGTTTCTCGCCTCCGTCAATCCTACACGACGTGTCAGAATCTCTACATGACTTGTTGCTCAGAACTTGTATACCTTCGATCAACAGAGCTACACGGTGTGTTCATACGGAGACGGCATCTCAAAAGCAATCTGTCTACTTCTAGTTCAAATTATGACGCCCTACAAAGGTCATCTCTCCTCAAATACCTAAAGTCATTTTCACACCTCACAGTATGTCATCTTCCAACAAGGCGTGTTGACTAACATCTGTTTCACACCTCCAAAAATCCTACACGACATGATTTATAGAGATATGTTTCTCGCCTCCATCAATCCTACACGACGTGTCAGAATCTCTGCATGACTTGTTGCTCAGAACTTGTTTACCTTCGATCAACAGAGCTACACGGTGTGTTCATACGGAGACGGCATCTCAAAAGCAATTTGTCTACTTCTAGTTCAAGTTATGACGCCCTGCAAAGGTCATCTCTCCTCAAATACCTAAAGATAATCGAATCCTAATTTTTTGTCCTCGGTCCAAAAAAATGTGGGGGTCCTTTCGGGTCAAGAAAAGATCCATTCAGTTTCTTTATCTGGATCTTATAAGCAGGTTATTTTTGCATGTTGATTCCGGTTATCGGTTTCTCTTCTCTACATACCAGACCTCTCAGTTAACATTTTCCTTTCCCACCCTCCCACCCATCAGGTGTGTTTTTTTTCACGTGCGAAGGGTCATGTCTCTTTTCCATACCACATACTCATTCTCTTCGTATTTGGTGTGGGGGGTATAGAAGAGAGAGTATGAGAAAGAGCATATGAGAGAGATGAGAGTGATATATTGCATGTTGTCTTCATGGAGCTTCATATTCTTCAACACGTCTGCTCTTTTGATATCTTTGCGGCACGTCATTCCCAATAAGCACCGCTTTTCACATGAGTTGGCTATTTGTGTGAATTCATGTTGGCCACCACTTTCAGACAGTGTTGAAGGATCTTAACTGCAGGATTGACACCAAGCTTTTCGCATTATGTACGTCAGGATAACAACTTGTTGCGCTAATTATAGCCTCTTGTTCCCGTCTCTGGTGTTAGTGAGTTTCTGTTGATCATTCTCGTTGCATTCTCATGAGACAAATGGTTGCTTCTTCATTAGACTTCTCTGAAGTTCGCCATCTTCTAGCTTGCAAATTATGAATCTGCAAGGATTTCATCCAGATTTGTCTTCACCAAGTTACTTTCATTACGTCTTCCCCAAGTTGCATCTGTTGACATGGTCCTTCTGCTAATCTTCTTGGGCTTCTCCTTGATGGTGCCTTCATTCCTATCAAGCCTCAAAGATTCATGTGTCAGATTTATAGAACATGCATCGCAGCCATCAGCACCTCGTCCAGCTCGTGTTCATGCCACATTATGCACGTTTGTGGTCTTTTGCGCTAATTCTAGTTGGCTACACTTCTCAGACAATTTGAAGATACATATAATGCTATATCGACAATGTGCCTCCGCGTTCATGTCGTGTTATGTACGTGGAATGTGTTGATTGTGCACTTATACCACTCACACATTCCTTTCCAGTGAAGATGGTGTGTCAGGTACTTTTGATCGTCTGCTGCAGTTTGATTGTGGCGAGACTTTGTTATGTGAAACACATCTTGAAGAAGAATAAAGAAGATAAATGACAATTCTCAAAATTTAGTTCATATTAAACTGCCTGGACAAAGGCCCCGAGGCTGGCTTTAAGATTACATGACTTGACCTACAAGTAATGGAAATAAATTCCTATTTAATAAAATTCGAAATTAAATAAGAACCTAAAATAAAGAAAAGTATAAAACATTTATGACTAAGTAAAACAACTAGATAATTTGCACTTAGGTCCCTAAATATAAAAATAAAGCAAAAACATATAGAATAAAGCCTAATATGTCCTACATCAACTCCCTCAGGGTTCAAAAGACGAGCCACTGTGAGTCAGGTACATATCCTACGCAGGCTCTCCCAATAGTGGTCGGTGGTAGGATAAATGTATTGGACAACGTTGTGCGATCAGAGTTGGGGTATTGTCAACCTCAAGCATGCCATAATGTTCACGCGGTCGTAGAGACTTTATCTTTGGAGCATCTGCAAGCATCGGCAATACCAAGGTGGCAGTGTAGCATCTGCAAGCATCGGCAATACCAAGGTTGCAGTGTAGCCATCATCAACTGGAAGAGCATACATGTCGTTTAAGGGCTTTGGTACTTTGTGTGGTGCAAGGTTGACATCATCCGAGGAATGCATGGGTACGAGATCAATTCGGATTGGATTGTTGACAACATCCTTTGTTGGGGGTGGTGGAGGAAGCATTGTCTCTTACTTGTCCTTGTCAATTGATGGATCACAAGCAGAGAGTGCACCTTCATCATCTTTTTCATCAACCTCTTCTAAAGTGTTGTGGCTCCGATCACTCGAAGGAGGTGCATCCTTAGGCTCAATTTTGTCTTATGATTACATGATAATCGTACTCTTGACATGGTTGGAGTAGGGAGTGGGCTTAATTCCATACTTGGTTAAGAGTTGCATCCAATTATTGTGGGCTAGGTGTTGTGGAAATTTGTCTTGCTTCTGTGCAAAGTCATCTAGCCGACGTGGAACTACAACATCCTGTCGTTGCATCACGTTTTCCAGTTGTTGTCGAATAGCATCCAAGGTGATAGTAGGTTTAGCCATGAAGCCATCCAGTTTGTCGTTGACTTGTTGAAGAGTCGCCATGATTTTCTAGAGAAGACAGCCTCCTTGAAATTGATGTAGAAGGAGGTGCCTTTGAAGGAATTTCGATCCAGCGTGCTCAACCCGCGGCCGTCGCTGGATGCTATTGGTGTCCTTGCTAGTCGAAGAGCAACCTAGAGAGAGGGATGTCTGGTGGCTTGCGCTTTTGCGGCTTTGATGCCAAGTGGAAAGGGGCAATGGGGATTAGTGGACGTGAGCGGAAGTGCTAGAAGGACTGGATTTTGTGGGATCTATAGTCAGGGTGTAAGCGAGAGACGGGGTGATGGGTGTCAGATGCAGAGCATGGGGCACAGGTCGAAAGCAGATAAGGCTTCAGGAATGAGGAAACGAGGCAAGCCCGCCGGTGTTGGAGGTTATAGAGAAACTGAGAATTGCTTATTGAATGAATAAACCAATGTACAATAAAGTCTCTTATATAACAGAAGGGATTAGAGACTAAACTAGAGATGAGCAATATGGGACTAAACTACTGAAGTAAAACATAAGAGGCACATGCTATGCACATGACACTCAACAAAACACAACATATCTCTATACTCCCCCTCAAGTTGGAACGTAGATGTCGAACATGCCCAGCTTGTCTACTAGAGTCTGAAAACGAGCTTTAGAAAGTATCTTGGTGAAGATGCCTGCAACTTGCTTTTCAGTGCTGAGATATGGAGTGCAAATCCGGCCAGAAAGGACTGTTCTCGAACGAAATGACAGTCGACCTCAATATGTTTTGTCCGCTCATGAAAAGTGGGGTTGCTCGCAATAAAAAATGGAGGCCTTGTTGTCACAAAACATCGGTAAAGGGCTGGAATAGGATATATCGAACTCGTGGAGGAGACTCTGGACCCACAGAAGTATTCATGCAGTATGAGCCATAGCTCGGTATTCTGCCTCTGCACCGGATCTGGCTACAACAGTCTGCTTTTTGCTTCGCCAGGTAACATGATTTCCGCCCACAAATGTACAATATCCTAAATGTTGACTTACGATCAGAACGACTTCCTGCATAGTCTGAGTCTGAGAAATCAAATAGATTACAGTGGACATGCTTCTTATACAACAAGCCTTTTCCTGGAGAGCTTTTAAGATACCTCAGAATGTGACATATAGCATCTGAGTGACCTTGTCGGAGTTTATCAAGGTACCTGCTGATGTTACCTACGGCAGCAGTGAGATCAGCTCTTGTGACGGTCAGATAAATAAGCTTACCTACCAGCCTTCTGAACTGGTGATGATCAGCATAGGGAGGAGAATTTTCATCGTCCCAACCCATATTTGGATCAAGGGGAGTGTTGACTGGTTTGCAGCCCAGCATACCAGTTTCCTGCAAGAGATCAAGTACTTATTTCCGTTGAGAGAGACACAGTCCTGTAGATGATCTGGAAACCTCAATGCCTAAGAAATATCTCATCTTTCCGAGATTTTTAGTGACAAAATGTTTTTCTAAGTAGGTTTTAGCTGCTTGTATACCCACGGTATCACTGCCCAATAAAATAATATCGTCAACATAAACAATAAGAATGATAAGTTCAGCACTATTTTGGGATAAAGACTGAATGATCAGAGTGAGAGCGATGAAAGCCAAAAGTGACTAAGACTGAGCTTGTCAAACCAAGCACGTGGGCTCTATTTAAGACCGTAGATGGCCTTTTTTCGTTTACAGACTTTAAAGACAGACTCCCCCTGAGCAACAAAACCGAGTGGTTGCTCCATGTATACTTCCTCCTGTAGATCTCCATAGAGATGCATTTATAACATTTAACTGAAAGAGAGACCAGTCTTTATTAACAGCAACAGAAATCAGAATTCGAACAAAATTTAATCGTACAACAGGAGAGGTCTCCAAATAGTCAACACCATATGTTTGCATGTAGCCTTTTGAAACAAGTCGAGCTTTCAGGCGTTCAATTGTACCATCAGGTAGATACTTAATGGTGAAGACCCAGCGGAAGCCAACAGTAGGGCATGAAGGAGGGTGATCCACAAGTTCCCATGTCTTGCGATCACAGAGCGTCTGTATTTCCTGATCCATTGCATGTTTCCGTACAAGAATAACTAGAGCCTCTGCAGTAGTCTTTGGAATAGTAATAGCAGAAATCACAGAAGTAAAGCATGCAAAATTGTTATGTAGATTGGTAGAAGAGCAGTAATGACTGATAAGATATTTAGTGCAGGAGCGAACACCTTTGCACAAGCTAATAGGAAGGTACAAATCAGAAGTTACCTTAGTGTTTGTTTGATCATCCGCAGACGGAGGAATTGGTTGTGGAGGGGCCATAGAAGGAGCGCTTGTCTTTGGTCGTCGTTTGTACACTTACAAAGGGCGACCTTCAGGCTGGTTAGAAGAAGGCAAGTCCTCAACAATATCTGGTAAAGGCGTGGGTGACAACATATCACTGGATAGCATTGCTCCAGCATCAGAAAAATAGGGCATATGCTCAAAAAAGATCATATCCGCACTGACAAACCATTGTTTGAGTATCGGATCAAAGCAGTGGTAACCTTTCTGGGTTCTAGAATATCCCAAAAAGATGCATTTAGTGGAGCGAGGATCAAGTTTCGTCATTCCTTGGCATAAATTTTTAACAAAGCAGGTACACCCAAACATACGAGGGACAGAGAATAGAGGTGCATCAAGAAACAGAATGGAGTAAGGGATACGATTCTGTAAAACAGAGGATGGCATACGGTTTATAAGATAGCATGCCGTAGAAACCGCCTTAGGCCAAAAACGGTGAGGGACTTTATAATGAAAAAGAAGAGTGTGAGCAACATCTAATAAATGACGATTTTTCCGTTCAGCAACACCATTTTGTTGTGGAGTATAAGGGCAAGTGGTTTGATGGATAGTATCACGATCAGAACAAAAAGATGTGACAGAGTTTTGCATAAATTCTAGGGCATTATCGGTGCCGAAAATTTTAATGGGTTTATTGAACTGGGTCTGTATTTCAAAAAAGAAAACACGAATATTGTCCAAAACAGTGCCACGATCTTTGAGTAAAAACAGCCAAGTAATACGGGAATAATCATCAATAAAAGTCAAAAAATATTTAACACCAGGTCACTCGAAACAGAGCATGGACCCCAGATGTCCGCATAAACAATATCAAAAGGTGCCTTGGAACCAATTTCCTTTTTAGTGGGAAATACAGACCGTGTTTGTTTTCCCAAAACATAAGATGCACAAGAAAAAGTGTTTTCAGATAATGCAGGAAATAAATGCTTCAATTTTGTAGCAGACGGATTACTTCGCCGAAAGTGCCACCGAAGTCCTGTGACTGATGTAGACAGAAGAGCAGATGTTGCAGGCGGTCCATCCGAATAGTATAGTACATATGGTCCTTCATGGCCCAAACCAATCCTCATCTTCGCGCGGAAATCCTTCAAAAAACAACCAGAAGGATCAAATTTAATATAGCACTGAAGTTGTTTTACAGTTTTACTGATAGATAATAAATTAACAGGAAATTATGGTATGTATAAAACAGATTGGAGATGCAGCTTTCGAGATAGAGGAACAGTTCTCATGCCATGAACAAGAGTTTTAGAGCCATTTGCAACAGTGACAGATGGAATATTAGAGGTTTTAGTCAGAGCATAAAATAATTGGATGTCGTCAGCCATATGGACAAACGCACCAGAATCAATGCACCATTTATTGTTACCAGTAAAAGGAGAGGCAAGCATGGCGGAGGAACCAGCAGCAGATGTCGAAGATAGTTGAGTCATGCGCTCCTGAAAAAACTTCTCGAACTCTAAGCGAAGCCATTCAATAGACGGCGAAGCAGACGGTTGGTCGGATGCAGTATCAGTGGCGGTTTCTGTAGAGGCCTGGTTAGCCCAGGCTGGCTTACCGTGCTTGATCCAGCACCTATCTTCATTGTGATTATCACGACCACACCAGTTACAGAAGCGAGGGCCAATAGCTTGACCTCGTCCAGGAGCAGTAGAGGAGTCGCGTCCACCAGTGGGAGGTAGACGTCCGCCACGACTGCGACCACGTCCAAAGCCAGTAGTATGAACAGCTAGAGCAGGATGCTCAATAACAGGATTGGAGGTCACCAACGATAGTCTTTGAACGCGCTTAAGGATGTGTCGAAGAGTAGGCAGAGGGTCACTCGACAAAATCTGATCGACCACGTCGGAGAAGGAAGCAGGAAGGGCAGCCAGAAATTGGACCAATTGTAGTTCATTGCAGTGCTTCTGGGCTTCTTTTATGTCGGCTATCAAAGGATGGTAGATTCCATACTCATTCCAGAGAACTTGTAGAAGTCCTCGATGGAAGTATCAGAAGAAAACTCATTGGCCATGTTTTTGAAAATTTCAAGAACACGTTTAGGATTTTACTTATGGGAGTAGACATGGGAGAGTTGGTCCCACATTGCCTTAGCATCATGAAGGCATAACAAGGACTGATCCGCGGCTCGGTGCTATTAAGAAGTCAGGACAACACTAGAGTCGTCTTTGGACCATTGTGCATAAGCTTGCTTGCTTTTTTCATCAACAGTAGCAGTAGGGGCAACATGAGGATCAGTAGTAAGATGTGAGTACCGGCCTTAGGCCTTGACTTAGAAAACGAAGGACGCAGACCACATATGGTAATTAGAGCCATCGAGCTTGACGGTGGTAACACACACAGAGCAAGGAGGCTCAACCGAAGCCATGATGAACAGAGGCAGGGCAGTAGTGAAGAGGCGGCGCAACAGCAATAGGCAGTGGATAAAGAACCTGCTATGGGGCAGTAGCAGCAGCAGATCATATCAGAAGAGACCCGATAAAGGAACCTACGTCGTCATGAGAAAGATCAATATTCCATCATGAGGAACAAGCAGAAAACCAACCAGAGAGATAGAAGACTCTCAACGTGTGATGGCTATAGTTGTCCGGAAGGTTGCACGTGCGGAAATGAGCGGAAGGAAGCAAGAGAGGAGGACAGCATGACTAGTGAGCAGGAGCATGTGAGCGGCGGTGGGTGGAGGGAGGAGGGGGGCGGCGGCTGGTATAGGGAGGAGGGGCGGTGGCGGGTTGAGGTGGTGGGGTGGGAGGCGGCGAGGAAAGGTGAGGGTGGGGAGGGGGTGGTGGAGGCGGCAGCGGAAAGGGAGGATGGAGGGGCTGCAGCGGCAGGTGGTGGATGGGAGGGGGGTGAGCGCCGGCGGTGGCAGGCGAGGGGGGGAGGAGGGGCTGAATGCCTAGGGCATAGGGGCAAGGTAGGAAAATGAAACTTGGGGAACCGGACCTGCTCTTGATACCATATAGAGAAACTGGAAATTGCTTATTGAATGAATAAACCAGTGTACAATACAATCTCTTATATAACAGAAGGGATTAGAAACTAAACTAGAAATGAGCAATATGGGACTAAACTACTGAAGTAAAACATAAGTGAGGCACATGCTATGTACATGACACTCAACAAAAGACAACATATCTCTATAGAGGTCAGCAACTGAGAGAAGCGAGGAGTTTGGGACGGGAAGCAGCTGTTCACGAGAGGGTAGGGATGCGGGATTCTTGGGTAGCAGGCTTTGCAGAAGGTTGTACGGTGAAGAAGGTGGTGGAATTGCGATTGTAGATCAGCGGGGTCGGGATTCTGAGCGTTGAGAGGTTCTCAAACGGCTAGAGCTCGGGTGTGATGAAGCGGAGAAACCTTTTGCCGGGATGCAGACTCGGATGGTTACATGAATGTGACTTGTTGTGACCAAAAAAAAGAAACGGGAGGGGGGGCAAAGTTGACGGAAGGGAATCCTTGCTTTCCTTGAAACATTGACGAGAAGGGAAGAGTTGACAGACAAGATAGGAAGAAAAGGAAGAAGGAGAAGAGGTTGTGACTTAATGAATTTAGGGTTTGGCTCTGATACCACTTGATGTGAAACACATCTTGAAGAAGAAGAATAAAGAAGATAAACGACAATTCTCAAAATTTAATTCATATTCAACTACCAGGACAAAGGCCCCAAGGCTAGCTTTTATAAGACTACATGACTTGACCTACAAGTAATGGAAATAAACTCCTATTTAACAAAATTCGAAATTAAATAAAACTTGAATAAAGAAAAGCATAAAACATTTACGACTAAGTACACTAACTAGAAAATTTACACTTAGGTCCCAAAATATAAAAATAAATCAAAAACAAATAGAGGTTTTAGCCAGCTAGGCAAGCCAGTTATAGCAACTACTCGAGTTATGTAATTAGATATTTTGGTAATTTGTTGTAACAAGCCAGCTCGTGTGAGCTAAGGCAGTCAGATGTAATAAGCTTGTGTGGCAGTAATTAGGCTACGACCGGAGGGCCAAGTATATATATGGCAAGTCCAAGCCCAATTGAGGGATATGCAACTTGATACTCTTAAAATTGAATAAAGCTACTCCCTCTCTGTGATATCCATCTCTCTCTTATCCCTCTTCTTTTACCCTCATCTTTCCTTCATCCACTTTTGATCTCCTTTATATCAATATAAATACTTCTGAGGACTCTGTTCATCAAAAGTATAGCTACTACTTGAGGAGTAGGAAATTAGTATCAGTTAAGCCACTGTCGACGACAATGGCGTCGATAGGAGATGATTTTGTGCCATCGTAGGTGTCTAGGGGCCAACTATGAGAACAGTTGGATTCCTTGAACCGCACTATCAATCGGAGGTGCTCATACAATGCGGAGACAACAAAGGTGTGCTTAGATCTCAAGGCAAAGTTCAACCTAAAACTACATCTCATCTACTCGCGACTGGAAAGTCTGAGCTCGTCGAGTGAAAAAGGCAGGAGGAACAGCCGCAGGGTTAACCAGAGAGCATCTCCTCGACTTCAAATCTAGATAAGCAGGGGTGAGAAGATTACAACTAAAACTGGAGCAGTACGACAAAGCAACTGCAGCGGTGGATTGGATCGGTCGGGCCAGGCAATTTTTCAAATACTACGGCATGGATTCTAATCTAGAAAGATTAGACAATATTTCTTATTGTTTAGCTGGGGATGGGTTGTACTGGTAGAAATGGTTAGCCGGTTCTTCTCCTCTTAGTTCGTGGCTACTTTTGAGTCGAAACTAGATATTATATTTGAAAATCCCTATGAGGATGCAATCGGGGAGTTTATCAAATTAAGCCAAGACGATTTTGTAAGAAATTATCTATCTAAATTTCAAAAATCGTCAAATAGGTTGTCGGGGTTGGATGAGTTCTTCAAAATAGGCACTCTTATCAGCGGGTTAAAAGAGAAGATTTGTTGTCATGTTCGAGGTCAAAAGACCAAAAACAATGACGGAGGCAGTAAGCTTAGCCCTAGCAAAGGAAGAGAAATATGTGATGACGAAGCAGGCACTTAAGAGTGCAGGGAGAGATGCGTAAGCATTGAAATTTGAAGTCTCTATGGGAAAGAAAAGCACGGGTTCCTAAAAAACTCACTATGGAGGAGGAAAATTTCGAAAGGAAAAATAATCTGTGTTTCAAATGCAATGAGAAGGGGGGGGGGGGGCGACAACAAGCATAAGATAAAGGGGAAACTCTATTTGATAGAGGATGCAGACTCTAAAGATGTGTGTAACCCTTAACAGGAGAGGATGCACCTCAAACAATGGGGGTGAGACTCGGAATCCATGGGATGGAGTTAGTGGCCTTAATAGATACAGGTAGCACCCATAATTTCCTAGATCCCCGGATTATGAAGAGAGGAGTGTTCCCCGTAAATATTAACCAGGAATATATTGTTACAGTGGCTAATGGTGAGAAAATCAAATCAAAAGTGAAATGGTAAAATTGAACATTTGTGTGGAGGAAGACTTCTTGGAGCTTCTAGTGGTCAAATGGAACTATCATATTAGTCGACTTTAAAATGCAGTCGTTGAAGTTTAAATTCCATGACATCTCTGTGATGGTAAAAGCATTATGAGGGGAATCTCAGATCTTGAATGCAGCATGTCTTGCTCTAGAATTAAGGAGGAATGAGAAAGTGGAAGTGGTTCACTTGATGGCAGTAGGAGTTGACAGGGATATTCAACTGGAAAAGCATATTAATCAATCAAAATTGTCAGGATTGAAACAATTGCTAGAACTATTCGAAGATGTTTTTTAACAATCAGTGGGATTGCCACCAAAGAGGGATCAGGATCATAGGATGTCTTTATTAGATGGAAGAAAGTCTGTATCTAAAAGACTATATGCATATCAAAAGAATGAAATCGAGAGGCAGGTGGAGGAACAACTACAATCTGGATTACCCTTACTTATCTCCTGTACTTTTGGTCAAGAAATCCAATGGTGCTTGGCATATGTGCCTACATTAGAGAGGTTTGAATCAAATCACTATCCCTGACAAGTTTTCTATTCCGAGAATTGATGAACTCCTTGATGAGCGTCATGCACCAGTACTGTTCTCTAAATTAGGTTTATGAGCAGGGTGTCATCAAGAGAGAGTGGAAGATGAAGACATCCACAAGACGGCATTCAGGGCCACAATGAATACCTAGTGAAGCCCTTTGGTCTCACTACTGTTCCAGCTACTTTCCAATCTTTGATGAATGATAAGATCTTTTTTATGAAAATCAATATTGGTTTTCTTTGAAGATGTATTAGTATATAAAAGGAATTCTTAGTCACATATTCAGCACAGGAAAATAGTGGTGGAATTGTTAAGAAAAATTCAATTATATGTCAAGAGGAGTAAATGTCAATTTTGGGCTAGCTCAGTGGAATATTTGGGCCATGTGATATCTGAAGAAGGAGTTGCTGCTTAACCTTCTGAAATTCAGAATATACAACATTGGTCACAGCCACTGACTGTGAAAACGTTGGCAGAGGGAGTGGTTAACGGGTGGGGGTGAGAGAGAGGAGAAGAGAACAAAGGAGGGTAGCACTCCGTAGAAGGGAGCCCCAAACAGGAAAAGGAATAGCTGCTCGGCATGGCAGGGGTCACCATCGCCAAGCACCGAAGAGGAGTTGCGAACCAAACAAAAAGGGCAGGAGATGCAGAATCATTACCGGCCAGTTGCTAGTCTCGGTGCCTCCTCCTTGTCTCGCGAGAAAGTCCACTCCCACAAGGCAGTACTGGTGATGGCGCCACAGAACCAGCAACCAGGACACTCCGAAATCCGGCGTCGGCGAAAACCTCACGATGTCCTCCAGAATTCTGCTTCGGCGATGACCTCGGTGGTAGGGTGAACGTCTAATCGGTTGGCCAGCGGCAACCTTGTTTGGCCGACGACCTATGGTGCAAAAGGGGGAGGGAGAGCGGAGCCGGGATCAAATGCGAGTGGTGGCCCGGTCCGAGGCGTCTGCATTCAGGCACGTGATTGCAGGAATAGCTGGCCGGCGTTGCACATGTCTTGTGAAGATTTACAACTGAATCTCCCGCTTTCCTAACAAAAAAATAACCACCCCAACCCCACCCCCCTGCCGTTTGGATTGAGTTTAGTCCAAGGACCTGTTTAACATGAAGATAATGTTTGCAATTGAAACTGTATTGGTCTTAGATGTGCTTTGGACTCTGTTGAATATATTTTCTTTCATTTGGTTAGCAATAGATTTTATAAACGATTAGAAGGATCGTGCGAAAATGTGCGAATGAGTAAACTGCTAAAAGCAGCATGCGAGCTGGAAACGAGGAAGTGAGTGGGGACTGGGGAGTGAGTGGGGAGCGGAAGGTACACAACTGACAGCTCTCAGCCGTAAGGAAGAGAGGTACGCAAATGAGATCCTGGCATTATTCCAATTTAAGTTAGTTTGCAGTGTTTTACATCCGACCGCACGATAACAGGCCCAGCATATATTCCAAGAATTGTTGGCCAATCGTGTACTCCGATGCTGTTACAAATCAATTAACCACACCCTAATACACTTTACTAAATCTACTACCTGTAGGGTGAGTGAGTGACGTGTCCATGTGGCTGTTAATCCTGCTGCGTGGTTGCTTGTTTGGTCGGCCTATTTATTTCACTTGTGAAACTGGTTGTCTAGGTAGTTGCTATTATATTATTTACATAACCGATACGTGTACAACCGATGGAACAATATGTGTCTCCTTCCATATATAAGTTTGTTCATTAACCGTTAATGGACATGTAATTGGCTATTGGATTATTTTATATACAATTAATCCGACACTACCTAATAGATATCTTTTATTTTAGGTGTGTCTAAGCTTTGCATTGCTCCCAGCATCACGTGAACATGTTAATCAGTCGTTGTTTGTCGAATTGCTTACCCATAATATGTATCATTTTTTTAAATGAATAATAACAACAATTTGTTCGTCTCATATGTTGGAGGTAATTTTGGACGTAGGTAATTTATAATACATCTTAAAGAGATCTACCAAGTAGTGAGTTGAGTAATTTTCTTTTAAGTTATATGTATAGTAATTATATAGTCACAACAAGTCCCCAAGTCTGAGAAGGGAGCACATATAATTTCAATAATATGTGATATACATTGTAGAAGAGTCAGTCGTAATTTAATCGAGTTGCTCTCTTTTATCGAGTTGTATATAAATAAATATGAATAGTAATTATATAAGTAGAGTAACTTTGGTAATCGCAATTTGTGTGTTGGAGAAAGTCATTCGAAAATTTATCAGGTTGTTCGTTTTAGTAGTTATATGTGTATTACTAATAGGGCTAATTATATAATAGTTGTCAACATACACATGTCCAAGAAAGGGAGAAAATATAGTCTTGATAATGGAAAGTTATTAATTGATTTGTTTCCATTTAGTGATTTGTTTGTAAATTATGATGAGTCTAATTACATATTAGCAAGATACGTGTCTAAGAAGAAGAACACACGTAATTAAGTAATAGCACATATAGGTTGGAACACACAAAGATGACATGTATGTGTGTCTATTTTTCTTTTTCAGTAGTTTGTCTGTTTACTTTTTTAGTAGTACGTTTAGCAAATAGAAAGACTAAGAGTGCTTGCCTACTTTTCAAGCCAAAGGTGGTTATATTTATCTGAACATATTTTTTTTTATTTTAAATTATTGTGTGCTCGCTCATCCAATATGTATGTTTGTTTGACCATGTCTATGAAATCTAGATGAATGATTTAGTAACACATTTATGGACTTCATCAACTTGTCTACGTGCTTCAGTAGACATATCAATAGCTCAATAGTCCAATCTACTTGTTTTACTGCTTTTTGGAGCGTACATGTTGCATGCTAGGGGGACTCGACCAGTAGTTGTTGAGTTATTCTCTTTTAGCAGGTTGTACAAAAATATTGTGATTAGTAATTATATATTAGTCATCAACATACATAGAAGGATGCACGTGTAATTTGGCAATCTCACATTTTAGATTGGATGGATTTATCTAACAATTAATTATGTTTTTCTCTTTTAACGAATTCTACGAGTACTTATTATATAACTTACTGAGTATAGATAATTTTAGTAATCACACATATAGGATGAAGGGAGTCAACTAACATATAGTCAAGATGCTCTTCTTGGGATTTTTTATGTATTTGTAAATAATATTATGGTTATCACCAATCAGAGAATAATCATTTTCATATGTGGTGTATATGTATACTTTATGTGCCACATATGTGTCAAAGTGGAGTTAAGTGCAAAATTGATATATATGTTAGTATAGGACATGTTGTGAATCAAAGTCAACCAATTTAAAAAAAAAACTAATTTTAGTGAATTATATCACATAATATATTTAATAGTCACCTGTTGGATTTATTTATACTTTGTCATCTAAAAATTGACTTAAGTCCATGAATATCAATTAGAGGTGTACAAAATAATGGTTATATATATGTATATATATATATTGACATTTTCTTGATGATTATTTTAATTGCAATCATGTGCTTAGCACGTGCACCCTTCTAGTAAAGCAAAAAAGTCAAAAGGTCACATTTGAAGATTAGGAAAATAAACCATTTCCTACCAAACAAGCCCTAAGGACAATTTGGTTGGACTGTAATCTAAAACGTATGTTGCAACTATTCCCCAATGTGTAAGTTCACTTGTTTGGTTGAATGCGGTAGGAACTCGAGGTGTGGGAACAAACTATTCTATAGTTTCTGGATCCATACAAAATTAGGGGAATGAACTATACGGAGCCTGATTAGGTACTGACCATGGCATTGTTCTTATGTTCCAATAAATTGTTTTTCATTATTAAATAAATGGGACTAAATATAACAACAAACAAAATCTATAATAAAAAATCAAAATTTGTTTACAATTATTAAATCAAATAAAAAATTAATTAATTTCATAACTATGATTATTATAACTAATTTCATTTACTTGTTCAATTCAATGACCAAACTTTATTTTAGCATTTGTGCTCGACTTCATTAACTGGAAGTCGGATGTGGTTCTGACTTTGATCTCTCCTCATGCACATAGTTGTCTCCCTCAATCATCCTCCCTTTCTATTTCTTCACTTTTTCACCATATTTTTTTGTCAGTGATGTTGTTTGTTGCAACCATCTGAACGACAATTGTGAGATTCCATAGTACTAGATCCATTTAACTATATCAAATCAAATTAAAGCAAACTAAGTATATAGATTTAAACCGCTCAAAACCACACAAATGCACTACTACTCAAGCTCACAATGTATGAATTCATGTTTTGCAATTCTTATTGTTGGTTGGTTTTACATTCAACAAAATTAGCCCTAAGATTGAACACACATTCCATTTGAAGTTTGACTCTATTTAAGTTGAATGTAGTATGATTTATTTTGTTTAGGTTGTGTTTGGTACAATGGTTGTGGTACATTTAATTCCCAGGGGTACATTTACCAGTGATATGTTAATCGTGTGAGAGAGAAATGTTGTTCGGAGCAATGACAAATAAACCTCATATTAAGATGTATGTTGTTTGGCACACAGGTAAGTAATCTTTTTTTGTACAAAGTATATTATGTATACATAAATATCGTAATATGTGTGGAGGAATTTTTTTGAGGGTTTTCATGGTAAATAGATATCTACATTAGATAAGCATGCTCTCTGCCATGAGATTTCAAGTGGCACATTATTTTCAGATTTTCCAATTAACAAATATGTATGATGTCTTTGTTTATCCTTTAACTTGCACAACAAATATTAGTTAATGTGCTTCAATCAATTTGTTTGTGGAGTCATGGTTGCATTGGCAAAACAAGCGCAACCATAGTTAGCAATCACAATTATAGTGTTCAATTTACATGCAGTCTAGCCCTCTTTGGTTAGCATTATGAATTACAGTGTTCAGTCTGGTCGTAGTCTAATTATAGTTTTAATTCGTTTGGATGACAAATTGAACTACAACATTTTGTTTGATTGCAATATAAATCTAAGGAGAATATAGATTTCAGTGTGAAATACATTAATTAATCTAGATGTAGTGTGTATATGAACATATTTTGTTATGGGTCAACTCTATTGTGCTTTATTTAGGAGGCATTCATAGAAGTGGAATTGAAGTATGTTTTCAATTTTGTAGAGTTGTTGGTGTGAGCTTGTTTTATTATTTATCACAATAGAGAAATTGTGCAATATAATAGATGTAGTTGCTCGAGTACATAGAGCTACTCAGCGAGCATGAATGAGGGATATCATGATGATATTTCACTTAGAAAGAAAACCACCTTTATAAAAATCAACACATACATAATTGAGAAAGTTAGATAATTAGGTTGACTGTGTTACAATTAGGTGCCTTCATCGTAACTTATCATGTGTCATTCATAATTAATTGCATAACAATAAAATATGTCCACTTACTATTCGTCATTAATTGTAAGTCAAGGTGAACTACGACGAGTCTTGCTTGTGAAGAATTCAGTGCTGGTCTACAACAAAGGTTTAGACCACCAGTCGACCTCTGGGATGCCTTTTGCATGGGTAGAACTTGATTTTTATCCTACCCCATTGTAACTTCGCATGATAAACTATTACTTTAAGATGGAATGATGTATTAACATGTTGTATGATGTCTACCTAATCGTTGTCAAAAAGGTCATGATATATCATACATACCCGTAACTTTATTGTCCACATCACTTGAATTAATTCTTCGATCATTTTGTTTATCAATTTGGTACTTTCCATTTACATACAAATAATGTATTGCATTATGGTCACACAAACCATCATAATATGGATGCATCACCAACCAAAAAATATGCAATCAATCATAGATAATTAAAAACAATATAAATGAAATACAAAATTCATAGTACATACTATAAAATATAAATTGTTTGTGTGATATTAGTGCAATAACATTTGTACTGCATTGAAGCACTAATAAATCCTGAAGTTCATACAAACACTGAGTAACATGATAATAAATGTGTGCTTAGTGTTGTCCATTATTCTTACATATGTGTTCTTGACAATGATAAAAAAAAACATGTGATTATTTACCAAACTGGGGCTACTTCCTCATTCTTACTACATAAACAAATATATAACTTATCATACATACAATATTACAAATTCATAATTACTAAATAAGCAACAAAATTGAATTGATAAATAGTTCAAATATTTGCATGTTGGTTATATGTCCTAAGAGCCATCATGTGATGATTGTAATACTGATACATTGTATATGATTTGATTATTAATAAAAAAAATCCACTTATTGTGTTTGTTTTACCATTGAGATGATGAATAAATATTATTATGTCCTAATAATGCTTGATGACATACATTTTTCATGAGAACCTGGACATGATTATATATATACACACACAAGAGTAGTCATTTTGTTAACTCTCTAATCAATTGTAACTGCAGAGATTATAGGAGGACAGTGACAAAGTGGAATTTTGATACTAAAATACTCAATACAAGTTACTCACTCATAAGATGCTCAATCTCACTCGTTTATGTCTCTCTTAATATCTTGTATGGTTTTGGATCACATGATGCTCAATTGTTGATTTGTGATTGATGAAATACAAACTTGACCTCAATTCATGTTAATTCTGTCAATGATTCTTGAACTCTTTTGAATTATTGAACCCCCTCAGCATAATCATCTTGATCCCAAAAAAAAATCCCATGAAAAGAAGAGGAAATATGTGAACCAATAATGAAAATATTGTCTCAATTGAACAAGTTGATTGAAAGTTATGAGTTTTCAAGTTATCAAAGTAAACCACTCAAATCTTTTTTCTAATACCTTGTCGTGTCGGCAATGGGACTTGAGTTTTATAGGAAAATGGAAGGCATGGGATCATAGGGCTCTAGATTATGCCTTGATCCCATGGCCCCTAGCCTTGTTCTCTTCCTCACCCCATCTCGCGTACAATAGGGTTATATTGGTTGGTTGCTGCCCCATGCTGCCACCCTACACACCACCTCAATTGACACCCACTTTTAGCTTCAAAACTTCTTCCCCTGACTTTCCTTTACTTTTTGTGGCTAGCATTTGCCCTCTGCTTCATCTTCTTTGTGTAGCCTGTTGGTTCCACCACAGAGCTTGGATTTGGGGATTTTTGCCCTCCTCCTCTTTGGTCACGAGAAGAGCCACCCCTAAGCTTACGGGGTCAAGCCAAGAGCAATCAACATGGTTGTGAGGCTCGTTGTGACCTCCTTCTATGGGATCCATTTGCATCAGCAACCTACTTTCTCCACAGGGTTAGCATGTTGTGTGGATCGATGCAGCGGGAGAGACAAAGCTCTGACCGCATGATTGTAGTCAAATGATGAATACAACAATTTGATGACATGACCATTCATCCCCTCAACCCATGCACTAGTGCATTGGAAGAGGCTCAACCAATGGATCTGCACACAGGTCCATGGTCAACAATCCATGATTTTTTCCAATACAGTATTATCTTACTCTATATCACCAAAACTCCCAAACTGTAATAACCCTGACCTGGGTTATGAGTTAACCTTGTTTGTTTTGGCTAGTTAAGTTTCTTAGAACTTTAATATAATCCTCTAAGGTATTTTTTTATCATGTGACAAACTTATGTTTCAAGTTTGGTCTTGATTGAATGTTGTTCGAGCAATGTTCCTTTGTTTTGGACCAAAGTGCAATTTACCTAAGATGAGGGGTTATATTGCAAAATGTCACATGTTGAAAGTTCTTTAAGTGATTTAGAATCATAAGAGATAGAATTATGCTAAGTGGTGGCTTGTGGAAAGCCTAAATGCCAATTTTGAACTTGTTTGAATAATGCTAGTACCTTGTGCACCAATTTTGATACAAATTGTAATTTACCCAATATGTAGGATTGATATGCATATTACCACCTCTACAGTGTCCCTACTTCCTCTATGTATCATTTAGAGGAGAGATAAAGAAGGAGACACCGTGTTTAAATCATTTATGAGTGGTAGTATTCTTGGTGATGAAAAAACCAAGAAAGGGGTTCAATGTGAAACCCGAAATTTGAGTTGTATCGAGTTGTAGACTTGATATGGGAGTGCCTATCAGCCAAGGATCCATAGAATAGATCCCATATCGGTTTTTGGACTATTGTAAAAGGCCATGATGGGCAAAGCACCTCAAGAAGGTGATATGTATCAGTTTACAACTTCCTTAGAAAAGTTGTATCGGGTTGTGAATAAAGTGGTGATTGAGTTAAGATATATTATCCAACAAAGATAAGTAATGGCCGAAATATCATTTCTAGATTATCCTCAAGTGTTTTTCATGTCAACATATATATATATATATATATATATATATATATATATATATATATTTGTGTGTGTGTGTATGCATGCATGGACACATGTCAACCATGCATGGCCACGTGTCACCTAGTAGTATATGGTGATGACACCTCTTATACACTCTCTCACGAACCCCAATTATAAATACCTCTCCTTTCACCTATTAGTGAAAGTTTACGAATCTTACAACTCTCTTTCTTTGAGATATCATACATACCCTCTTATATATCATGCATAGTAGCTCAAGGAGCAAGGGGAGCTTGAGCACCAAGCCTAAGGTGAGGCCATGGTCATCTTCAACCTTGGTTGAAGCATGATTCTCATGTTATAGTTATTCCTTTCTTTTCTTCTTCACCAAGTTCTTATCTATGGTGATTCTTTGCATATAGAGGAGTTGTGAATGAGTATTGAACATGTGATAGTTCATCTCCTACCTTGGGAATGTGGAGATTTGGAGCTTGGAGCTTTGAATTTGTTATTAAGGCAGGTTATATAACTTGAACCCAAACATGTTATTACTCACCATTTTTATTGCTATATTTGATGATCTACTTTCAATTCTGATATTTTATTGAATACTTGATATATCTATGAGTTCTAATAGTTTCTTAGACTTGTTATCCATGTACTAGAATAAGTAGAATGAAGGTCTAGAGCTTGAAGATGATGGTATCACCGTACAAAGTGATATCGGGTTCAAGCACACAAGCAAGCACCTCTAAACTGATATGGTAATGCACATACACCACTAAAACGATATGGATATTAGTTTATACTTCCTTGCACGATATGGTGATGAAGTATACACCCTATGCACGATATGGTGTCAAACATACACCTTTTGCATGATATGGTGTCAACCATACACCTTTTGCACTATATGGTGTCAACCATACACCTTTTGCACGATATGAGGTCAAGCATACACCTTATGCACGATATCGGGTTGAAGCATGCACCTCCAACCCGATATGGTGATGAAACCCTATATGATATGAAAATCGATATACCTTGGAATCCCACACCCCTATCGATTTGTACAATGGGTTGTAAAAGGTTTAAACACAGTTGTCTAGCTTGTCACTCAACCCAACGATAGGTCGATGCCTTGAAGGAATGAAAAAGGTAAGATCATAAGGGGATAACACGATATGCAAACCCTAATTTAAGAAACCTGATATGTATGACACACACATACACCTCTTTGCCCGATATGGTGTGGAGCATACACACACCTCTTTGCCCGATATGGTGTGAAGCACACACACACCTCTTTGCCCAATATGGTGTGAAGCACACACACACCTCTTTGTCCGATATGGTGTGAAGTGCACACACACCTCTTTAAGTGCGCGCACACCTCTTTGCCTGATATGGAGGCACACATACACCTCTTGCCCGATATGGAAACAAACATACACCTCTTGCCCGATATGGAGGCACACATACACCTCTTGGGTGATATGGGTAGCAAGAATACACCTCTAAACCGATATTGGATTAAGCATGCACCTCTTGGACGATATGGTGTTGAGTATACACCTCTAAAAGGATATGGTGGGTAACCCAATACACTAGATGACGAAAGTGGTAAGGTGGTTAATACCCTAGAACATGTGATGGCCAATACACCAAAGTATGGTGGGGCCAATATCTTCAAGTGAGGTGAGGATGTTACACCCATGTAGGGTGAAGGTGATACACCATATGATTGGTAAGATTGATACCTTTATGGGTAAGGGTATGAGGGATATGATGATGCCTAGCTCGATATACACCTAACACAATACATGTGTTCAACGTGACATACATGATTTAACCCGATATACCTTATAAAGGTGAGGGGAAAACACTCTTAGAAGTGATGAGTGTAACACCAAGTAATGGTGTGGCTAATACCTTGATAAGTGAAACACCTAAAGTGGTTGATAATGGTCAACCCTATATCAATAATGCCTTAACCCGAGATGAGTCCATGTCACTTGATGATAGTTTGGTAATTCAAGTGTGTGACTTATGTCCAATACACTACATGATATATTTTATGAGTTAGTGCATAAAGTAATAGGATAGGAAATACCCTAATACAAGATAAGTTGATGAACTTAAGTAAGTTAAAAGTGATGAGGAAAGTGATACACCAAGGCATGATAAATATCACATCCAGCACCTGAAGGTTGACACACCTTGATGCACCTCAAATCTAATATACTTAGATGAGTAGCACATGAAGTGTGTCATGTCAATTGTTACATTAAGATGTAATGAGTTTAATGCACTTTGATAAGTGTAGGGTAACATACCTTGAGAAAGGGTTAAGCCAAGTTAATAAAGTATGATGTAATCAACATCCCAGTGAGGATGAGAGAGAAACTCATATTTTGCATTGATAATCATTTAATGATAAATGATGAGAATAAATAAGTATGATTGAATACTTATGATATAAATGTATGCTCCTAGATGTATGGAGCAATGAATTAGGGTTTGGATTGATAATATGAATTTGAAACCCTATTCGGCTATAAGGGGAAACCCTAACCCTAATAATGGGAAGGTTGTATTTCTCTTATTGCATAAGCCTTGTGAGACATGTTATATACTTATATAACATATCTAATGTTTATGCGGTCTGATGACCTAAAAAATATTTTTTGCCGAGTGAGAGGTGACAAGATGTTTAATGGGCCTTGTAAGCCATGTGAATAATTGTTGCCTTGTGAGAGGTAACAAGATGTTTAATGAGCCTTGTGAGCCATGTGAATAGTTGTTGCCTAGTGAGAAGTGACAAGATGTTTAATGGGGCTTGTGAACCATGTGAATGTTGTTGCCTAGTGAGAGGTGACAAGATGTTTAAATGGGCCTTGTGATCCATGCAAAATACTTGTGCAACAAGTGTGATATATACATGGGTTTGAGGACCTAGAGGTAACGGTTGTCTGATAAGAGGTGACATTGTTCAGTGATGAACTAAGGGTTGAATACCCAGATCATATAATCATGATGATGATAATGATTAAGGGTTAAGAATCCCCAATAATATGATAAGGGACTGAGATCCTGAGTGTTATGTATCTAAATGTGTTCCAAAGATTAGAAAAATACTTGATAGATGTATTACACCTTTCTTTGTAGCATTTGTTTATGATTGATGTGTATAACTTATTTGATGATAAAAGAATACTATAATGCACTTAATATATCATTGGAACCATAATATGTAGTTTCCCTGGCCATAGATCCATCAGAGTTAGAATTTGCTGAAATGGTGAAACATGTTTTCCCCACGGGATTACCTAGAGAGCATATTTTTTAATATGTGGGGGCATGATCTTGGACGGCCATATGTGAGCCGATCCCCTTACATCCACAATCTTGGGGACTGTCTATATGCCATATCCTGGCTTGAGTGCGATTGCGGTCGTAGACTCAGTAATGAGCACAGTGAACTGGCTCGTGGCTCAGAGTATGGCTATATGCCATGACTCAATAATTTTATGCCAGGGAAGGTTGTAGGTCTATTTTTTCCCTAAAGAGAGTGCATGTTGTGGCTGTAACTCTAAGCAAAGATGCCATTATACCCTGGCAAGCTTTTTTGTAGTTTGACACGGGATGACACTGCCAGTGGTCTCGTACTAACCGAGATGGGTTAGGTAATGGCAACTGACTCTTCCACTGACCTTGTATGGTACCGACTTGTGAGAAGTTTGTGGTCGGTTGGAGCATGAGCGGTATATCTCATCTCCTCGGGGCATAAGTGTGATTGTAAATATGTAATCAACCGTGTAGTGTATTTGCTTAAGGATCAAATATGGAAAACATTGGTTGATGTACACTTTGTTTATACATCTTAATGGATAGATGTTATACATGTTTCTTTATATTCCTTATAAAGTGAATAGATGATTTATTGCTCTATCATAGATAGATGCATTACTTTAAGAGAAGAGATTACTCTATTCTACGTATAACAGTGATGAATCTTACTTGTTAAAATAAAAGAACCTCTGCTCAGTTTCATACTGCTTACCTGTGATAATAATATCGTTGACGGAGAGTTATATCTCTCGTTGGGACAATTGTCTCACCTCGTGGGATCCACCTTTTTTTAAGGTGGACATGCACGAGGGGGTAGAGACAGTACGACTGAGGAAGAACCACAACAGCCGGGGCAGTAGTAATATCTTAGGTTGAGTGTACTGTCTATCGTGTCTTGTAGATAGAAGTCCTATGTGTCGTCTTTGTACTCTCACGTCCTTGGAGTCAGTACGTAAAGGTTTTATCAACAATCTGAGATTTTAGCTTGTATGCCTCGAAGTTTTGTGTTGCTTCAGTATATGTTTTAACAAAACAATTGTTATATGTTATCCTCGAGATGAGATGGTACAATGTATGTACAATGTAAACCCTGATGTATATAAAGTTTTGGTTCTTTCATTAAGAGTTTCCTAGAAGAGGATCTCTTTACAAAATGGTTTTAATTTTTAGTGATTTTGTTAATGTGTTGCTTATGGTTATTCCATAATTATTTACTGGTGATGGCTTGATTTGATGTCGGGTCATCACAAAGTTTTGGTATCAGAGCTTAAGATTCACTGAGTCTACAGAGACATAGGACTAAGGTATTGAGTTTGTTCTAGTGTCCTCCAGTATACCATATAGTGACTTCTGCTTATGCAGAAGAAAGGGTGAAATTTAAAAATGACTGGAGAGCATGAGGAACACGTTGCTAAGAGCAATGTTGTTGAACCAGGTTAGGGTGCAAGGGAGCATGCAAGAGAAGAACGAGTGCCTGAGAATTCCCATCTTGACCTAGTCAAGATAGAGAATCATGCTTTTTATACTCTTGTTGGGCAGGTTAGGACAATAGCGATACATATAGTAGACTGGATACTAGCATTACAACCTAGGTTACTAGTCCTCAATGTAGAAACTTTGGGTTCTGAAAGGGTTCTTGAATGATATAGTCATGTTGGAACAGTGGAAAATGTGGGAAGGATTAACATATGGAAAGAAAATAGACTCTGCCATAAGTATAGACAGATAGTACATATGTGATGGCAATGCCCAAGGAGGGGAAATAAGCTAAGAATTAAGGAAAGGTCTCTACAATTCTAGAGACATTTGCCTATTTGTCTAAAAAGCCAAAGTTTTTGGTGCCACCATTGCAATAAATGCCTAGTGTACTAGGGCAGTAGTCACTAAGTAAAGGCAAAAGTCATAACTTTCCACCTGTAAGAACTCCGGGCTTAGCTTCTACATCGGTAATAAGACCAATAAGACCACGGTACAAGGACAAGACATGTTATAGATATGGATATGTTGAGCATACTAAACCCTTTTGTTCAAAAAGAAGAGAGGAAATGACCCAACAACTAAGGTAGACTCAGCAGGTCTTACGGAAGTTACAACCCAATAGTGTAAAAAGGCAAAAGTAACAACATGAAACAACTAGACTCTATGTTTTGAGTCAACCTGAAGTGGTAGATGACCGCGAGCGGTGACAATCAGATTGAGCTTTTTCATTCTAATATGTCTTCTCTTGATTTTATCTGATAATCATAAGAAGGATTGTTGTTGTTGACTTTCCTTTGGTTGTCCTATGGGAACATGGGGAAGAAATGATGAGGAATATAATTTATATTCTGTCCAATATTCTTTTAAATGCTTTATAATTGCTTTTGTCCATATAAAAGAGGCAGAGATGTAAATGAGATGTATGGAGAAAACTAGGGATATTAAGTTGTATGACTTGGATGATATGAAAAGTAAAGTATACAATGTAAAACAAGGTGCATACTACCTAATCTCAGTACTTGCATACCTTGTCCGGGTATTCAACTATTGAAGGTAGGGTAAGTATGGAACTCTTAGATTGCTATCTTTCTGATTACTCTGATCAAGTAATCATTTTGAGACAATCTAAAGAGCATAATGAAATTGAAAATATGGCACAGATGTTTCTATCACATCCTAAGTCTAATAAAATGGAATCTGAGATTATCTCAGATCAACCTGTGAGCATGAGAAAGTACAAAATACAATTCTCATGATAAGTGAAAGGGAACGAGGAAGATTATCCTTGTTCAAATAAAGAATATGTGAAGGATAATGATCTCTTCCATAATGTGAAAATGAGAAATGTGATAAAATAATAAAATGAACATGTTAGACAATAACAAAGAAAGGAGTGATAATATGTAATCATCCTTATAATTCCTATGCTGATGGCAAGGAACCTAGTATGAAACAAGAGTAAATGACTCATGAACAGTTGAAAGTTCATATAATAGTCTGAGGAGATGATAATCTCTTCTCTTTGATAAACAACCCTGGGTGATGATGGGGTGATATGAGGAATATGTTTCTTTGTGTTCTTTCCTTTTAAGGACATGGAAATCAAGTGAGTCTTATGACACGATGTGCATGCGTTATAAGTGTTCTATTGATGGATATTTGTAAAAGTATCAGTTCGTCTTGGACTTTGGTTCCAAGATAAAGATATGTGTAATAATTAATGTCTAAGATGAAAGAAAGATCCTTTTGTATGTTTGGTTTTGGTAATAACAACAGAAGATGGAAATGGTGGGGATGTGATGTGATTTTGACACATGTGACAGATACCAAGGTAAGGAATTCTGGTATCCAAGAAGTGTCAGGTGATATGAGAAAATGAGAACATGATTCCTGATAAGATGATTAATGTTTGGTTACCTAGAACGGCCAACTTTGAGATCAGTCTAGTTACATACTATAGTATGGATACCATATGTTAGGAGTTTATGCTCTACATAAACATAACATCGATAAAGATGTATTAATTGAAGGAAAATTGTAGAATCATCTTGGGAATAGCTTATCAAGCTAAAAATAATTTCTTAGAATATCCCTATATAGATCTTTTGAGGAAGCTTATACATAAAATCTAGAGATACCTCTGAGATAGTTCTTATTTAATAAGTAGCCTCTCCTTATGACAAGAAAATAAACAGCTAACGAGATAGTTGGTACAAGTCATAAGAAAGTTTAGTATTGTGTCAGCAGATTAGAGTGGCACAACAGATGTATGATAAGACTTGCAGTCCCAAGTGGGTGACAGAATGTAACTCTGGTCTTTCCTTGGAGATAAAATGTTAAACTAAATGAGGAGTATGGAAGACTCCCAAGCTCAATAATATTATTATATAAAATATGTAAGTTAAGGAAGTGACAAATTAATGAGGTTTGACACCCAAATTATTCAAAGTATGAATAGTACTTCTCTGACTTAGAAAGTGTTACCTTACACAGAAGTGGCACTACATTCATTAATGAAAGGACAGTTGAGTATGTGTCATGTATGATAGATTCTATGATGACCTTAAATGGAAAGACTTTGTGCTGACCAAAGTTCTATGGCATCTCCATGAAATCCAGATGTTATGTGGAGGCTTGATGATATGATGTATGAATAACAATTGTCTCCCTTCATCTGGGATTTCGGGGACGAAATCCTTGTTAGGGGTTTATAACTTGTAATGACCCTGACCTGGGTTATGAGTTAACCTTATTTGTTTTGGCTAAGTAAGTTGCATAAAACTTTAATATAATCCTCTAAGGTGTTTTGTTATCATGTGACAAAATTATGTTTCAAGTTTGGTCCTGATTGAATGTTGTTTGAGCAATGTTCCTTTATTTTGGACCAAAGTGTAATTTACCCAAGATGATGGGTTATATTGCAAAATGTCACATTTTGAACGTGTATTAAGTGATTTAGAATAATAAGAGAGAGAATAATGCTAAGTTGTGGCTTTTGGAAAGCCTAAATGCCAATTTTGAACTTGTTTGAATAATGTTAGTACCTTGTGCACCAATTTTGGTACAAATTGTAATTTACCCAAAATGTAGGTTTGATATGCATATAACCACCTCTACAATGTCCCTACTTCCTCTATGTATCATTTAGAGGATAGAGAAAGAAGTATACACCATGTTTGAATCATTTATGAGTGGTAGTATTCTTGGTGATGAAAAGATCAAGAAAGGGGTTGAATGTGAAACCCTAAACTTGAGTTGTATCGAGTTGTAGACTTGATATGGGAGTGCCTATCGGCCAAGGAGCCATTAAAGATATTCCATATCGGTTTGTGGACTCCTGGAAAAGTCCATGATGGGAAAATCACCTCAAGGAGGTGATATGTATTGCTTTACAACTTCCTTAGAAAAATTGTATCGGGTTGTGAATAAAGTGGTGATTGAGTTGAGATATCTTATCCAACAAGATAAGCAATGGCCGAAATATCATATCTAGATTATCCTCAAGTGTTTTTCATGTCAAGATATATATATATATATATGTATGCATGCATGGACACATTTCAACCATGCATGGCCACATGTCACCTAGTAGTATATGGTGATGACACCTCTTGTACACTCTCTCTCATGAACCCCAATTATATATACCTCTCCTTTCACCTAGTAGTGAAAGTTTACGAACCTTACAACTCTCTTTCTATGAGATATCATGCATACCCTCTTAGATATCATGCATAGTATCTCAAGGAGAAAGGGGAGCTCGAGCACCAAGCTTAAGGTGAGGCCATGGTCATCTTCAACCTTGGTTGAAGCATGATTCTCGGGTTATAGTTATTCCTTTCTTTTTTTCTTCAACAAGTTCTTATCTATGGTGATTCTTTGCATATGTAGGAGTTGTGAACGAGTCTTGAACCTGTGATAGTTCATCTATTACCTTGGCAATGTGGAGCTTTAGAGCTCGGAGCTTTGAAGATGTTCTTAAGGTGGGTTATATAACTTGAACCCAAACATATTATTACTCACCATCTTTCTTGCTATATTTGATGATCTACTTTCAATTCTGAGATTTTCTTGAATACTTGATAAATCTATGAGTTCTAATAGTTTCTTAGACCTATTATCCATGTACTAGAACAAGTAGAACGAAGGTCTAGAGATTGAAGATGTTGGTATCACCTTACAAAGTGATATCACGTTCAATCACACAAGCAAGCACCTCTAACCTGATATGGTGATGCACGTACACCACTAAAAGATATGGATATGAGTTTATACTTCCTTGCACTATATGGTGATGAAGTATAAAACCTATGCACGATATGGTGTCAACCATACACCTTTTGCATGATATGGTGTCAACCATACACCTTTTACACGATATGAGGTCAAGCATACACCTTATGCATGATATCGGGTTGAAACACGCACCTCCAACCCGATATGGTGATGGAACCCTATATGATATGAAAACTGATATACCTTGGAACCCCACACCCCTATCAATTTGTACAATGGGCTGTAAAAGGTTTAAACACAGTTGTCTAACTTGTCACTCAACCCAACGATAGGTTGATGCCTTGAAGGAATGAAAAAGGTATGAGCATAAGGGGCTAACCCAATATGCAAACCATAATTTGAGCAACCCAATATGTATGACACACACATACACCTATTTTCCCGATATGGTGTGGAGCATACACACACCTCTTTGCCCGATATGGTGTGGAGCATGCACACACCTCTTTGCCCGATATGGTGTGAAGCATATACACACCTCTTTACCCGATATGGTGTGAAGCACACACACACCTCTTTGCTCGATATGGTGTGAAGCACACACACCTCTTTTCCCGATATGGAGACACACATACACCTTTTGCCTGATATGGAAACAAACATACACCTCTTGCCCGATATGGAGGCACACATACACCTCTTGGGCGATATGGGTAGCAAGTATACACCTCTAAACCGATATTGGGTTAAGCATACACCTCTTGGATGATATGGTGTTCAATATACACCTCTAAAAGGATATGGTGGGTAACCCAATGCACTATATGACAAAAGTGGTAAGGTGGTTAATACCCTAGAACATGTGATGGCCAATACACTAAAGTATGGTATGGCCAATATCTTCAAGTGAGGTGAGGATGTTACACCCATGTAGGGTGAAGGTGATACACCATATGATTGGTAAGGCTGATACCTTGATGGGTAAGGGTATGAGGGATATGATGATGCCTAGCTTGATATACACATAACACAATACATGTGTTCAATGTGGCATACATGATTTAACCCGATACACCTTGTAAAGGTGAGGGCAAACACTCTTAGGAGTGATGAGTGTAACACCAAGTAATGGTGTGGCTAATACCTTGATAGGTGAAACACCTAAAGTGGTTGATAATGGTCAACCCTATATCAATAATGCCTTAACCCGAGATGAGTCCATATCACTTGATGATAGTTGGGTAATTCAAGTGTGTGACTTATGGCCAATACACTACAGGATAAATGTGATGAGTTAGTGCATAAAGTATTAGGATGGGAAATACCCTAATACAAGATAAGTTGATGAACTTAAGTAAGTTAAAAGTGATGAGGGAAGTGATACACCAAGGCATGATAAATATCACATCCAACACCTCAAGGTTGATACACCTTGATGCACCTCAAATCCAATATACTTGGATGAGTAGCACATGAAGTGTGTCATGTCAATTGTTACATTAAGATGTAATGAGTTTAATGCACTTTGATAAGTGTAGGCTAACATACCTTGAGAAAGGGTAAAGCCAAGTTAATAAAGTATGATGTAATCAATATCCTAGTGAGGATGAGAGAGAAACTCATACTTTGCGTTGATAATCATTTAATGATAAATGATGACAATAATAAGTATGATTGAATACTTATGATATCAATGTATGCTCCTAGATGTGTGGAGCAATGAATTAGGGTTTGGATTGATAATATGAACTTGAAATCCTATTCGGATATAAAGGGAAACCCTAACCCTAATAATGGGAAGGTTGTATTTCTCTTATTGCATAAGCCTTGTGAGACATGTTAAATACTTGTATAACAAGTATAATGTTCATGTGGTATGATGACCTAAAAGATATTTTTTGCCTAGTGAGAGGTGACAAGATGTTTAATGAGCCTTGTAAGCCATGTGAATAGTTGTTGCCTAGTGAGAGGTGACAAGATGTTTAATGAGCCTTGTAAGCCATGTGAATAGTTGTTGCCTAGTGAGAGGTGACAAGATGTTTAATGGGCCTTGTGAGCCATGTGAATAGTTGTTGCCTAGTGAGAGGTGAAAAGATGTTTAAATGGGCTTTGTGAGCCATGTGAAATACTTGTGCAACAAGTGAGATATATACATAGGTCTAAGTACCTAGATGTCACAGTTACCTGATAAGATGTGACATTTCTCAGTGATGAACTAAGGGTTGAATACCTAGATCATATAATGATGATGATGATAATGATTAAGGGATAAGAATCCCTAGTAATATGATGAGGGACTGAGATCCTGAGTGTTATGTATCTAAATGTGTTCCAAAGATTAGAAAAGTACTTGATAGATGTATTACACCTTTCTTTGTAGCATTTGTTTATGATTGATGCTTATAACTTGTTTGATGCTAAAAGAATAATGTAATGAACTTAATATATCATTTACACCATAAAATGTAGTTGCTCTGGCCATAGATCCATCAGCGTCAGAATTTGCTAAAATGGTGAAATAGGTTTTTCCCATGGGATTACCTGGAGTGCATATTTTTGAATATGTGGGGGCGTGAGCTTGTACGGTCATATGTGAGTTGATCCCCTTACATACACAATCTTGGGGATTGGCTATATGCCATATCCTGGCTCGAGTACGACTGCGGTTGTAGACTCAATAATGAGTACGGTGAACTGGCCCGTGGCTCAGAGTATGGCTATATGCCATGACTCAATAATTTTATGTCGGGGAAGGTTGTAGGTCTGTTGTTTCCCTGAAGAGAGTGCATGTTGCAGTTGTAACTCTAAGCAAAGATGCCACTATACCCTGGCAAGCTTTTTTGCAGTTTGACATGGGATGTCACTGCCAGTGGTCTCGTACTAACCGAGACGGGTGAGGTCATGGCAGTCGGCTCTTCCATTGACCTTGTATGGTACTGACTTGTGAGAAGTTTGTGGTTAGTTGTAGCATGAGCAGTATATCTCATCTCCTAAGGGCATAAGTGTGATTGTAAATATGTAATCAACCGTGTAGCGTATTTTCTTAAGGATTGAATACGGAAGACATTGGTTGATGTACACTTCATTTATACATCTTAATTGGATAGAGGTTATACATGTTTCTTTATATTCCTTGTAAAGTGAATAGATGATTTATTGCTCTATCATAGATAGTTGCATTTACTCTGTTCTGCTTATAATAGTGATTAATCTTACTTGTTAATATAAAAGAACCTCTGCTCAATTTCATATTGCTTACTTGTGATAATAATATTGTTGGAAAAGTGTTATATCTGTCGCTGGGACAATTGTGTCACCTAGTGAGATCCACATTTTTTTAAGGTGGACGTGCACAAGGGGGTAGAGACCATACTGCAGAGGAAGAACAACAACAACATGGGTAACAGTAACATCTCAGGTTGAGTGTATTGTCTGTCGTGTCTTGTAGACAGAAGTCCTTTGTGTCATCTCTGTACTTTCAGGTCCTTGGAGTCAGTATGTAAAGGTTTTATCAACAATATGAGATTTTGGCTTGTATGCCTCAAATTTTTATGTTGCTTAAGTATATGTTTTGATAAAGTAATTGTTACATGTTATCCTCAAGATGAGATGGTAAAATGTATGTACAATTTGAACCCTGATGTATATAAAGTTTTGGTTCTTTCACTAAGAGTTTCCTAGAAGAGGATCTGTGGCGAAGTGTTCAAACAAAACATCATTAACTAAGCGGAAGCAATAATTATCAATGGATTACCAAAAATCACTAAAAATTAAAACCTTTTTCAAAGAGATCTAATTCCAGGAAACTCTTAAAAACAAGAACCAAAGTGTTACATGTACATACCATGTACCATCTCTTCTCGAGGATTACATGCATCAATTGCTCAGTTAAGTCTACACATGAGCAATACACAACCTCGAGGCATTTAAACCAAAATATTAGATTGATTATGAAAACACTAAGTACAAACTCCAAGGACCTGAGAGTAGAGAGATGACACATAGGACTCTTATCTATAAGACATGACAATCAATATCTCCACCTGAGATGTTACTACTGTCCTTGATACTGTTGTCCTTTCCCTATAGTATGGTTCTTACCTCCTCGTCCTCGTCCACCTAAAAATGTTGGATCCCATGGGGGTGAGATAATTGAAAATTGTCCCAGCGAGAGATATAACTCTCTGCCAGAAACATTATTATTTCAGTTTAATAGAATAAAACTGATCAGAAGATAAGTAGCTAGAATATTCTCATATTTTAAAGCATTGCAACTATCCATGATAGAACAGTAATTCATCTATTCACTTTATAAGGAATATAAAGAACATGTATATCATTTATCCATCTTACTGTATCAACATCTCTAGCTTATCTTGAGATACTCATTATCATGGTATGTCATCCATGAATCATTCTCATTCATGTCTATTAACCTTAGCCAATCTGTTAGCCAGATATTGGATTGTTCCAGCCACGTGAGTACACATCATCATATTATGTCCAGGCATTGGACCATACCAATTCTATGCAAACATTCCAGGCATTGGACTATGCCAATCCTATGTAAATATTCCATGCATTGGACTATGCCAATCCTATGCAACATTCTAGGCATTGGACTATGCCAATCCTATGCAACCATTCCAGGCATTGGATTATTAACAATCTTGTGCAATTATTCCAGGTATTAGTTTATTACAAATCCTGTGCAATTATTCTAGGTGTTGGTTTATTACCAATCCTGTGCAATTATTCCAGGTATTGGGTTATGACCAATCATGTGATATTATTCCAGGTATTGGGTTATGACCAATCCTGTGATATTATTCCAGGTATTGGGTTATGACCAATCCTGTGATATCATTCCAGGTATTGGGTTATGACCAATCATGTGATATTATTCCAGGTATTGGGTTATGACCAATCCTGTGATATTATTCCAGGTATTGAGTTATGACCAATCATGTGATATTATTCCAGGTATTGGGTTATGACCAATCCTGTGATATTATTCTAGGTATTGGGTTATGACCAATCCTGTGATATTATTTCAGGTATTGGGTTATGACCAATCTTGTGATATTATTCTAGGTATTGGGTTATGACCAATCCTATGATATTATTCCAGGTATTGTACTATGTCAATCATGTGCATCCATTCCAGGCATTGGACTATGCCAATCATGTGCACCATAATTGAATACCACATCACCTTTACTAGGTATTATACCTTGGCCAAGCCATCATACTTATTCACATCCTTTATATAATTCAAGTATTCCTCTTATCTTCTTTAAGCTTATTCAAAACACTATAGCCCTTATTTGGCTATTAACAATAAGCATGCCTGATTAAGATTTCATTATTATTATTGTATCCATTTATTATTATTACTATGTTATTAAGTTTCCATTTCCTAGTTTATTTGAATATTATCATTGCTTACATGAAACTTTTATTAACATCTTGTCACCTTTCACTAGGAAACAACTATTCACATGGCTCACAAGGCCCATTAAACATCTTGCACCTTTTACTGGGCAACAACTATTCACATGGCTCACAAGGCCCATTAAACATCTTGTCACCTTTCACTGGGCAACAACTATTCACATGGCTCACAAGGCCCATTAAACATCTTGTCACCTTTCACTAGGCAACAACTATTCACATGGCTCACAAGGCCCATTTAAACATCTTGTCACCTCTCACTAGGCAACAACTATTAGGGTTAGAGTTTTTCCTTTATAGCCGAATAGGGTTTCAAGTTCATATTATCAATTCAAACCCTAAATCATTGCTCCACACATCTAGGAGCATACATTAATATCATAAGTATTTAACCATACTTATTTATTCTCATCATTTATCATTAAATGATAATCAACACAAAGTATGAGTTTCTCTCTCATCTTTTCTAGGATATTGATTACATCATACTTTGTTATCTTGGCTTAACCCTTTCTCAAGGTATGTTAGCCTACACTTATCAAAGTGCATTACATCTTAATGTAATAATTATCATAACACACTTCATGTGTTACTCATCCAAATATATTGGATTTAGGGTACATCAATGTGTATCAACCTTGAGGTGTTGAATGTGATATCTATCACATCCTAATGTTTCACTTCCCTCATCACCTTGATCTTACTTGAGTTCATCAACTTATCTTTTATTAGGGTAATTCTCATCCTAATACTCTATGCACCAGTTCATCACATACCATGTAATGTATTGGTCATAAGTCACTCATTTGATTTATTCAACCATTATTGATATAAGATTATCCATTATCAGGAATAGGGTTTCCCTTCTTTATCAATTAGGGTTTTGCATAATCTCACTCTATGCTGGGGTTTCACATGACATCACCCTATATTAGGGTTAGGGTTTCCCAATTCATATCAATCAGTGTTACTCTTCCCCTTACACAAATTAGGGCTAGGTTTTCAAATTAGGGTTTCATAATGCATAACATCACCCTGGATTAGGGTTTCATATCACATTACCATGTATCATGGTTTCACATTACATCCTTACCTTAAATTAAGGTTTCTTATAACATTTCCCCTAAAATTAGGGTTTCATGTAGCTTTACCCAAAATTAGGTTTTCATGAAGCATTCCCTTAAATTAGGGTTTTTCATTAAACACCCTAAATTAAGGTTACACCATCACCCTATATTAGGGTTTCACCTAGCGTTACCTTAAATTAGGGTTAGAGTTCATCAACCTTTTCAATAAGGGTTTCATGATCTCATCATAATGGATTAAACCCTAATTACATATCTTATTCATGTTGAAAATTTTGAATATTAATCACTACATGATTATCACTCATTTATAAGTTTCTCTCTCTCATCCTCTCAAGGAGGTTGATTACTTTAATCTTAATTAGATTGAATCAACTTGAATGAAGAGTTGACATAGTGTATTAAGTCATTGCTTCCATAAGCATCAAAGGTTAACCACTCTAAAGGTACTAATCACCTAAGTAACTTGAAGGTACAACCATTGTAATTACCTTTGATAAACATCATCAACAATCATGGGGTTGATTAACCTTTCATAGCTTTGAGACTATTAGATCGCCAAAAGGTTTTGTTACTTTTGGACCTTCAAACAGTTTTGACCTCCTTGACCTTCAAACGGTCTTGGAGTCACATGACCTTCAAATGGTCTTAGAGTATTTTGACCTTCAATCGGTCTTGATCAATTGTAAATCGAATCAGCTCATTCAGTTTTGAAACCGAATCAATCCATTCGATCTTGAAACTGAATTCTCCATTCGGTTTTGAAACTGAATCATCAACCCTTCGATCTTGAAATCGAATCACCCATTCGGTCTTGAAACCGAATCCTCCATTCGGTCTTGAAACCGAATGCAATCTATTAGGTCTAGGGTTTACAATCAATGGACCCTACAACATTGAAATCATTCATCAATTGAACTATTGAAAGCACATTAGATTGTAACCCTGGGATTTTCAACCAACCACCACAATAAACCATTGACCTCAAAACGGTCTTAGGACCGTTTGGTCTCAAATGGTTTTGAGACCGTTTGACCTCCAAACGGTCTTGAGACCGTTTGGGTCAAACAACCTTGAAATCAATTCCCTCAATTAGGGTTTCAATCAATTCAATTGATTAGGGCTTGCAATTGGTGGATCATACATACATGGAACCTTTTAAATTTCAATTAATTAGAACCATTGGATTATCATCTTTCACATCAGAAAATAATCTCAAACGGTTTCGAAGTTCCATTTACCCATTCGATCTTGAGGTCTATTACCCATTCAATTTTGAGCTCAATTACTCATTCGATCTTGAAGTCAATTACCCATTCAGTTTTGTACTAATTTACCCATTCGGTTTGAAGTAAATTACCCATTCAATCTTGGGTTCAACTACCCATTCAGTCTTGGGTTCAATTGCCCATTCGGTCTTGAACTCAATTGCCCATTCAGTTTTGAAACTGAATCAATTCAATCAGTTTTGAAACCGAATTAACTCAATCAATTTTGAAAACCAATTTCCCCTTCCTTTGTTGAGGTGTGTGCTTAAGATGACAGCATCATCTTCAAGCTCTAAACCTTCGAAATTAGTTGTGATTCTTATGGTGATTTCAACAATAATCAAAAGGAAATCGAGAGAGAAGAAAAGGTTCAACACAAATTGAATAAATTGCAAGCAATAATGATATTTAAGGGTTCAAGTTATATAACCCGCCTTAAAAATTGAATCCAAGCTTCAAGATTCACGTCCTCAATGGTGAATGAAGCTTTCTCAACCTCCCAAGGCTTGTCCTCAAGTCTTTGAGTGAAAAGAATGACCAAGGTTGAAGATTGAATGAAGAAAAGAAGAAATTCAGCATTGAATTTCGATTTCCATCATGAAATCAAGGTTGAAGATGACTATGGAGCGTAAATACAGGTTGGGGCACGTCCTCCTGTTTCTCCTAAGCTCCTTTGTGCATGGCCAAAGCAAGGAAAGAAAGAAGGGTCAAAAAAGCCTTTCATTTGAGTTGGAAATGAGATGTTTATAAGGGAATTTCAATGAGAGAGAAAATGTTATAATAATCTTTTAATTCCCAAAATTGGTGCCACATACTCCCTTCCATCCCTTTCATACGAGTCCATCTCCCCAACCTTGCAATTCTTCTTCATTATCCATGAATTAAAGAAAAACATATTAAGCACCTTAACCATTATAATAATAATATCCAAAATTGAGTGGATATTACTTTTCCTTTAACTAATGTGAGTGGGCTCTCCACTCACTTAGATATTTCATTGCCTTTGCAAGGAAAAAGGACGTCCATGCTTATTCAAATCAAACCCTTACACTTTTGGTTGGAGGGACTTCCATTAATATATTTATTTTTGCATTAAATTGAATTAGGGTTTCAATTATGCTTAAATCTTAATTATTTTAATATCAAGATTCTCTCTCCTCCATAGTGATTCAAATGAGACGCCCCTCTCATTTTCTTTTCTCTACATGATGCCAAAAAGCATGAGGGACTCTCTAGAAGTGGTATTTTGCATATTGAACCCTAGGTTTTGGATAAATTGCACATTACACCAAAACTAGGTTTTAATGCACAAACATTACTTAACAAACTCTGTCTTGGTACTCAGGCTACCACAAGCCATATCTCTGCATCATTCTCATTCTTATGATGCTTCAAAACTTGAGGAACATTTTCTCATGTAACATTTGCAAGTTAACCCCTCAACTTGGGTAATTTGCACTTTAGTCCAAAATAAGTAAAACATTGTTTCAACATTATTCAAATAGGACCAAAATTGAAACATAAGTTCCTCTTGAGTCTTAATTACTTTTCAAAAGATAAATTTAAGCATATAATTATCTTTATTAAACAAAACATCTAGGGTTATAGCATAACCCAGGTCAGGGATGTTACAATTATAAACCCCTAACAAGGATTTCGTCCCCAAAATCCCAGGTAAAAGGGAAACAAATATTATTCATTCACTATATTATCAGGTCCCCTCATGACATTTTAATGTCATGGAGATGCCATAGAACTTTGATCAAGACAAAGTTATTCCATAGAAGGTTATCATAGAATCAGTCAAACAGGACACATACTCTACTGTCCTTTTCATTATTAACTGTAGAGTCAATTCTGTGTCAGGTAACACTACCTTATTTAACTCAGGTGTCAAACCTCACTAATTTGTCACCCACTTGTTACTACAAATCTTATCATACATTTTTAGCTTTAATAAGCTTTTCCCACAATGATTCTACAATTGTTCCTTCAATTAGTACATCCTTATTGATGTTATGTTTATGCAAAGCATAAAACCCTAACATATGATGTCCATAGTATTTTATATAACTAGAATGATTTCACAGTTGGCCATTCTAGGTAACCAACATAAAACATCTCCTCAAATTATTGCATGAACTTTCAATTGTTCATGTGTCATTCAATCTTATTTCCTCTTAAGTTCCTTACCTTCATCATAGAAATTATAGAGATGATTACATATCACCACATCTCAGAATTATCATTATCATGATTACTAGATCAGGGTATACATCATAATAAACATCCTCTTTTGTTTATAAGTTGATCTATGATTAACTCAGATCTTTTCATATCAATTAAGATGTGGTACAATTATCCATGCCACATCTCAGACTTCATTATGCTCTTTAGATTGTTTCAAAATGACTACTTGATCAGGGTAATCAAAAAGATAGCAATCTAAGAGTGTCATACTTTCCTTACCTTCAATAGATGAATACCTGGCCAGGGTATTCAAGAACTGAAATTAGGTAGTATGCATTTGTTTCATATTATGTTTCATACTTTTAACACCTCTTTAAATTTACTATTTAATATCTCATATTTTCTCTGGGTGTTTCTTTTACATTTATTCTACATGAAAAGAGAAATTTCAAAACATATAAGAGAATATTATTCTGAATATAGATTCTCATCCTTTTTATCTCTTCCTTATGTCCTCATAAGACTAATTAAAGGAAGCTCAACAATAACTACCTTTCTTATAATCAGTAAGCAGAGAGAGGAAAAAGGAAAGATAATTTAGAATGAAAAGTTTTATCTGACATGTTACCTTTACGGGTTATCTAGTGTCTTATATGACCCAATTACATGGAGTCAGTTGTCATATGCTATTGCCTTTGTCCCCTACTACCATAGGTAGATGGACCAAACTGTGACACTTGTCTTCATCCTCGGCTTTCTGCTTCACTAACCTGGGGTCCTTGTGGGTTATGTAGATTATGCCTTGATTGTTGGGTCACCACATTATTTCTTCTTGGACACTGCTGCCTAAAATATCCTATCTATCCACATTTATGGCAAGTTCGGCCCCACTTGATGACCACCGCATTGGTGTACTATTTTGTGGTTGAACTGATGTTACTAAAAACTTTGATTGTTTAGTACCACCAATCCACTCTTCCTGTGACTGTGTAGATCTCCTTTTGAGGTTTGCCTCATGTTTCTTTGTCATAGACCTTTCTATTCTCCGAACTGACTCCACAAATGTGGCAAATCTCTCTCTACTTTCTAACGCAGCTGCCATGATAGACACCTTAGCATTCAATCCTTTCTTCAAAACGTCGAATCTTCTCCTGCTCAGTAGTAGCCATTTGAGGACAAAACCATAAAAGTTCCATAAACTTAACCTCATATTCATTTATTGACATGGTTCCCTACAGAACCTTCTCAAATTGTGAGATCTTTTCATCTAAGTATGTTCTTAGAAAATACTTATTGATGAATTATTGACAAAATTCCTCCCAACCAACCTCTTCATCATTCCTTTTTTACTTCTTCTATGCCCCACCAATGGCCATCACTACCCTTCAAAAGGTATACAGCATGTTTGACTTTGTCAACATCTGGAATACTAAGGATCTTAAAAGCCTTTTCTAACTCAGTGAGCCATAGATCAACATCTGCTGAGTCAGTTGTCCCAGCATATTCTATAGCTCCTACACAATGTAGTCGTTCAAAAGTCTTACCAGACCCATGTCCTTCATTAGGAGTTGGTGCCCTAGGTGCTGGTGCGGGCATCCGGTCTGCCATATGCCTCATTGTGGCCATAAATTCCCTAAATAGAGTATGAATGGCTGGGTTTTCTATCATAGCTTTGTCAAAATGGGGATCCTCATGCACTAATTCCTCCCTTGCCTGATCCCTTGCACCTCCTACTGGTGCAGCAACATTGCCTTCAGCAACAAAATCCTCGTGTTCTCCAGACATCTTTAAGCTATCTCCCTTCTTCTGCATAAGCAGAAGTCACTATAAGATATACTGGAGGACACTAGAACATACTCAATACCTTAGTCCTATGTCTCTATAGACTTAGTGAACCTTAAGCTCTGATACCACTAATTGTGGTGAAGTGTTCGAATAAAACATCATTAACTAAGCAGAAGTGATCATTAGCAACGGATTACCAAAAATCACTAAAAATTAAAACCTTTTTCAAAGAGATCCAATTCCAGGAAACTCGTAACAACAAGAACCAAAGTGTTACATGTACATACCATGTACCATCTCTTCTCGAGGATTACATACATCAATTGCTCTGTTAAGTCTACTCATGAGCAATACACAACCTCGAGGCATTCAAACCAAAATCTCATATTGATTATGAAAACACTAAGTACAGACTCCAAGGACCTCAGAGTATAGAGACGACAGATATGACTCTTATCTATAAGATATGACAGTTAGTATCTCTACCTGAGATGTTACTACTGTCCTTGATGCTGATGTCCTTTCCCTGTAGTATGGTTCTTACCTCCTCATCTTCGTCCACCTAAAAACGTTGGATCCCACGGGGGTGAGATAATTGAAAATTGTCCCAGCGAGAGATATAACTCTCTGCCAGAAACATTATTATTGCAGTTTAATAGAATAAAACTGATCATAGGATAAGTAGTTAGAATATTCTCATATTTTAAAGCATTGCATATATCCATGATAGAACAGTAATTCATCTATTCACTTTAAAAGGAATATGAAGAACATGTATATCATTTATCCATCTTATTGTATCAACATCTCTAGCTTATCCTGAGATACTCATTATCATGGTATGTCATCCATGGATCATTCTCATTCCTGTCTGTTAACCTTAGCCAATCTGTTAGCCAGATATTGGATTGTTCCAGTCATGTGAGTATACATCATCATATTCTGTCTAGGCATTGGACCATACCAATTCTATGCAAACATTCCAGGCATTGGACTATGCCAATCCTATGTAAACATTCCAGGCATTGGACTATGCCAATCCTATGCAACATTCTAGGCATTGGACTATGCCAATCCTGTGCAACCATTCCAGGCATTAGATTATTACCAAGCCTGTACAATTATTCCAGGTATTGGTTTATTACCAATCCTGTGCAATTATTCCAGGTATTGGTATATTACCAATCTTGTGCAATTATTCCAGGTATTGGGTTATGACCAATCCTGTGACATTATTCCATGTATTGGGTTATGACCAATCCTGTGACATTATTCTAGGTATTGGGTTATGACCAATCCTGTGATATTATTCCAGGTGTTGGGTTATGACCAATCCTATGATATTATTTTAGGTATTGGGTTATGACCAATCATGTGATATTATTTCAAGTATTGGGTTATGACCAATCCTGTGATATTATTCCAGGTATTGGGTTATGACCAATCCTGTGATATTATTCCAGGTATTGGGTTATGACCAATCCTGTGATATTATTCCAGGTATTGGGTTATGACCAATCCTGTGATATTATTCTAGGTATTGGGTTATGACCAATCCTGTGATATTATTCTAGGTATTGAACTATGTCAATTTTATGCATCCATTCCAGACATTTGACTATGCTAATCCTGTGCATCGTCACTGAATACCACATCACCTTTACTAGGTATTATACCTTGGCCAAGCCATCATACTTATTCACATCCTTTATATAATTCAAGTATTCCTCTTATCTCCTTTAAGCTTATTCAAAACACTATAGCCCTTATTTGGCTATAAACAATAAGCATGCTTGATTAAGATTTCATTATTATTATTGTATCCATTTATTATTATTACTATGTTATTAAGTTTCAATTTCCTAGTTTATTTGAACATTATCATTGCTTACATGAAACTTTTATAAACATCTTGTCACCTTTCACTAGGCAACAACTATTTACATGGCTCATAAGGCCCATTAAACATCTTGTCACCTTTCACTGGGCAACAACTATTCACATGGCTCACAAGGCCCATTAAACATCTTGTCACCTTTCACTGGGCAACAACTATTCACATGGCTCACAAGGACTATTAAACATCTTGTCACCTTTCACTAGGCAACAACTATTCACATGGCTCACAAGGCCCATTTAAACATCTTGTCACCTCTCACTAGGCAACATCTATTAGGGTTAGAGTTTTCCCTTTATAGCCGAATAGGGTTTCAAGTTCATATTATCAATTCAAACCCTAAATCATTACTCCACACATATAGGATCATACATTAATATCATAAGTATTTAACCATACTTATTTATTCTCATCATTTATCATTAAATGATAATCAACACAAAGTATGGGTTTCTCTCTCATCTTTTCTAGGATATTGATTACATCATACTTTGTTATCTTGGCTTAACCCTTTCTCAAGGTATGTTAGCCTACACTTATCAAAGTGCATTACATCTTAATGTACTAATTATCATAACACATTTCATGTGTTACTCATCCAAATATATTGGATTTAGGGTACATCAATGTGCATCAACCTTGAGGTGCTGAATGTGATATCTATCACACCCTAATGTTTCGCTTCCCTCATCACCTTGATCTTACTTGAGTTCATGAACTTATCTAGTATTAGGGTAATTCTAATCCTAATACTATATGCACCAGTTCATCACATACCATGTAATGTATTGGTCATAAGTCACTCATTTGATTTATTCAACCATTATTGATATAAGATTATCCATTATCAGGAATAGGGTTTCCCTTCTTTATCAATTAGGGTTTTGCATAATCTCACACTATGCTGGGGTTTCACATGACATCACCCTATATTAGGGTTAGGGTTTCCCAATTCATATCAATCAAGATTACTCTTCCCCTTACACAAATTAGGGCTAGGTTTTCAAATTAGGGTTTCATAATGCATAGCATCACCCTGGATTAGGGTTTCATATCACATTACCCTGTATTAGGGTTTCACATTACATCCTTACCTTAAATTAAGGTTTCTTATAACATTTCCCCTAAAATTAGGGTTTCATGTAGCTTTACCCAAAATTAGGGTTTTCATGAAGCATTCCCTTAAATTAGGGTTTTTCATTAAACACCCTGAATTAAGGTTAAACCATCACCCTAGATTAGGGTTTCACCTAGCTTTACCTTAAATTAGGGTTAGAGTTCATCAACCTTTTAGATTAGGGTTTCATGATCTCATCATAATGTATCAAACCCTAATTACATATCTTATTCATGTTGAAAGTGTTGAAGATTAATCACTACATGATTATCACTCATGTATAAGTTTCTCTCTCTCATCCTCTCAAGGAGGTTAATTACTTTAATATTACTTAGATTGAATCAACTTGAATGAAGAGTTGACATAGTGTATTAATTCATTGCTTCCATAAGCATCAAAGGTTAACCATTCGAAAGGTACTAATCACCTAAGTACCTTGAAGGTACAACCATTGTAATTACCTTTGATAAACATTATTAACAATCATGGGGTTGATTAACCTTTCATAGATTTGAGACTATTAGATCGCCAAAAGGTTTTGTTACTTTTGGACCTTCAAACGGTTTTGACCTCCTTGACCTTCAAACGGTCTTGGAGTATTTTGACCTTCAACCGGTCTTGATCAATTATAAATCAAATCAGCTCATTCGGTTTTGAAACTGAATCAATCCATTCGGTTTTGAAACTGAATCATCAACCCTTCGATCTTGAAACCGAATCATCCATTCGGTCTTGAAACCAAATCCTCCATTCGATATTGAAACCGAATGCAATCTATTAGGTCTAGGGTTTATAATCAATGGACCCTCCAACATTGAAACATCCATCAATTGAACTATTGAAAGCACATTAGATTGTAACCCTTGGATCTTCAACCAACAACCACAATCAACCATTGAACTCCAAACGGTCTTAAGACCGTTTGGTCTCAAATGGTTTTGAGACCGCTTGACCTCAAAACGGTCTTGAGACCATTTGGGTCAAACAACCTTGAAATCAATTCCCTCAATTAGGGTTTTAATCAATTTAATTGATTAGGGCTTGCAATTGGTGGATCATACATACATGGAACCTTTTAAATTTCAATTAATTGGAACCATTGGATTATCATCTTTCACATCAACAAATAATCTCAAACGGTTTTGAAGTTCCATTTACCCATTCGATCTTGAGGTCCATTACCCATTCAATTTTGAGCTCAATTACTCATTCGATCTTGAAGTCAATTACCCATTCAGTTTTGTACTAATTTACCCATTCAGTTTGAAGTAAATTACCCATTCGATCTTGGGTTCAACTACCCATTCTGTCTTGGGTTCAATTGCTCATTCGATCTTGAACTCAATTGCCCATTCGATTTTGAAACTGAATCAATTCAATCGGTTTTGAAATCGAATTAACTCAATCGGTTTTGAAAACTGATTGCCCCTTCCTTTGTTGAGGTGTGTGCTTAAGATGACATCATCATCTTCAAGCTCTAAACATTCGAAATCAGTTGTGATTCTTATGGTGATTTCAACAATAATCAAAAGGAAATCGAGAGAGAAGAAAGGTTCAACACAAATTGAATAAATTGCAAGCAATAATGATATTTAAGGGTTCAAGTTATATAACCCACCTTCAAAATTGAATCCAAGCTTCAAGCTTCACGTACTAAATGCTGAATGAAGCTTTCTCAACCTCCCAAGGCTCGTCCTCAAGTCTTTGAGTGAAAACAATGACCAAGGTTGAAGATTGAATGAAGAAAAGAAGAAATTTAGCATTGAATTTCGATTTCCACCATGAAATCAAGGTTGAAGATGACTATGGAGCTTACCTACAGGTTGGGGCACGTCCTCCTGTTTCTCCTAAGCTCTTTTGTGCATAGCTAAAGCAAGGAAAGAAAGAAGGGTCGAAAGAGCCTTTCATTTGAGTTGGAAATGAGATGTTTATAAGGGAATTTCAATGAGAGAGAAAGTGTTATAATAATCTTTTAATTCCCAAAATTGGTGCCACATACTCCCTTACATCCCTTGCATATGAATCCATCTCCCCCACCTTGAAATTCTTATTCATTATCCATGAATTAAAGAAAAACAAATTAAGCACCTTAACCATTATAGTAATAATATCCAAAATTGAGTGGATATTACTTTTCCTTTAACTAATGTGAGTGGGCTCTCCACTCACTTAGATATTTCATTACCTTTGAAAGGCACAAGGACGTACATGCTTATTCAAATTCAACCCTTACACTTTTGGTTGGAGGGCACTTCCATTAATATATTTATTTTTGCATTAAATTGAATTAGGGTTTCAATTATGCTTAAATCTTGATTATTTTAATATCAAGATTCTCTCTCCTCCAAAGTGATTCAAATGAGACTCCCCTCTCATTTTATTTTCTCTAAATGATGCCAAGATTCATGAGGGACTCTCTAGAAGTGGTATTTTGCATATTGAACCCTAGGTTTTGGGTAAATTACACATTACACCAAAACTAGGTTTTAATGCACAAACATTGCTTAACAAGCTCTGTCTTGGTACTCAGGCTACCACAAGCCATATCTCTGCATCATTCTCATTCTTATGATGCTTCAACACTTGAGGAACATTTTATCATGTAACATTTGCAAGTGAAACCCTCAACTTGGGTAATTTGCACTTTAGTCCAAAATAAGTAAAATATTGTTTCAACATTATTCAAATAGGACCAAAATTGAAACATAAGTTCCTCTTGAGTCTTAATTACTTTTCAAAAGATAAAATCAATCATATAATTATCTTTATTAAACAAAACATCTAGGGTTACAGCATAACCCAAGTCAGGGATGTTACATGATCTCTTTGCAAAATGGTTTTAATTTTTAGTGATTTTGTTAATCTGCTGCTTATGATTATTCCTCAATTATTTGCTGGTGATGGCTTGATTTGATGTCGGGTCATCACACAAACGATCCATGATTTTTTCCAATACAATATTATCTTACTCTATATCAACAAAACTCATGAAAATACTTAAATCATGAATAAATCGTACACAATGACTCAATTTGCAAAATTTGACATGTAATATATGATTTTTCAATAGAAAAATATTATATTTTCACTAAGAATTGTTCCAAGATGTAATTTTGCTCATAATTTTTATTGATATCATAAATATGCTCACTAAGTATTTAAGAAATACCTAATGCATCTTTATGTAGTAGACATATACCATTTATACCTTGATTAAATTAGACCTACAACGTTGATTTTGTACCCACACCTAAGTGGGCGACACTACAAATAAGGACCTTCTGCATGGATTTCTAGTATAATCTAAAATCAATGATAGAGAACCAGTGTCAGTTGCTAAGAAAATAGAAAGCAATGACACAAAGCAGTATCAACAACAATTATAAGATTGTTTTAAGATTATAATCATCAGTTCAACAGAAAGGAACCAACAACACAAAGTTGTGTCATTGGTTTGACTCAAAGAAACCGACGACGCATACGACATCAAAAAACAAACAGTAATCAGTTTTTCTAAAGTAACCAATGTTGTACTTCCTTATCAGTTAAAATTTTAACTGATATGTAGGGTTGTCTCGTCAGCCTTGATAAAATCAATGACGTAGAATCATCAGTTTTTCTAATGCACCCTAGTTGATTGCCATAGGTTTAGATCTTTAAATGAAGCAACATAGGAAAACTAGATCCACCATAGGTTGTGGTCTATTAGACCACCATCGGTTGGTGGGGTCAGCACTACCATCATTTTTCTCCATCGAATGTTGAATTAATGTCACCATTGGTTGATACCATCATTAGGGCACCAAACTATTGATCATTGAGCTTTCAATCAAACCTAAACCTGACCTAAGGTGTGAGAATCGGTTCACACCACCGGTTGTCACCTTTGGTTACCACCATCGGTTGTCACTAAGACAACACCACCAGTTGTTGCAATGACAACACCATCAGGTCATATGTTAGAGAAGAAAACATCCTAGAAACCCTAATATGGACCATCATTTGATAGGTGCTAGCACCATCGGTTGTCATACCAACATGTCATAAGTTATATTATACCTTAAGAAAAAAGTTTGTATGGTTATAGATTCATCTAGAACTAGAAACAAAATAAGGAACACCATAAAAATTGATACCCTAAGCAAGCATAGCTTCTTAATGCTTAGATCATCCTCTTTAAGAAAGAGCATGAGCTAACAAGCTTACATTAAGTAATAATCGTGGAGAAAGTTATATATCTTTCCTCTTAGGACGAAGATCAGATCCCAAATAGTAGGAAACTCGAACAAGGAGGGTAGAAAATCCAAAAATAAGTTTCATACTTGGCCGCCTAGCACCTTTCTCCACAAAAGTAGCAAACCCTAAGCATAAGGAGCATGAAAAGTAGGGTTTTTGAGCTTTAGAGAAAGTTTTACCATGAAAGGCCATGGTTCTATCTAGGAAGAAGGTAGGAGGAAGACGAACAGTAGAAAAAACGAGAAATGAGAAGGAGAAACTTACTCATTTTAGCCAAGAACACCTTAAGGTAGCTTTGTGAACCCTAGAAATGGGTAGATTTAAGCTTTACTTGCTCCAGCAAGAAGGTCAGTCACCTTCTTCAAACTTGGGTATCTCCTCCACATGAAAAAATGATGCTTTAAGAAGGAGAGAAGTGATAGAGACCAAAATTTTTGTTTGGGAGCTTAAGGATAGGTATATACAGCTTGAGTTTAAGGTAGAGAAGAAGCATGAGGTGTCTAAGAAGCTCTCCATGTGTCCATGGCCTAAAGCTTCCATGGACATGCAAGAAGAAGCTCCATCAACTATTTTAGTCTGCTAGACCATTGGCTGATGACCTCCCAGGCCTGCCACCGTCTATTGAGGGATAGTGACTATTGTTTGTTCATGTCTAGGTCGATAGGTGGATGAACCATCGTTTAATCACCCTATAAGTGAACCATCAGTTCAAGTGAACCAAACCATCAAAAATCATTGACCTAGGACCCTTCTAGGATGATCACTTATTTTCCCACCAGTTGGTGACTACCGTTTGTTGACCAAAGTAGTGGAACCATCAACTGTTGGCCTTGAAGGTGGCTCATCCATGGGGGTGGGGGTAAACCCTAGATCAACCCTAGAAGGGTAATTCCACCAAACCAAGGTACAATTAGGTGCCCCATGGATCAACAAGCTCAGGAATGATAAGAAAATATCTAAGGAACATAATTAATGTAAAATATTGCAAATAAAATGTGATGACCCCAATTTCTATATACTTTCCTTGTTGACATTCCCAGATATGTGTGCACTCATATCTAAAGATTTCAGAATGGAAAATATAAGAGATTGTGGTAGTCTACTAATACATAAAAAGGAGACAGGTTGTTTTTTACAACATCATTAAATAGCCACACAAACAACATTCATTGATAATAGAAGTCATACATATTATTCAGGAAAGGAAGAAATATTTTTTATGGAATGAAAGTATGTGAGAAAGAAGAAGAATAAAAAACATTATTAGGGTGTAAAATTAGATAAACCCAATTTATTAACATATTGTAATGGACATGCATTACTATGGTGGACTTAGTACATAATCACATATATTAGTGGGCCCTTCCCCGTGTACCTTGTACTCTAGGGATCTCCCCATATACCATGTACTCTAGGGAGGTTCTAGTCAAAATTAATGCTTTCCCTCTCTAATAGGGAGATTAATGAACACAATCACTAACTACATTTCATTTTCTTCCATTAATGTTCTTTATGTTCCAGGCAGAAGAATTTCAATACATATAGATATACATCCAAGCAAGTTTATACAATTAAATGCAAGAAATTATTCATAGATATATCGTACAATAAAACTAGTCTTGTAATTATATCCACATACCTTGGATCTCAAATCTGGATTTCCACAAGTCTAGATTAAGAAAGTAGGTCGCCCTAAAAGAGAAATAAGGACCTAATGTCATTATGGGTTCTCATCCTTCCATATTAGGGTTTGATCTCTAATTGGGGTGACTTCCACCTTCCTATGATTAGATTAGGGATTGTCCATTAATTTTATCTTTTTTTGGAGTTACAAGATCATATGTTCATATTAGAGTTTCATTTATTTCATTATACCTATTCTATCCAAAAAGGGAGTATTCATATTTGGGTTTCTATTATGGATTAGGTAATTAATGGTTTCCCTTTAGGATTCATATGATCCAAAGGGATCAGAGTTGGATCTAGGGTTTTGGGGTTGTTAAAAAAAAGGTATCATTACATAGTTAGTATTTGGCATGAAAATATATTTAGTATACATATGTAGAGAGAGAAACTAGATTTTAGGGTTTTCTATAGCTATTAAACTGAATAACCCTACTTGATTGGAGTTCCGAGCCATGTGAGGATCATGGACTCAATTAGGATTTTAGATGTCAACATGTTAGATCTCAACCATGGATCACTATTATTACAGAATATGATAATAATAAATGATCATTAGGGATTTAGGCCATTTTTTTAAAAGTACTCTGATCTAGGTCATGATTGTATTTTATTTGGATATCTTGATTTTTTTTTATGAAAATAGTATATAGTTTCATTATAATTTGACATTCCTAGAATTTTCTAAGATTTTTCTAAGATAAATAAGTTTCTATTAATAAAATGGGGAAGAATTGCTTACGTGATCGCTTATGATTGGTCCAAGGAAGCAAATGTGTAACATACTGGATCTTGAACCCTACCCTAGAAGTTTGACCCCTTTGACTTATCCAAATAAGTATAAGTTAATACGTGTAATCAAGCCAATAATGAAATCTAAAATGTGTCACAAGAAGTGTAACATAGCAAATCATGCTTAATAATAATATATGACACATATGGAGGTAATCAAAACATAATTGGAATAATAATGAACTAATGGGCCTCTATTGGGCCATATGACATAACACATGTAAGAAAGTCTTAAAAGTCAAAATAGACTTCAAATTCATAATCTACATATTAAAATAAGCCTACATGTCAATTTTAATCTAATTTGGACGATCATGAAATAATAAGGTAAGTTTAGGAAAGAGAAAGTTGGTAATAGGTTTTAATGCTCAATAATGTGATATATAATTTCAAAAGATGGAAATAATGTCAAATTCATATTCAACACACTTAACTTATGGATGAAGTTTCACCTAATTTGGATAATCCTAATGTCATTAATGCATGAGGAAATAGAAAACAAGATTTGATTTATTTAATACATCAAAAGTTCCCTAAAGGCAAATCTAATGGCATAATCAGAATCTACATGCTTTAATTAGCCTCTGTGCAAAATTTCATCTAATTTGGGTTTCGGTTGGGGCCTCAAAAGAAGAAAGAGAGAAAGGAAAATTTAATTCACATCACTTTATTCTAACCAGATTTGATTTTTGGTATTAAATGTCACACTGGCTTATTTTCTTCTGTGGATGTGCACTCTTTTTATAGCCATCAGATTGTCTGTGAGCTGTCACAATTTCATCTCCTACCTTGGGTAGAATATGCTCACATGTATGAACAATGCTCGTGGCGGGTATGTTTGGTAACTCACAATTTTCTCAATCTTTCGTGCGTGGTTTTCCTAAAAATCACTCCCATTGGATTTGGGAGAGCGGTCTACATCTTTTGAGCCCTAAATCTTGGCCTAACTTTCCTTTTTCACGAAAACCCCAAATCCTTGAGCCACTAGACATCTCGTCTCCTTAGCTTACGCCCCTTCTCTGACCCTTGCCTATATATATGGGTACTTGGGTGTATGTGGTTTCTCGAGAAACCATTCTACACTCTCAATTACCTCACACACCGATGGTTTGGTCATTGACATCCCAATTTATACCCTAGTTCATGGCGCCTATAGTAAGGAGGAGGATGCTCCGTTCTTCGATTCATTCTTGAGGTATGTTCGTGAGGCCTCGAGCTTCGTTTTCGTGTTTTGAGTTTGCTGTTTTGTCGCTATTGTGGGAAACACCCAAACCTGGGTCTCAAGCTGCTACTCGACCCATGGCTATGGTGGGTGGCAGAGAGGGGATGAATCCCCCTTGTATATTTCCACTTTTTCCCTCCGCTTTCCTCTTTCTTGGCTCTTTCGCGTAGGGTCACGTTAGTCATTTTCTTTTCTTTTTGGGTGAGTCAATCAACGGTTGACCGACTAAATTGGCAACTTGTCTTTGGGCCATGTTGGCTAGGTCGGACCCACTCTCCCTCTCTCTCTCTGTTTCTCACATGTGTATTGCTGATGTGGTCTTTTTCTTCTTCTGAATTCTCATTGGTCGATTTTCATAAATCCAAAACTAATTATTTATAACTCAGAAAAATAAAATAAAATATGTTTTGAGATTATAAAAATACAAGCTTTCTAATGGTCTAAGTTTTGTTGCCAAAATTGGATGTTGAAGATATGTCATTTAATGGTTTTCCCTAAAAAGTAATAACTTGCAAAATTCATAACTAAATAAGTATAAGTCAAACAAATATAATAAAATATGTTTTGGACTCAGAAAAAGGTAACCTAAAATGTAATACAATTATCATAACCTAATTCACATAATAATAAAAAGGCAATTGTTAGGATTTTGAATAATTAATGGAAACCTAACCCTAATTCCACCTAAATCCATCATAGGTTCTTTGGAGGCCTAGGCTTGGACAATAGACTTGGCGTTGGATAGAGTATACTCTAAAGTTGAGGTATGTTGTATCCCCTATTCCTCTATGTTGAGCAATTAACATATCTTATCATTTTTTTAACTTTGGCCTACACACATCTGTATTCTCTTAATATCATGGTTAGTGTGAACTATCTTGCTTATTATGGACTTGGATATTCTCTTGATATCTATCTTGTGCCTTGGTGCATTTTGGTATATAATGATATGCGCCCACTTTGAAGTGGATCTTTATATGTTTGTGTTGTCCATTGTGTGATGGCAACATTGTATAATCTGACTATACTTTTACTTGCCTCTACATTAAACATGCTATGTGATTCAGTAGCACTACAGTAGTGTAAATTACATTAGTTTTTGGGCAGTATCCCCCTATTATTTATTGAGGAGAGTGGCAACATTTCATTCTCAATTTTATATATATTTGGGAGTTTGGCAGTATTCCTTTTTCTATCATGTTTCAAGTTTATGAGGCTTGGCCGCCTATGTGTTTATATTGTTCTAGGGCTATGCTTATATCACATGCATATAGGTTATTGATGATGATTGTGGGGTGTGTGCCCTACATTCTTGATATGTGCTTCATTTCCCACCATGGTAGTAGATGTATATATGGCACAATCCTTTAGTTGTTTTATGGCAAGTATCTCTTTTATTGTGATCTTTTCTCTTGATACCCACTTGGGTAGTACTTTTCTTTTCTATGGGAAGCCTTTTATATTTGATATCCTTTACTCCATATATTGCTCAATTTACTTTTTATTATGCACATACCAGTCTTTGTTGAAGTCATCTATTTTTCTCTTCTTGCTGGAGTATGCTTCCAACCCTAGGTGGAGGACTTGGATGACAAGTCATGTTGACTTGGACTTAGATTGAGAAGTTAAAGCTTGGAGGAAATCTTGAGGTGGTTTATATTTCCCTATACATGGATCCTTATGATGTAAGTTTAAGATGTTCCCTTGATTTATAACTGAATATAGTCATATTTTTATTCCGATGCTACACTTTGGTTGTTTTGTATACCATTAATAAATATTTGAAATTTTACACCCACTCTGAACATACCTTTGAAGTGTGTTTGGACCGGAGGTTCTATTGTTCAAATTAATAGTAGAGAGGTGGTTTCACTTCTTTACAACATGGTATCAAAGCCCATGGTAGTCAGAATATGACTATTTCAATTTTGTCTCCCTATATGAACCCTTGACTTTGCTAAGTTACCTCTAGGTGAGATGTTTACCCTAGAATTGATCTTCAGAGACAATAAGATTAATTTGAGGATAAGATTAGGTTATAAGAAGGTAGTAGGATAAATAGGTCTTGTTATGGAAATATTGTGACTTGGTTCTCGTATTGATTTTTAGTGTGCATGTTGGTTTTACATCATAAAGTTTTTCATCATCAAATATTATTTTCATTATACTATTATATGTACAAAAGAAATTTTCCTTGGATTTATTTGAAGTTTTCTTGAACTAAGTCACAATTAAGAAATGTGTGATGAAAGGATAGTGAAACCCTGAGCCTAGTGCTAACCCTAGTTTTGAGTTTGGAGTTTGTGACTAAAATTGATATAAAGGTGTAGTTGACCTACCCTATGACTTTTGGATATTGTTGTAGGGTTGATAGGTTCGAGACGAGGACCTAAAACTCAACCCTAGTTGGTGACTTAATAGTTGGATACATGAGAAACATAAATCTCTAAAACTTTCAGAACTAAGAGATGTGGGTAGCTCTAAGAAGTTGTTTAGTTTGACTTGTTAGGTTGAACTATTTTAAGGGGTGGAGAGTAGTTGGTTGTTGATGTTTGGATCAATAGATTTCGAGGATGAAATCCTTTATAAGGGGTGGAGTGTTGTAACATACCATATCTTGAATCCTACCCTAGAAGTTTGACCCCTTTGACTTAGTTAAACAAATATAAGTTAATATGTGTAATCAAGCCAATAATGAAATCTAAAATGTGTCACAAGAAGTGTAACATAACAAATCATGCTTAATAATAATATATGACACATATGGAGGTAATCAGAACATAATTGGAATAATAATGAACTAATGGGCCTCTATTGGGCCATATGACATGACACATGCCAAAAAATATCAAAAGTGAAAATAGACTTCAAATTCACAATCTACATATCAAAATAAACCTACATGCCAATTTTCATCTAATTTGGATGACCTTCAAATAATAAGGTTAGGAGAGAGAAAGTTGGTAATAGGCTTTAATGCTTAATAATGTGATATATAATTTAAAAAGATGGAAATAATGCCAAATTCATATTCAACACACTTAACTTATGGATGAAGTTTCACCTAATTTGGATAATCCTAATGTCATTAATGCATGAGGAAAGAGAAACTAAGATTTGATTTATTTAATACATCAAAAGTTCCCTAAAGACAAATATAATTGCATACATGCTTTATTAGCCTATGTGCAAAATTTTCATTTAATTTGGGTTTCATTTGGGGCCTCAAAAGAAGAAAGAGAGAACGGAAAGTTTAATTCACGTCACTTTATTCTAATTGGATTTGATTTTTGGCATTAAATGTCACGTTGGCTTATTTTCTTCCATGGATGTGCACTCTTTTCATAGCCATCAGATCGTATGTGGGCAGTCATGAGTTCATCTCCTACCTTGGGTAGGAGATGCTCGTGCGTATGAACAATGCTCGCAATGGGTGTGTTTGGTAACTCACAATTTTCTCGGTCTCTCATGCATGGTTTTCCTTGAAATCACTCCCATTGGATTTGGGAGAGCGATTCACACCTTTTGAGTCCTAAATCTTGGCATAACTTTCCTTTTTCATGAAAACCCCAAGTCCTTGAGCCACTAGGCATCTAAGCTCCTTAGCTTACGCCCCTTCTCTGACCCTTGTCTATATATATGGGTACATGGGTGTACGTGGTTTCTCGAGAAATTGTTCTATGCTCTCAATTGCCTCACACACTAATGGTTTGGTCATCGAGATCCCAGTTTATGCCCTAGTTTGTGGAACCTCTAGCGAGGAGGAGGATGCTTCGTTCTTTGATTCGTTCTTGAGGTATGTTCGTAAGGCCCCGAGCTTCGTTTTCGTGTTTTTAGTTTGCTGTTTCATCGCCGTTGTGGGAAATGCCCAAAGCTAGGTCTCAAGCTGCTACTCGACCTGCAGCTATGGCAGGTGGCAGAGAGGGGATGAATCCCCCTCACATATTTCCACTTTTGCCCTCCACTTTCCTCTTTCTTGGCTCTTTCACGCAGGGTCACTTTAGTCATTTTATTTTCTTTTTGGGCGAGTCAATCAGCGGTTGACCGGTTGACTTGGCAACTTGTCTTTGGGCCATGTTGGCTGGGCCAGAGCCACTCTCCCTCTCTCTCTGTTTCTCGCCTGTGTATTGCTGATGTTTTTTTCTTTTGAATTCTCATTGGTCGATTTTCATAAATCCATAACTAATTATTTATAACTCAAAAAAAATAAAATAAAATATGCTCCGAGATTAGAAAAATACAAGCTTCTAATGGTCCTGGTTTTTTTGCCAAAATCAGATGTTGAAAATATGTGATTTTAATAGTTTTCCCTAAAAAGTAATAGCTTGTAAAATTCATGACTAAATATGTATAAGTCAGAAAAATATAATAAAATATGTTTTGGACTCAAAAAAAGGTAACCTTAAATGTGGGACAGTTTTCATAACCCTATTTACATAATAATAAAAAGGTAATAGCTTGTAAAATTCATGACTAAATATGTATAAGTCAGAAAAATATAATAAAATATGTTTTGGACTCAAAAAAAGGTAACCTTAAATGTGGGACAGTTTTCATAACCCTATGTAGATAATAATAAAAAGGTGATTTTTAGGGTTTTGAATAATTAATGGAAACCTAACCGTAATTCCACTTAAATAGATCATAGGTTATTTGGAGGCCTAGGCTTGGAAAATGGACTTGACTTTGGACAGAGTAGACTCTGAAGTTGAGGTATGTTGTATCCCCTATTCCTCTATGTTGAGCAATTGACCTATCTTATCATTCTTCTGATTTTGGCCTACACATATGTCTATTCTCTTGATATCATGGCTCGTGTGAACTATCTTGCTTGTTATGGACTTGGATATTCTCTTGATATCTATCTTGTGCCTTGATGCATGTTGGTCTTATATAATGATATGTGCCCACTTTGAAGTGGATGTTTATATGATTGTGTTATCCATTGTGTGATGGCAACACTATATAATCTGAGTATACTTTTACTTGCCTCTCCATTAAACATGCTATGTGATTCAGTAGCACTAGAGTAGTGTAGATTACATTGGTTTTTGGGCAGTATACCTTGTTATTTATTGAGGAGAGTGGCAGTATTCCATTCTTAATTATATATATATTTAGGAGATTGGCAGTATTCCTTTCTCTATCATGTTTCAAGTTTATGAGGCTTGGCCACCTATGTGTTTATATTGTTCTAGGGATATGATTATCTCACATGCATGCAGGTTATTGATGATGATTGTGGGGTGTGTGCCCTACATTCTTGATATGTGCTTCATTTCCCACCATGGTAGTGGATGTATATATGGAACAATCCTTTATGTTGTTTTATGGCAAGTATCTCTTTTATTGTGATCTTTTCTCTTAAAACCCACTTGGGTAGTACTTTTCTTTTCTATGGGAATCCTTTTATATTTGATGTCCTTTACTCCATATATTTCTCAATTTACTTTTTAGTATGCACATACCAGCCTTTGTTGATGTCATCTATTTTTCTCTTCTTGTTGGGGTATGCTTCCAACCCTATGCGGAGTACTTGGATGACAAGGCATGTTGACTTGGACTTAGATTGAGAAGTAAAGCTTGGAGGCAATCTTGAGGTGGTTTAGATTTTGCTCTACATGGATCCTTATGATGTAAGTTTAAGATGTTCCCTTGATTTACAATTGAATATAGTCATATTTTTATTCTGCTGCTACACTTTGTTTTTTTTGTATACCATTAATAAATATTTGAAAATTTTACACCCATCCAAGCATACCTTTGAAGTGTGTTTGGACTGGAGGTTCTATTGTTCAAATTAATAGTAGAGTGGTGGTTTCACTTCTTTACAAAATGCTCCCTCTCTGACTCACACTGACCCGCGACTCGCGTTGGTGAAGTGTCAATTGTTGATTAGCCCACCTCAGATACGTGTGGCCTCCTTGCTGGTGCCACATCCTCCCTTCCTTCACCTCTATGGTTGCTTTGCTCCCGTAGCCCAGAGAAGACTCTGACAAGAGTCCTACTCTCAAGGGGTGGCTTTGATGAAGAAATGAAGGTGGGAGTACCTTCGTGGGGTCACGTCGCACCTGGGCATCAAGGTCCTACACCGCGGCTCCCTGTGACTCTCCCTGCCGCCGTGAGGGTGGGGAAGGTCGCTGATAAAGAGGAGGTACAAGAGAAAGGGAAGGACTGTGGGGGTGATCGATAGGCCGGTGAGGGGCTCTGGCATTTGGTGAATATGATAATAGTGGTGATCGAGAGTGAGGAGGTGCGGAGGTTAGAAGCCCCAAAAGGATGTGTGACAGTGGTGCAGTGAACCGTGAGGGTCAATAGACAGCTAAAAGGTTATGATTAGACTTGGAAATATGACGTTAAGGTAAAGGGGTGTGTGGCGGAGCTTCTGGGATAGTTTTATAGGCATACGAGGGTGAGGGCAGTGAAGCCCTAAGTTGTTTCCACCATCGGGTGAGAGCAGCGAGGGGTAGGGGGTTGTTCTCCTTGCTCCGAGTGCTAGGGGCGACGTGGATAAGTCTGTTGGGTCTATTTTTGTGAGAGGGAAAAGAATATCCTAGTGGTTTCATGAAATGGTTGCTAGGGTAGGCGGGAGGGTGTTGGAGTGGTCATCATTCTGTTGGGGTCGAGACTTGGGTCATGCAGGAGGTTAGGGACGACCTAGTCATCATCAGATGCCTTTGAACGGCCCTAATTAGGGGTGTGATATCTCCCTCGGAACCCAACACTAAAAAAAGTGCACGTGACACATAATGTGTCACACTATAGTTGATTAATCGTCAGAATTCGGTCGAGGAGGGTGTATGAATGAAATAATGCACCTAAACTTCAATAAATCTTAGAAAATAGTAGAAATGTCCAATTCAAATGAAATTTGGATCATGAGTTCACAAAGATGTGTAGAATGTATAGAAAATTTTTGGGAGCCATAGTCTGAAGTTACATCACTTAATTTGTCACTTTGTATAAGGTAGTTACTTAACCTACTTGTATTGTCACAAAGAGGTACATTATTGAAATTGTCATTAGATTTTGAAATTGAGTTCCCACATTGATTAATCTAACCAAGAATTAATGATTGTATACTACGGGAGAACATAATTGTGAGTAAGGTAGAAAATGAGAAAGGTCAAAGAACTCACTTTGTTACATTCTCCCCTCCTTTTAAGAATTTTGTCCCCAAAATTCAAGCAGCTTCCAATAGATGTGGGTATTTATGCTCTACCTCAGACTTGAGCTCCCATTTAGCATTGGTCTGATCATGGTGGCTCCATAGAACTTTCACCATGTCAATATGCCGATTACTACAAAGCTCATTTGTCTTGAAATCAAGAATTTTGACTGGGGACTCAACATAAGACATGTCATCTTTCAACTCAAGAGGCTCGTGATTCAGAATGTGACTAGGATCTTTGACATAAGGCTTTAGATTCGATACATGGAAGACATTATGCATGGTACTATATTGAGGTAGAAAAGTAAGATGAGATGCACATTCACCAACCCTTTCTTGGATCTCAAAGGGTCCCACATAGTGAGGATTGAGCTTCCCCTTGTTCTTGGCCAAAGCTTGAATATGTCAGATCTTTCGAAAGACGTGATCACCTTCTTTGAATTGACGTTCTTGTCGGTGAGCATCTGCATAAGATTTCTACCTATCTTGTTCCCGCTTCATCCCTTGCCAAATTAGTGCAAATTTATCTGTATATAGTTGCATTTCCTCAGAATTCATCAAAGTATGTTCCCCGACGTCATCCCAATGTAGTGGAGACCTATAGGGACGGCTATATAGAGCTTCATATGGGGGCATCTCAATACTCTCCTAATAGCTATTATTATATGCAAAGTCAACTAAAGGAAGGTAACGGTCCCACAAGCCTTCCTAATCAAGTACACAAGCTTGTAGAAGGTCCTCTAGAATCTACACTATACATTCTGACTGTCCGTCTGTCTATGGATGGTATGCAGTACTGAAGTTCAACTTGGTGCCTAGTTCTTCTTGAACCTGCTTCCATATCTTTGAAGTGAACTTTGGGTCCCTATTTGAGACAATGGATGTTGGAACTCCATGCAGACGTACTATCTCCCATATATAGAGGTTGGCCGTCTAAGAAACTTTCATAGTAGTCTTCACATGGAGAAAATGAGCTGACTTTGTGAGACGATCCACTATGACCCATGCAGTGTCGTATCCCTTCCTGGTCCTGGGTAGCCCCACCAAGAAATCCATGGTGATGTGTTCCCATTTCCATTCTAGAATTTCAAGGGGTTTTAGTAGACCACTTGGTCTCTGGTACTCGGCCTTGATTCTCTGGCATGTTAGGCATCTGGACACAAATTCGACAATATCACGCTTCATGCCCCTCCACCAGAAATGATGTTGTAGGTCTTTGTACATCTTCATTGTACCAGGATGAACTATGTACTTTGACCTGTGTGCCTCATTGAGAATCTTTGTCTTCACAGTTGACTGTTAAGGAACCCACATGCAGTTCTTGTATCGAAGACCGCCATCGAGACCCATAGAAAAGTGTGTTTTAGGCTTTGATAGGAGAGATGAAGGTTCTACCAGCTCAGGACTAACTTTTTGTGCTTCAAGAAGTTCAGACTATTGATCCGGCATAATAGAAATTTTATTGACATGGACACGATCATACGAAAATTGCGGCTTCCAGCCCACTAGATCCTCCATGTTCCTCCACTCGGGAATGGATAAAGATGCACACACTGCCTTTTTCCTACTAAGGGCATCGACGACTACATTTGCCTTACCTGGATGATAGGCAATAGTGAAATCATAGTCCTTTAGATACTCGATCCATTGACGTTGCAGAGATTCAAGTCCTTCTGTGTCAGAATGTACTTCAGACTTTTATGGTCGGTGAAGATGTCAAACGTTGCCCCGTACAAGTAGTGCCTCCAGATTTTGAGAGCATGAATGATTACAGCTAATTCCAAATCATGTGTGGGAAAATTTAGTTCATTGGGCTTTAGATGTCTAGATGCAAAGGCCACCACCTTTCCATTCTATTGTAGGACACATCCTAACCCATTCCCTGAATCATCAGTGAACACCACAAACCCTTCATTGTCAGAAGGTAAAACTAGAATAGGGACTGATGTCAACTTCTACTTCAACTCTTAAAAACTAGACTCACAGGAAGCTGACCAGAGGAAATGCTCATCCTTCTGAGTAATCTTAGTCAGAGGAAGTGTGGCTTTGGAGAAATTCAGAATAAATCGACGATAATATCCAGTTAAACCCAAAAAGCTCCAGATTTCATAAGGATTTCGAGGAGGTTGCCAATCAAGAACAACTGATACTTTGGCAGGATTAATAGATATGCTACCCCAAAAATGACATGGCCAAGAAACATGACTTTATCGATCCAAAATTCATATTTAGAAAGTTTGCCATAGAATTTTTGAGCTCGAAGGATTTCAAGAACTGCCTTCAAGTGCTCCTGATATTTTTCCATAGACTCTGAATAGATCATGATATCATCATTGAAGATGACTACAAACTCATCAAGATAAGGTTGGAAGACTTTGTTCATCAAATTCATAAATACGCCAGGTGAGTTGGTTAACCCGAATGGCATCACTAGAAATTCATAATGCCCATAACGAGTTCAAAATGCAGTCTTAGAAATATCAAAATCTTTGACTTTAAGTTGATGGTAGCCAGAATGAAGGTCGATTTTTGAGAAAACTTTAGCAAGATGAACTGATCAAAGATGTCATCAATTCAAGGAAGGGGATACTTATTTTTAATAGTAGCATGGTTGAACATGCGGTAGTCAATACACATACACATAGAACCATTTTTCTTTTTTAAATAAAAGAACAAGCGCACCCCAAGGGGAAATAATAGGATGAATAAAACCATTGTCGAGAAGTTCTTGTAACCATTTGTTCAACTCCATAAGCTCAACAGGAGCCATCCTATACACCTATAAATTGGAGTGGTTCCAGAAAGAAGATCTATGGAGAACTCAATGTCTCTATTTGGAGGCAGCCCAGGAAGCTCCTTCGAAAATACATCAAGAAAGTCATGTACCACCTCCAGTCTTTCTATAGGCTCGCGACTAGGACTGGTCTCTAAGACTAATGTGAGGAAGACCTTACATCCTTTAGAAATGAGCTTTTTAGATTTAAGAGAGGAAATTATAATATAACTATAGAATCCTCTTCCCCTAAGGATCACCATAGGACAAGAATGGGGTTGACAAAGGACTACCATCTTGTTTCTACAATCAATTTGAGCATGACACTTGTATAGCCATTCCATACCAGATATAATATCAAAGTCTTTCATAGTTAAGAGGATGAATCCAAAGGGCATGTCATGATTTTCGAATTTTAGAGGAAGGACATCAATTTTCTATAATATAGCGAGTATTTTGCCACTAGGAGTTGACACATCAAGAATATATCCCAAGTCCCTTATATGTAGGTGTAACATTGATGCTAGATTTTGAGAAATAAAAGTATTTGTAGATCTAGAGACAAATAAAGCTTTAAAAAGATGACCATTTAAGAATACAATGCCTACAAAGGATAATTATGTTATAAGTATTTGAAGGCATCGAACAAGATATTAGATATATATAAAAAATAAGGTTACCTTCAACAAGCTGGTTGGGATTTGCCCTAGCCTCCTTTACCGTGACTGCGAATACTCAGGCATTGCAGTGTCCTTGAGGAGGTGGAGCACCCACTGGAGGGTTTCCAAGAATAGACTAAGTAGGACATTTGGCGATGAAATGGCCCTCCGTCTTGTAATTATAGCAGACCGACTTGGGATGACGACACACTCCACCATGGTGTTGCCCACAAGTTTTGCACTTTGGTTGAACTGTCTTCTGTTGATTCTGGTTGTGCTTTTGTCCTCCTTTACTTGAACCTCCTCCTTTTCCCGATCCCTTGTTGTTATGGTCAGGGTGGAACTTTTTAGACTTATCCTCCTCGGTGGTGGTTAACCCTAAGTATCCCATGCTGGAAGGTTTCTACAAACCATGTTCCCTTTCCTACTTGAGGGCCATGTCTAGGGCTTCATCTATGCTTCAGGGATGGGAGGCTATAACTAGGGTTTTTATATGGACGGCAAGTCAGTCAACATAATGTTCGGTGAGGCATTCTTCAGTCTTAATAGGTGCATAATGCTCCAGAAGCCTAAACTTCTAGGTGTAGTCAGCTACTGAGAGACTGTCATGCTTAAGTTCCATGTACATCTTCTCCTTCCTCTTCTTCTCAGGTATAGGCATAAATCAGTCACTAGAGATGGTTTTAAAGGCTTCCCACTCCATGTTATCTACTTCTTCTCTCCTATTCCCTCCATAGTTTTCCCACCATATTTTTGCCCCTCCCTTAAGCAGATGGGTGGCAAATTTGACCTTATTTTCATTGGGTACTTCTAGCGTATGAAAGGCATTCTCCACAGACAAGATCCAGGCTTCAGCCTTATCCATGACTTCAGACTGGTGCTTCACCCAAAAGGTATCAGGATTGAGCTTAATGAAATCTATCATAGTCACCTCTTTCTTTCTAGATGTGCTGGGTTCATGGGTTCCATTTAGGGCAAGGGTCTCCATGAAGTCTAGCAAGATTTTCTTTTGTTCTTCCCACCTTTATTTGGCTCAACTATCTGGTTTTAGGTTTTAGGTTCCTTCATCTTCTTAGAGGATGACTCTTCGAAAGCCTTGGAGTTACGGGTCTTAGGAGGCATCCTGAAATTAGGTGGAATATATTAGATTTATCATCATTCGTCATTTTTTTAATCATATGATATTTCATTATCATCCTTTATTAATTATTAATGATCTTAATGTTATGATTTGTGGAGGATACCCTAAAATCCTTATTATTCAGTCCTTAGGACTTTCTAAATAGAGTGACTCTTTTTCTAACCTTACATCATAACAGTAAGAGGAAAATATTTATAAATGAAGATGAGGGGAAAAATTTTCCTATAGAAGAGATGAGAGCGAATATATATGGATGAGAAGGGTCCTAATTAAGGTATTCCCAATAAGTAGGGGACATTTCAGATATCGGTCAGGTAGACTTATAATGCCATATATGTACCCTCTTGATTGCCAAGCTAAGTGGCTCGGAGACTTTAGCCTGACTCATGACAGATGCTATCCTAGACACCTCCACCCTTCATATCCCTAACTCAAGGACTACCCTAGACTCACAATAGGGTGAATGAAGTTCATGTGACCATGATGTGTGAACATTGTTTCTGATACAAACTGTGACAACCCCAATTTCTATATAATTTCCTTGGTGACATTCCCAGATATGCATGCACTCATATCTAAAGATGTCAGAAGGGAAAATACAAGAGATTGTGGTAGTCAACTAATACATAAAAAGGACCTGGATCGTTGTTTACAACATCATTAAATAGACACACAAACAACATTCCTTGATAATAGAAGTGATACATATTATTCAAGAAAGGAAGAAATAGTTTTTATGGAACGAAAGTACGTGAGAAAGAAGAAGAATAGAAAAAATTATTAGGGCGGAAAATTAGATAAACCCAAGTTATTAACATATTGTAATGGATAGACATTACTATGGTGGACTTAGTACATAATCACATATATTAGTGGGCCCTTCCCCATGTACCTTGTACTCTAGGGATCTCCTCGTATACCATGTACTCTAGGGAGGTGCTAGTCAACATCAATGCTTTCCCTATCTAATAGGGAAATTAATGAACACCATCAATAACTACATTTTATTTTCTTCCATTAATGTTCTTTATGTTCTAGGCAAAAGAATTTCAATACATATAGATATACATCTAAGCAAGTTTATACAATTAAATCAAGAAAATATTCATAGATTTATCATCCAGCAAAACTAGTCTTATAATTATATCCACATACCATGGATCTCTGATTTGGATTTCCACAAGTCTAGATTATGAAAGTAGGTCACCCTGAAAGAGAAACAAGGACCTAATGTCATTATGGGTTCTCATACTTCCATATTAGGGTTTGATCTCTAATTGGGGTGACTTCCACCTTCCTATGATTAGATCAGGGATTATCCATTAATTTTATCTTGTTTTGGAGTTACAAGATCATATGTTCATATTAGAGTTTCATTTATTTGACGATACCTATTCTATCCAAAAAGGGAGTATTCATACTTAGGGTTTCTATTATGGGTTAGATCATTAATGGTTTCCCTTTAGGATGCATATGATCTAAAGGGATTAGAGTTGGATCTAGGGTTTTGGGGTTGTTCAAAAACATAAGGTATCATTACATAGTTAGGATTTGGCATGAAAATATATTTAGTATACATATGTAGAGAGAGAAACTAGATTTTAGGGTTTTCTATAGATATTAAACTAAAAAACTCTACTTGATTGGAGTTTCGAGCCATGTGAGGATCATGGACTCAATTAGGGTTTTAGATGTCCACATGTCAGATCTCAACCATGGATCACTATTATTACACAATATGATAATTATAAATGATCATTAGGGCTTTAGGCCATTATTTTTTGAAAAGGACTCAGATCTAGGTCATGATTTTATTTTATTTGGATAGCTTGCATTTTCTAATGAAAATGGTATATAGGTTCATTATAATCTAACATTCCTAGCATTTGTAGGATTTTTCTAAGATAAATAAGTTTCTATTAATAAAATGGGAAAGAATTGCTTACCTGGTCGCTTATGATTGGTCCAAGGAAGCAAATTCTCCCTCTCTTACTCGTGCAGACCCGTGACTCCCCTTGCTGTAGTGTCGGTCGTTGATTAGGCCACCTCAGATACGCGTGGCCTCATTGCTGGAGCCATGTCCTCCCCTCCTTCACCTCTGTAGTTGCTTTGCTCCTGCATCCCTGAGCAGACTCCAACAAGAGTCTTGCTCTCAAGGGGTGGCTTTGACAAAGAAATGAATGTGGGAGTACCTTCGCGGGGTCGTGTCACACCCAATGTCAAGGTCCTGCACCGCGGCTCCCTGTGACTCTCCCTGCCGCCATGAGGGTGGGGAAGGTCGTCGGTGAAGAGGAGGTATGAGAGAAAGGGAAGGACTGTGGGGTGCTCGATAGTCTGTAGAGGGGCTATGGTGTTTGGTGAATATGATGGTAGTGGTGATCGAGAGTGAGGAGGTGCGGAGGTGAGAAGCCCCAAAACAATGTGCGACGGCGGTGTAGTGAACCACGAGAGTCTATAGGCAATTAAAATGTTGTGATTAGGCTAAAAATATGATGTTAAGGTAAAGGAGGATGTGGCAGATCTTCTGGGATAGTTTTATAGGCATACGAGGGCAAGGGAAGTGAAGTCCTAAGTTGTTTCTACCGTCGGGTGAGAGTAGGGAGGGGTGGGGGTTGTTATCCTTGCTCCGAGCACTAGGGGTGACGTGGCTAAGTCCGTTGGGTCCATTTTCATGGGAGGGGAAAGAATATCCCGGTGGTTTCATGAAATGGTTGCTAGGGTAGGCACAAGGGTGTTGGAGTGGTCATCGTTCTATTGTGGCCAAGACCCGAGTCATGCGGAAGGTTAGGGACGACCATGTCATCGTTGGATGCCTTTGAACGACCCTGATTAGGGGAGTTATATCTCCCTCGACGCCCAACACCGGAAAAAAGTGTGCGTGACACATAATGTGTCACAATATAGTTGATTAATCATTAGAATTAGGTCTATGAGGGTGTATGAATGAAATAATGCACCTAAACTTCAATAAATCCTAGAAAATAATAGAAATGTCCAATTCAAATGAAATTTGGACCATGAGTTCAAAAAGATGTGTAGAATGTATAGAAAAATTTTGGGATCCATAGTCTAAAGTTACATCACTTAATTTGTCACTTTGGATAAGGTAGTTACTTAACCCATTTGTAGTGTAACAAAGAGGTACATTATTGAAATTGTCATTATATTTCAAAATTGAGTGCCCACATTGATTAATCTAACCACAAATTAATGATTGTATACTATGAGAGAACATAATTGTGAGCAAGGTAGAAAATGAGCTAGGTAAAAGAACTCACTTTCTAGAATGACCACCTATTTTCCCACCAGTTGGTGACCACCGTTTGTTGACCAAACCAGTGGAACCATCGACTATTGCCCTTGAAGGTGGCTCATCCATTAGGGGGGAGTCCTAGATCAACCGTAGAAGGGGTAATTCCACCAAACCAAGGTACAACTGAGCACCCCATGGATCAATAAGCTCAAGAATGATAAGAAAACATCTAAGGAACATAATTAATGTGAAAAATTGCAAAGAAAACCTCCCATATGGGTAAATTATAGAAAAGTCCAAAATGTACATAAAATTGCATAACTTGCACAAACAATGTCCAAATTGGACTAAAATTGAAACTTAAGCTTGTCATAAGATATAAGAACACCTTAAAAGGTTTTAATCTCTTAATTATGATTATTAAGCATGTTCAACCTTTTAGGCAAGGTTAGCAGTCTCTTAACCATAAACCCATAACAAGGATTTACCCCTAAATCCAAGGTAAACAAAGATGGATACTTATCATGCACCTTAGTCTCAATCTTACACATGGTTACTTTCATCTCATGGTGATGTTACATCATTCTCATGGAATTCATATTCTTCTCCCTCAACTCTTACATGTGTCACCTTAGTTCGACATAGGAACTATAGTGCTACTTGTACAGGTCTGGTAGTACCTTTCAACTTGGGACTCTAATTGTAGTCCCGAACTATTCTATCTATTGTATCACCCATCACTCAAAGGCCATACTTGCGACTCTTACCAAACATGGAACATCATGTATCTCTTATCATATTTAACTCTACAAGGTTTCATCTCTATGCTCCTTTGATGGTTGTTGTAATTAGCAACTCAATCAATCAGGTGGATATCCCTTAATTGTAAAGAACTATAAGGCATATGTTCTTAGAAGATTCTTCAATCATCTCCATGGTGGTATGGCCATCTTTCTGGTTGAAGAATTATACATTGTCTGCAACTATTAACACATAGGAATTCCTAGTTGGCCTTTGTTAGGGGTAAAGCAACAACACTATATACATCTTACTAAGATTCACACAACACACTTAGCAGATCTATCGTAACTCTAAGAGGATACTTTAGCTAATTCTCAACTCACTCTTGCTTAACTTGACATATATATATTGTTGCTTCAATAATCCTAAGGCTTTAGTGAAGATGATGATCATGTTGTTAACTATCTCTAAACTACATGGAGATGTTACCATTCAAAACTTGTCACAACTTATAAGGACACAACTTGAGCACTCTATTCCTCAGGTTCATAACATTATTGATACATTGGTTAGTCTAAACGACATAATCCTAAGCTCACCGTGACTATGCAACTGATGTCGTCCACTCTAATTCTTATCCACTGATATTCCAACTTCAAGCCTATCTAAAGAAATATTGTAGTACTTGTTGACTAGTCAATCAATTATCTATCCTTAGTAGTGGTCTTTCCCAACTATCAACAACTCACATACAACATCATGGAATCACTCTCCTCCTTTCCAATAACACTGGGAGGACCAACATCAACTCTCTCTCTCTCTCTCAAGGAGAGGAACACTATATAAAACTCATATGATATACACCTTCAAACTCAGGTACCATAGGTACATCCTGGATACTATGAATCATTACCTTGGTATTCATTACATGTTCTATAAGGAACTCACATCCCTATCTTACCTACTTTCACCTACATAACAAATCTTATGACATATAACATGAGTCTTCCTAATTATTGGAAGGCTCAAAAGCATACCCATCACAAAATTTATGATCTTGGAACCATAGTCCAAGTAACCACATGCCATAACATGATAGACATCCTTAGGTTTACAGCAAACCCATGCATACCAAGTGGCATAAGACCCACTTCAAAGTTGTGTCTCTAAAAGGAGGATCATAAAGGAAAACACACCACCCATAACCCAACAACACTGTCTAGGGGCTGCTAGCGAGGGGTTACCAATTCTACCTTCATTATGCAAGTTACAACTTTTCATGTATTTACCTTTTTCATCTTGGGTTCCTGGCCACCAACATATGTATTATCAAGATTAATATATCTCATTACTCTTTCTTCTCTAGATTTTCACCATTCTTATGTATATCATCTTGTGTCATCATGTTTTTCAAACCCTTATCATGGGATAGATAATCAAATTTGACATTTTCTTCATTAAAAAGGGATCATCTCCCTTAATGTCTTTCACATGTCATGAAGATTTTCCGTTAATACTTTCTTACACACATAGGTTGGTCTGAGATTAACTCAAGTTCCACTTTATATCTACCATTATTATTATTTATCTTCTCATACCATGCTTATCACAAGAGTTCTCTCCATCTTATGTGGATTTCATACCTTAAATCACTTCATTAGCACCAATTCATCTCTCTTTTACTGTATTATCTTTTTGAATTATAGCTTCAAGACCTCCTCTTGTGCTTACTTATATTCGAATTCAGGTTTCGTGGTGTCTTATCTTTCTCTTATAGTCATCAAACATTCAATTTTGATAAATTATGATGTAATTCTCATCTTCTTTAGAATAAGATTGAGATTTAACACCATGATTTCTGATTTTTTATGCTCTTTAGATTATTTTAAAATGACTACTTGATCAGAGTAATTAGAAAGATAACAATCTAGGAGTTCCATACTTACATTTTCTTCAATAATTGAATGCCTGGCCATGGCATCCATATATTGAGTTCAGGTAGTATGCACCATATTTTTATGTCATATTCCTAACTTAGACATCATCCTAGTCCTAAGTACTAGGACTCAGTGAACCTAGAGATCTGATACCAACTTGTGAGAACTTGTTATACTAACGAGATTACTCAAAACACAAAACACAATCGATCACTAATTAATCACATATCCAAAAATGAGGATAAATTAAAACTGATTTAACGTAACCAACATGCTCTGAAATATTACACAAGAGCCCAATAACTTGCTTGTATTCATATTATGCCAAGAATCTCTTACAATTGTTCCATGGCCTCAACCACCACATATACGAGAAACATTTCCACATTTATCACCTGAACAAGCATATAACATGCTACCAAAAACCAGATTTGATTGAAATAGCATTTACAAACTTTCTCACCCAGACCTGAGAGTACATGGATGACTCTAGGACACATGAGAACTAACAACCTTCTCAAAGGTTCAACACCCAAGCTCCTCAATTGATGTCACGGGTCTACTGCACAACTATTGATCACCTAAAAGATGTGTTGAGCCACAGAGTGAGACCCATGTCTCAACAAGAGATATAACCTCCAACAATGCTTATTGATTACAACAATTTAAGTAATTAAATAGTTTAAGCCAAGTGACTATGTCAAACAAATAGACATAACAAAAGATATACTCAACAAGATACATAAAGGAGAAGATAACAACTATCTTCATTAACCAGACTATTCTCATATCTCTATTAACATTACAAGGAGTCTAATAGCATGAACATCTCTAACATCATGAATAAACTTAGAAAACATAAGCATAGCTAAATAGAATTAGCATGCGTGTCTATCAGATTAAGAAGATCTACATCAAAATAGAACAAACAATATAAGTACTTCTATCTACATAAGCATGATTGATAGTTCAAACATCACTAGTTATAAAGGCATAGATAGTAATTAAAACATCTCTAAATATATAGGCATAGCTATCAGTTAACATATCTAATTAATAAAGGCATAGCTATTAGTTTAACATCTGTAACTAATAGAGGCATAGCTAGAAATTTAAGCATGATTGCCAATATGAGATGACTATCATCATAAGTATAATCAATAGTAGAAGTGTATCATAAACATGGTTACTTATATTATTGCACTATACATCACCTATATGTGAAAAGAGCAACCAAGGGTTATCATCCAATGTGAAGCATTGTGTATAACCTTAAACAGATATACTACATGACTATATTACATCTTTTATTAAGCCATTTGGAGTTTGAGTCGTACCACCCAAAGTCCAACCCACCCCTATGAAGGGTTATTCGGTTCCATACAAGATCTAGGAGAGTCATAATCCTAAGATCTCTTCCCCTCAATCATCACGAGTAAAAAGGTAGAGACATATAAGTCAAACTACCACTACAATGACATATAGTCAAGTTGCCAACACCTTGTCTGCCCTTGGTACATGTCACGACACTAGTCATCAGGGTATGCAAGAAAAATCCTACTACCTGAAGTACAACCACAACGTACTCAGTCACATCATATAGGCATGACCACAACCACCCTACATAACCTGCAAATTGTGGATGAAATGGATACACACTCAACTTGCCACCCCCTCATATTCAATAGTATGCACTCTGAGTTTCCCTTAGGAATACTCATTTCACCATCTAATAAGTTCTGACACTGAAGATGGTTCTATGGCACAAGGCACTACATGATAAGAGTTTCACTTGATTAGTAATGCCAATTAGGTGAATTAAGGCAAAATCAAACAAGTGGACATACAAACCCTAATTCACTTATAACAAGCATAAGTATAACAACATCAAAAGATATAAAATGTGGGAAACATAATTTCTCATCTCAATATCATAAGGCACTATTCACCATCCAATTAAAAGATAATACTTGTCATCACATTGTGATGCCCTGTGCCACAGACCAACGAGATTACACAAAACTAAACTCGGAAACAAAACTAAAAAAGCGGATTACTAGAAAACATTAGAAATTATAACCACTTTCATTAAGCACCATATATACAAAAACCTTTACATATAAGTCCTCATATATCACAAGGTGCTTACATCAACATGTTCTTATCACATATGCCATCAACCCACTACAATATATATATATATATATATATATATATATATATATATATATATATATATATATATATATATATACACACGAACATTTGTCATATCTTTACATCAAAGGGCACATAAGCCAAAACCACATATGAATAACATCTCTACAAAATACACAAAAAAATCATCCCAAGGACTTGAGTATACATGGATGACTCTAGGACTCTACACCAAAAGACTAGCTGCACATCCAACCTTATCCACTATTGTCCTTCTTGATGCTGCTTTGCCTCAGCTGCACGATCTCTACCTCCTCATGCACGTCCCTAAAAGATGTGGAGAAACCCACAGGGTGAGATCCAAATCTCAGCGGGAGATATAACTCTCCACCAACACTATTATTAACACAAATAGGGATAAGGGAGAACAAGAAGTAAAGCTATAAGCATGATAGGCAGACTCAACTAATGATATCATTAAGGCAATTACTAATATTTAAGTAGTTCAAGTAGTTACAACTGAGCAGTAGAACATCTCAATCATTTTAGAAGGAATATGAAAAACATGTACAATGATACCAACTATACTATACAAAAGCAAAGCAAGGCTTCAATCAATGTTTTCATATTTCATCCTAAGCAAATATGCTGCACTGCTAATTACATATTTATTATGCCCTAAGGATTTGAGTTGTACCCCTCAAAGACCACTATTAAGTAGAAATCAGTTCCATACAAGGTCAATGGAAGAGTTGGAATCCACAACCTCACCAAACCTCATTGTCAATACATGAGTATCTCATAGAGATACCAGTCAACTACAACCAACGACATATAGTCAATTGTGAAACATCCTAGCCCACCTTGGTACAAGTCACAACGCTAGAGAAAATGGAGTTATGGCCAACAGCTGCACTCCCACCAGGGTATGACCCATAGCCAATCATGTGAAACCTCATAAGCATCATATAACTGAGCTATGGCCCGTAGATGCACTCCTACCATGGTATGACCCGTAGTCAATCATGTGAATGCATATAATCAAGAATATATGACTCTAAACTTCCATTAAGGGGAAGCCCGTTTCACTATCCAATAAGTATTGATGCTGAAGATGGATCTACAGCACAATGCAAACTACATGATTAAGTTTCACTTGATTAGTTAAGTCAATTAGGTGTCTTTTAGCATCAATCAAGTTACAACATATAAAGCCATAACAAGCTCTACAAAGACAAGGGCATGATACAACTCCAAAAGATATAAAATGTATAAGGTGTGAACTTGTCACACTATTACCACATGAGACCTATACTAATACCATTCACAAGGCCCTCAAGTCGTCACTAGGTCATAGAACCCATTCAAATAATTCATATATCACAAGTGTTTCAACATGCCTCATGAAGGCTCATTCAACCTATATCATATTGCATCCAAAATAGCATACACTAGCTATGATAATCAAGCTCATATCACTTGTTAGGTTAGGGGTTCCTAAACAAGCAAGAGAAATCATCATACTATGATGAACATTCTAATATAGAGAAATAAACACGTCATATTCTCATTTTAGGGTTAGGGTTCCTTTCTAAGCCGATTAGGGTTTTGTATCATATAACACCATCAAACCCTAGGCATATTGTTTTCCACTTTATTTCTTGGATCATAGAGTTAAGTATCACATTTAATACTAAGCATTAAGTTATCCAAAAAACACCATACATGTATCATCATGTGCTCACGTGTATATGTGCTAACCATGTATACATACATCACTGTTAACCTACACCACCAACATGTGTTACGACCCACTACCATCTAGGTCACGACCATGCATATAACCATGGATATCGATCTGCCCTAGCCATGTGTTATGACTGTAAGACATCCCCTTGTTACGGATGCAACAAACCAAAGTGGTTTTGATCTCTACACCCACTAGGGTTAGGGTTTTGGTCGAAATACAAGAGCCAAGGCACCACACCAACATGTAGCGACCAAACTGATCCAACATAAGGTATTAGCCACAACCATCCAAGGGTAGTGACCCCACATGGTCAATAACCCTCTCAAAACTTAGTTAAGAATCAAAATAGTGAGGAACATGACCCAAAATAGAAAATAACTTTAGGAAACATTGTCGTCATCAAAGTGGGACACTCCACACCAAACAATCACCAAAAAGGCTAAAACTTGTACCAAGGCAACTTGATGAAAGTATCACATGAAAGGGTGATACAACCACATTTAACACACCTAAAACAGAAAGTAAAACACCATGAGATGTCAAGGCACATGATATCAAAGAGTATAAGCAAAAACATGGTTGAGAGATAGGGAAAAACCATTATTACATCACAATCACCAAAATCAGGTACAAAACTAGGGTTTCAGATTTCTACCAACTCAAGCATGATTTCCTCTAACAAAAAAGTACTAGGGCTTATCATCATGTACTATAATGTTAAGGGAATGTTTAAGAGAGAGAAAACAATAACATGCATGTATTAAAGAGTGCAATATTAGAGAAGGGTAAGTTTTATATAACCCGCCTTAAGAAGCTCTACACCAAAGATCCCAAGCTCCAAAATCAAGGGCTCCAAGCACACGATCCAAGGGTTGAATACGCTCCACCAAAAGTTCCTATTTCAGCCACAAAAGAACCTCAAGAACAAGAAGGTACCAAGGTCAAAGATAGCGGAAGGAAAGGAGAAGAGAAGGTCCTAGACGAACCAAAGAAACAAGGAGGAAAAAGGGAGAAGAACATCCTCTCACTATGGCCTATGACCCTTGTAAGGAGAGGTTTCTTCTCAAGGATGATCACCATGCTAAAACATGGTCCATGTCCGATATGAGGGAAGAAGATGGAGGTAGGAGATCCAATAAAACGTTGTAGAAGAAAGACATATATTTACTATGGTTGAAGATGAGCAAGGATCACCACAAGCACTACATGCAAGGGAAGTTCAACCTCCAAGAGCTCCAAAATAGATCTTCTTGCTCCTCAAGACTCCAAGGATGAACAGGAAATAAGGGAGGAATAAGATGGTAGAAAAGGGTCACTTGCATGAAGAGATAAGGGGTTATATAGCAAAAGAGGAGAGAAGTAGGATGAGGATGAGGTGTCAACACCCTAAGTCACCAAAGGGACACTTGCCCAAGAAACCAACATGCAACCACTTAAACCACACATGCATGAGATGGTGATACAACCTATGTTGGGTTTTGACCTACTTGGGTCCCCAATATATGGTTTCGGCCACAACACTCCATGGAGGTTGAAACAAGAGCAAAACTTCAAGACTAGGTCGAAACAAGGCAAACCCTAGGAAACCTTAATCACCACCAAGGATACTACCACTCATCCAAGGATCAAACAAGGCACCCACTTATTCATCTCTCCTATAGATGATGCAAAAGGATGGAAGACACATTCTAGAAGTGAAAAATTGTACATCAACCCCCTACTTTGGGTAAATTACAATTTGCACCAAAACTAGCACACAAAGCACAAACATCATCCAAACAAGCTCAAACTTGAAACTTAATCTCTACACAAGCCCTAATTACATCTCAAAAGATTATAGAAAGGTTCTAAGAACCATAAGTAAGACAAACAAAAAGGGTTACCCCAAAACGCAGGTCAGGGGTCTTACAAGCCATAACCCGAACAAGGATTTCGCCCCCGAAATCCTAAGAGAAAAGAGAGTGGTACTTCCTCCTCATCTCTTCCTCAAGCTCCCACGTGGCTTCCTCAACACCATAGTGATTCCACAGAACCTTCAAAAGCACTATATATTTCTTCTTCAACTTCTCACTCTTCTGCCAATGATCAACATTGGACCTTGCACATAGGACATATCCTCATCCAATTCCACCTCCACCAGATGAAACACTAACTTGATATCAGGATGGCACTTCCTCAACATAGAGACATGGAACAATGGATGCAACTTGTGTAACTCAAGTGGCAACTCCAACTTATAGGTCACCTTCCCAACACATGCCACCATAGGGTAAGGCCTCATGAATCTGGGAGCCAACTTACCCTTCTTCTCAAACCTCGGAAAACTTTCCAAGAAGAGACCTTGAGGTACACTTTGTCTCCCACTTCAAACTCTAAAGGTCTATGGTGTTTGTCTGCACATGACTTTTGCCTATCATGTGTTGCCTTCAATTATTTCTAAATCTCCTTGATCTTTTCTATTGTCTACTATACAAGCTCGTGACCAAGACGTTGGTATTCTCCCGTCTCATACCAACACAACAAAGACCTACAATGTATCCCATACAATGACTCATACGGTGCCATGTCAATGCTTCTCTGATAACTATTATTGTAGGCAAACTCTATCAGACTGAGACGTATGTCCCAACTGCCCAAGAACTAAAGAACACAAGCTCTCTATAGATCCTCCAAGGTATAAATGGTCCTCTCATATTGGCCATCTATCTATGGGTGGAAAGAAATGATGAACTTCAACTGCGTACCCAAATCTATCTGCAATCGCTCCTAAAAGTGACTTGTAAACTGAGGACCTCTATCTGACACGATAGTTTCTAGAACACCATGTAAACATAGTATCTCATCAACATAGATCTGTGTAAGCTTCTCATATATATACATTGTGTTTATAGGAAGGAAATGCACTGACTTGGTCAACCCATCAACGATCACCCAGATGGAATCATGACATTTGGCTATCCTAGGTTGACCAATGACAAAGTCCATATTCACATTGTGGCATCCAACTTATAAAACACAAGATTAATTAAGCGTAAGCGAGTCATTTGCAGCGGATTACTAAAAATCACTAAAAATTAAAACTTTTTACAAAGAGATCCAAACATAGGAAACTCTTCCATTAAGAACCAAAGTATAATATTTACATTCTAATCCACTAGTACACAACCTGTACTATCTTTTCTCGAGGATTACAACATCAGCTGCTCTATTCAACATTATATACAGACGACATAAAAACCTCGAGGCATCAAGACAAAATCTCAGATCGATTCATTAAAACACTAACTATAAACTCCGAGGACCTGAGAGTACAGAGATAACACATAGGACTTTCTAACTATACAACACTTGGCAGCCAGTGCCTCCACCTGAGTTATCACTACTGTCCCTGATACTACTACTGCTGTTCTTTCTCTGCTAAAGGTTTCCTGCTTCTTCTTCTGCGTTTACCTAAAAACATTAGATCCCACGGGGGGTGAGACAATTGTAAATTGCCCCAACGGGAGATATAACTCTCCGCCAAAACATTCTTATAGCGGTTTACTATAATTAAAACTAAATAAGAGTTCTTATAAATTAATAGAAACATTAATCATTGAATAAACAGAGTAAAGTAATATCTTTTCCTAAGGAGAGCATTGTATCTACTCATGGTATATTCATAATTCACATATCTACTTGCATTGAATGTAAAGAGATATGAATAACATTTATCGACTAGGGATGCACAAAAGAAATATAACATCAGCCAATGAATTTCCGTATTCAATCCTTAAGTAAACATGCTATATGGCTGATTACATTTTACAATCACATTTATGCCCTGAGGAGATGAGGTATACCACTCATACTCCAACCGACCATTGTGAAGTTGAAATCGGTACCATACAAGGTCAAAGGTAGAGATGGCTACCAAGACCTCCCATATCTCAGTAAGTGCGAGATCACACGTGGAACATCTTGTGTCTCTGCTATATATATAGCTTTCCAGGATATACTGACAACTTCACTATTAGAGTTACAGTGGCGTACTGCACTCTCTTCGCGATCGTGAGATTTCATATTTATCTCCATCGATCCGACATTAACATTATTGGGAGATGTGTACTGCATCTATCCCAATCTTCGGGAGATTCGTGATACATCCATCCCGGTGCAAGTAATGAAGGATTGAGAGGTTTGTTATTTACCTTTCCTCAATTCCCTCATTAGGACGTCAAGATATATTTGCCCATTACCCCCACATATTCAAAATATGCGTTCCGGGTTTTGCCGCGGAGCACCCGTTTCACCATCACCTATTGCTGACGATGATGGATCTATGGTCAGGGCTCTACATGATATGATTTCACTTAATTAATTAAGTACATTAGCATATTCTTTTAGCATCAGTCAAGTTCTCAAACATAACTTATTCAGACAAATGCTATAAGGAAACATGTATTATTTTCACCAATCACTTTCTCAGTCCTTATAGGACATTGGGATATCAGTCCCTCATTTCATTTCTTTTGGAACTTCACATCCCTAAACTACATCATTATCATACTTATCAACTTTGGGTATTCATACCCTTAATTCATCACTATCACTGTTACCACTTGTTAGGTAACCATTACCTCCAGGTCCTCAGACCGAGGTATGCATAATACTTGTTACACAAGTATCTCACATGGATCTCAAAGCTTATTAAATGTTTTGCCACCCTTAACTAGGCAACAACTTACTCATGGAACTATAAGGTTCATGCACATTTTGTTACTTTTACTAAGCAACAACAACATTAGGCACATAAGGCCACACAACATGTTTATTATATGAAAGTCATAGCTCATATCTGACTATGTTCATCATCTCATGATGTCTACATGATTAATAGACATGATAACAGTCATGTAAGTCATTTGTCACATCATATGAAACATTAGTAACACCACCATCCTTTATCAGGATTAGGGTTATCCATCAATTAGGGCTTTTCATTCCCTTTACCCAAAATTAGGGTTAGGGTTTCCCATCATGCTTTAATTAGGGTTTCATGCTCACATTATTAGTTCAACCCTAATGTATTGCTCCACACCTCTGGGAGTATTTAAATATATCATAAGTATTTGCTTATGATCAATATTCTCATCATATATCATTAATGATTATCAATTCAAGGTATGAGTTCATTTCTCATCCTTGTCATGGTATGATTGCATCACACTCATTGATTTGGCTTAGTCCCATTCTCAAGGTTTATGAATCAACATTTATCAAAGTACATTGAGTTCATTACACCTTTATTGTAACAATTATATATATTACACACTCCATGTGTTTCTTATCCAAGGATATTGGATTAGAAGTTCATCAAGGAATGTCTACCCTAAAATGCTGAATGTGATATCTATCATGTCATAATGTATCACTTTCTTCTCATTTACATCTTACTTAAATAGATCAACTAACCTTGTATTAAGCTATTTCCCTCTTAATACTTTATCCTCTAACTGGTTACTTTCTTCATATGGTGTATATATATTACTCATTGGAACTGTCCAACTATCTTTAATGATATGGACTTATCCAATGGTTAGGCATTGTTGATATAGAATAAATCATTATCAACCACTTTAAGTATCTCAACCCATAGGATGTTATTCACTCCATTGTATAATATTGCGTACATCACTCCTAAGAGTTTCATATCCTTATCTTTGTAAGATGTATAAGATTGTTACACATACACGAAATTAGATATATAATGATCTAGGCATCATCTTGTCCTTTAGACCCTTATTCATTAGGGTATCAATACTATCATTCATGTACTTCATCAACTTTACCCTTCATGGTTATAACATCCTCATCTTACTTGATTATAAATACCACTTACTACTTTAGTATATTGGCCATTATACCATGACTATGGTTGCACATATCACTATATGGCAACATCCTGGATTTAAGTCTCATTTCACATCATTCTTCAGGGTTTCCATAATATTACTCTTAATTAAGGATTCTCATAGCATTACCCTCAATTAGGATTTATCATGGATTCACCCTCAATTAGGGTTTACTATTCACATCACCTCACCCTAGATTAGGGTTTATTACCAACATTCTGTTGGATAAATTGGATATTATGATAAATCCCTTTGTTTCGATGATGACAAACATTTCATTCTTATTAATCTAACGAGCTACTTGAGTGTGCAGGATGACAAAGTAGCAAGGGAAAATCCAAGAGCTTACTTAGTTATATTTTCATGCAATGTAATCAATGTTGTAAAACTTGTACAAATATATAATGTACAAGTACTTAGAATTGCATGTAAATCAAGCGTTAGATTTTCCCTAGCCAAACACCATAGTTAGACATGTCATCCCATTTAATTAGGATCACCTTTGCACACTCACACATATAATTAATGCTTAAATTGAAACCTTGAAACAGGATCATTCTCGGTCGACAAAACTCCTCGACCGAGACACTCTCGGTCGACAATCTTCTCGACCGAGAAAGATCCAAAGTAGCCGTTAGACACAACAAACAAGTTAGTTGGTAGTTGAAGAAAGACGTTGCAAATCACTTGTTCCAGAGAGCCTGTCGGTCGACAAAAGTTCGACCGAGTAGGTGTCTCGGTCGACCATTTGTCGACCGAGATGGTCTCTGACAGCAACTGCAGAATAAATTAATTAGCCGTTGTTAAAGCAACAACTTTGTACCTAACGGCTAGTTAAGCACTTAGAAACCCCTAGAAGTTGTCTAGAACATCCTTAAGCATACTTAGGCCATTCCTATAAATAGGACAAGCCATAGGACACTAGGATTCACTTGTTACACTTGAGAATACACTTGAGCATACTTGAGCAATTTATTGCAAGCAATTTGAGCACTGTGATCATTAGTCTACATTCTCCTTAGCTCAATTTCGTGTCCTATAGGCTAGATTCTCCTATCCACAGCAATCACAAGTTCACACACTTGGCTAGGAGATCTATATGCTTGATCTAGGCATATCAAGCCTTGGGCTTAAAGGATAAGTTGTAATTTCCTTTTTCTTTCTTGTTCCTTTTTATCTTTTGTACTCTCCTTGCTACTCCTAGGGTTGGAGGCTGCGGATTGGAGAGGGTTGACTTCTCAGGTGGAGAAGGGGACTTCAAGCTACTTCAAGAAGGCTATCGCAAGGGAAGCTACTTCAGAAGGCTGGTGCAACGGGAGTTGGTGCATCTACTTCAAGGGAAGGCTGCTTCAAGGTTGGCGATTACTTCTAGGTGAAGGCTGCTTGAAGGGTTTGGGAAAAGAGATTGTATTTTATGTAAATTCCTTGCGAGGTAATAAAATAAATTTCTTTTCAAATCCCGGTTGGGTAAGCAACCGGGTAGTGGACTGACGGCTATAGTATTTGCTATAGTTGGAACCACTCTAAACCTTGTGTCTCCTTGTCCAAATTTCTTCATCGTGGTTGTTTGAGTTTCAATAATTGTTAAAATCTTTATAAAACTCTATTCACCCCCCTCTAGTAGTTTTCAATTGGTATCAGAGCAGGCTTCAAGGAACCCTAACCAGGTCTTGAAGAATGGAGGGAAATGGTGAAAAGTGCTTGGACAAAACCACTACATGCTGCAATTGGTGTTTAGGAACAAACCACAAAACAACCGGATGCCCATGGAGATCAAAGGAAGAGGATAAGCACAAAGAATGCCTTATTTCTACAACTAGTGAAGAAGAAGAAGAAGAGGTAAATCTCTTTGATTTATCTAAAGAAGAACTAGTTGCTATTATTGAAGAAACACATAATAAATATGTTGAGTACAAAAAGAAATTAAAGAAATCAAATAAGGAAAATGATGATCTAAATGTTAAACTTCTTGCTCTTGCATCTGAAAATAAGGATCTTAAAGAGGGAAATAAATTTTCTGATCTTAAGTTAAAATCTATGGAAGCCGATTGCAAGCTCCTTTCTGTTGAAAATTCAAACTTACAGACTCAAGTAAACGATCTTAAAAAACAACCATCTTTGTGCACCCATATAGATTATGACACTATTGTTAAAGAAAGAAATGTATTGTCATCCAATCTAGACCAAGCAAAAATAGACATTAAGAAAAGAATGGATGAGATTGCCAAGCTACAACAACAAGTTCGTAGTTTGAATAACCATGGCATTCTTGATCAAATTCTAGATAATCCCTATCAACAAATTGGGAGAAGGGGACTAGGTTACAAGCCTAAAGGAAAATCTCATCAACAACCTAGTCAGAGAAAGTCACAAACCCAATCTATATATGTACCTAAAAGGACATCCTCACCCAATGACAACATAGGACACAACCATAGAAAAAGATATGAAGTTGACTCAATATGTTGTCATTACTGTTTGCGCCTTGGTCACTATTCATTTTCATGTCCTTACAAGAGAACAGATGTCGAATTAGTTTGGGTTCCTAAACCTCCAAACTAAACAAATAAGGTTAAGTTGAGATATGACCAAAAGACATTAGTTGCATAATTCTATGTCTATCTCAACTTAACATAATGAGATCACAAATAAATGTAAGCATATAAATAGTTAACCCACATAATATCTTCGAAACAAATAAAACAGTTCTAGGAATCTTGTCGATCGAGCAACTGTCGACCGAGACCTCATCGGTCGAACAATTGTCGACCGAGCATATCACTGTTCTTCAGAATATTGTACAATTGCTGAATTCTTTTGAAATTGATCAAAATTGCTGTCTATTTGTGGTTAATGACTGTACAATAAAGTATAAATTATGGAAATAATCCTTGAAAGATTATGTGAAATTAATTTGGTCAAAAACCAAAATTATGATTAGCTTAAAGAAAATTTCTGTTTTATCATAACATGCCTTTATTGTTCTATCATTACATAGGCAAGCAAAAGAATCTATTGATGGTATATCTCTTAGAAATGCTTGCAAAGAATATAATGTTTTCAATTGATATATTTAAAAGATTTGAAATATTCATTGTGCTTTCATGATTAGTATCATTTAATACACATCAAAATTGATTTAAATGCTTAATTGGAAATCTGAAATTTCTGCCTCTTGGTTAAAACAAAATTTAGCCAAGGGGCGCTATGGTCGTAGTCAAGGGCGACCTAAAATAAGCTTCGACAAAAATTGCTTATTTGGAAATTCTCCCTTTGGACCTAATCTTAATATAAATTCTTCTTGAAAATTAAATCATTTGTTATCATTTAAGCCTTAAATTATCCCAATATTACTCCCTTAGAATATCCATATAAATGCTCTACAAAAATAATCTACCTTTTGCATTAAAAATTTAGCTTTAAAATTCTTACTCAGTAAGTCTGTCGGTCGACGAATTCTTCGACCGAGACCCTCTCGGTCAGCTCACCTCTCTCGACCGACAGAATCTAAACAGACTTAATATCGGACTAACTTTCGGTCGACAAATGCTCGACCGAGGAAGTGTCGGTCGACAATAGTTCGACCGAGAAATAGCCGTTGGATACGACCGTTGTAAACTGACCGTTATGACCGTTTATGACCGTTATTTGACCGTTGGGAAGCCGAGTGGCGCGTCTGCAACACGACCGTTGTGGACGCTCGGTCGACGAATCGTCGACCGACCTGGTCGCTGGAATGTTATAAAAGGGGGCAAAAACGGGTCACCAACTCACACTTGCATACTCTTGCTTCCATAGTCCCTCTCTAGTGCATTTTCGTGCTACTCTTCAGCATCCTCATCCTCCAACCTTCCTTGCTTCTTCTCCACACTCAAGTAACACAAATGGCCTCATCATCAGCTGCCCGTGGGAAGAAGAAGGTCGCCGGAAGGAAAGGAAGGGAAGCTCGGGAAGCTACTCCACCACTGACGATCATCAACGACATCGCCTTCGTCGATGGAGATGCTGGTGATCGGTATCTACGGCTTTCCTCCAAAGCTCCTCTTCCACGACGACCAGTCGAAGTCATGGACTTCATCAACATCGTCGATCTGGAGGATCTCTTTGAAGTGCAAAAGTTGAAGGACTTCATCAATCCCTCTTTCCCTTCCTATTCCACTAAGGTAGTCAACGAATTTTATGCCAATCTCATATCCCATACTGAAAATGAAACCACATTCTTCTACACCATGGTCAATGGGCATAGCCTTAAATTTACCGAAGGGGATATTCTTGACATGCTAGAAATTGACATAGATGAATACCAAGATTCCCTTGATCTCACCACCGGAAATCCACTAAATCTACTCTCCTAAGATGATCATACCATTAGCCTTAGTGACATAAAAAGAGCTATTTTTCAATCCAACACTACTTGTCATGAAGATAGGGGAACCTACTACGCTATAAATCTCAAACCAGCCTGTAGGATTGTAAATCTCATTGTTTCTACAAATATTCACCCTAGAGCCAACAAATCTGAAGTTCCAATATTCCGTATGTGCCTCATTTATGCCATCATAAGACGCATTCCCACAAACTTCATCCGTATAATCCTTAAAAACATGATTGAGTTTTCTGGCAACCCACCATATGCGGATTTCGTTTGCCAAATTACTCAACATTTTCTTAAAACAAACATTGAGGATATGGGATATACATGGGAACGTCGACCACAAAAGATAAGTAAGAATACCGTAGAGAAAATGGGAATAGATTTTGGTCACAAAAGGGCTAGAGTAGAAGGAGAAACATCTCATCAAGACATACCATCACCTCCTCCTACTACCCTACCACAGGACCCCATTCAAAATACTCTTACTTATATTGCTGGCTCCCAATATCACCTTAGTAGACAATTAGACTACAATCATCATGCCATGACATATTGAAACCAAAGAATGCAAACCCTTTCCCCAAACCAAACCGATGAATATCCATATTCTTTAAATCCAGGCATGCTCAATCCATACAATCCTTCATACAACTACTATCAAACTCCACCTCCACCATCCATGGATCTAACGCATACTCAATTTTCATCTATGCAATTGCAAGATATTGTTGCTCATTTCCGATTTGACCGAGTTCCTACATTCTTGGAAGCATATTCTTTAACCAAGACGAAAGCTCTAGATTGGCAAACCTTGGTCCAATACTATGGAACTGAGCCATTTATTGGGAAAGATCCTGACGTTGATGTAATTCTTAAATCTTTCCAGTGAGTGTTGGAGTAATATTAGTTGTAAATGACTTGCTTTGAATGATTGTTATGGATCACTTCTGTATGATGTGTCTATCTTTCCATGCTTATTAATGAAATTGTTTATCCTTTTGTTGATTTGGATGGATATCTTTTCGCATATGAGACATCTTGTAAATAAATGGATTATAAAGACTATTATTGTAGAGCATACAAAATAAAGGGAAAAATAAATAAAACATTGTGGCTAAATTGATAATGATCTATGACAAACAGTTCTCCAGAAACATTCTCGGTCGAGTCACTAGTCGACCGAGAACACTGTCGGTCGAGAAATCGTCGACCGAGCAGGTCTCTGTTGACAAGTCTGAAATAATTCTGCTGCAAATGATTGCTCATCAAATAATTTTAAACCAAGGATGCATGTTGAACATCATTTGTGAAACAGAGTATTCTTTTATGCATATGGACACTCTTCAAACATATTGCAAAGCATTTAAGTCTTTATTTGGGATATCTAAGGGGGAGATCATAAAAACAACTTTGACCATTTGATTGAAGAAGCTTACAAAAACATTGTAACCACCATGTGTAGCTGGAAATTTTCATTGATTATAAAGAAATTTATGAATTTATTGAAAATGGTATCTTGTACTTGAAGGAACTCTCTACCCAAAACAGGGCTTAACATCCCTTGCATTTGGATGGAGACATTTTTGTATACTCTAAGATTAGAGGATTCTCATTTAATTTAGGGCTTAACATCCTTTGATAAATGAGAAATAAATATACATTCATCATACGCTTAAGGGAATCTCATATCATTTCAAGGCTTAACATCCTTTGCAAATGATTGAGAAACAAATTGTGGATAAATTAGACAAAAATCCATGTTTCTAATAGGATATCTATTTAAGGGGGAGCATAATATTAAGGGGGAGAAGAAAAATAAAATATTCAACTTGGATATCTTTTTGAAATGACAAAGGGGGAGAAAGAATATAAAAATCAAAAATATAAATGAGTTTCATAACATCTTGGCCAGCACTCACTTGCAAAACATAAATGGCTACAAAAGGTAATTTTCAGGTATGAAACTCACATGCTTTATATTTCCTTATTTCATATTTAGGAAATGTTTGTCATCTTCAAAAAGGGGGAGATTGTTGGATAAATTGGATATTATGATAAATCCCTTTGTTTCGATGATGACAAACATTTCATTCTTATTAATCTAACGAGCTACTTGAGTGTGCAGGATGACAAAGTAGCAAGGGAAAATCCAAGAGCTTACTTAGTTATATTTTCATGCAATGTAATCAATGTTGTAAAACTTGTACAAATATATAATGTACAAGTACTTAGAATTGCATGTAAATCAAGCGTTAGATTTTCCCTAGCCAAACACCATAGTTAGACATGTCATCCCATTTAATTAGGATCACCTTTGCACACTCACACATATAATTAATGCTTAAATTGAAACCTTGAAACAGGATCATTCTCGGTCGACAAAACTCCTCGACCGAGACACTCTCGGTCGACAATCTTCTCGACCGAGAAAGATCCAAAGTAGCCGTTAGACACAACAAACAAGTTAGTTGGTAGTTGAAGAAAGACGTTGCAAATCACTTGTTCCAGAGAGCCTGTCGGTCGACAAAAGTTCGACCGAGTAGGTGTCTCGGTCGACCATTTGTCGACCGAGATGGTCTCTGACAGCAACTGCAGAATAAATTAATTAGCCGTTGTTAAAGCAATAACTTTGTACCTAACGGCTAGTTAAGCACTTAGAAACCCCTAGAAGTTGTCTAGAACGTCCTTAAGCATACTTAGGCCATTCCTATAAATAGGACAAGCCATTGGACACTAGGATTCACTTGTTACACTTGAGAATACACTTGAGCATACTTGAGCAATTTATTGCAAGCAATTTGAGCACTGTGATCATTAGTCTACATTCTCCTTAGCTCAATTTCGTGTCCTATAGGCTAGATTCTCCTATCCACAGCAATCACAAGTTCACACACTTGGCTAGGAGATCTATATGCTTGATCTAGGCATATCAAGCCTTGGGCTTAAAGGATAAGTTGTAATTTCCTTTTTCTTTCTTGTTCCTTTTTATCTTTTGTACTCTCCTTGCTACTCCTAGGGTTGGAGGCTGCGGATTGGAGAGGGTTGACTTCTCAGGTGGAGAAGGGGACTTCAAGCTACTTCAAGAAGGCTATCACAAGGGAAGCTACTTCAGAAGGCTGGTGAAATGGGAGTTGGTGCATCTACTTCAAGGGAAGGCTGCTTCAAGGTTGGCGATTACTTCTAGGTGAAGGCTGCTTGAAGGGTTTGGGAAAAGAGATTGTATTTTATGTAAATTCCTTGCGAGGTAATAAAATAAATTTCTTTTCAAATCCCGGTTGGGTAAGCAACCGGGTAGTGGACTGACGGCTATAGTATTTGCTATAGTTGGAACCACTCTAAACCTTGTGTCTCCTTGTCCAAATTTCTTCATCGTGGTTGTTTGAGTTTCAATAATTGTTAAAATCTTTATAAAACTCTATTCACCCCCCCTCTAGTAGTTTTCACATTCCATATTTAAGGTTTACTATTCACGTTACATCACCCTAGAATAGCGGTTATTACCAACAACCCATAATTAGGGTTTACTATTCACCCCAAGTAGGAGTGATCATAAAAGTACCTTGAATTAAGGTTTGTCATGTCATCACTATGAATTAGGATCATACCATCATCATGTATTGGGATTACTTCCATTAATTCCCTCAGTTAGGGTTATGATTCATTATCCTTCATAATTAGGGTTTCATGATCTCACTATCATGGATCATACCCTAATTAGAGATTCATCTATAATAGAAGTCCATTACATGATTAACATTCATGTAGGAAGTCCTTTCTCTCTCATCCTCTATAAGATGATGTTTACTTCAGCCTTGATTAGGCTAAGTCAACTCAATCTTGAAGAAGAATTGACATCATGGGTTATGTCATCATCACCATGATCATTAATGCTTGATTTTTTAAAGGGTACTAATCACCCTATCTTATTAGGATACAAACACGATAATAATATTTGATTACATCATGTATTAGTCAATTGATCAACTTGTCCTTTGACCTATTTAAGTACTCACGCGGTTTTGGTTGATTATCCACCAAATGGTCTTGGCTACATAGACCCCAAACGGTCTTGCACAAAAAGCCTCCAAACGGTCTTGCACAAACCACTGAGACCGTTTGCCAAAGCTGGGGTTGAAACCGTTTAGTAAAGTAGGTGGTGAAGACCGTTTGCCCAAAGTTGACTTTTGAAACCGCATGAACTCAACCGATTTTGAAACCGCATGCACCTAAATGGTTTGGGATCGTTTGGTCCCAAACGGTCTTGAGACCGTTTGGTCCAAACCTTCTCAAAACCACAAGGACCAAAAAGGGTCTCAACCATTCCAATTAAATTAGGGTTTCCAAGATCGATTCCTTCATTGATTGTAATCATGTTATCACTCATCAAATGGACCTATCACCATATCTCAATTGAGTTAATTATGTTAACCTTCAAATGATTTGACCCTCAATTGACCCTCAATTGATCATCAATTAGGGTTTGAATCAATTGGTTTAGGGTTTGGAATCGTTGATCCTTCAACATTAATCCATGTGAGATTGGTTACTTTGAAACCATTGAACCTTCATCCAAATTGGGCATGATCTGACCCCAAACGGTCTTGAGGTCGTTTGGATGACCTCCAAATGGTCATGAGACCGTTTTCCCTTGTCAACATCAAAATCCAAGTCAACCAATTAGGGTTTGGACCATTGGATTGATCACCAAATCAGCCATTGATTGCACTTCAACTTAGTACCTTTAGATCTCCAAACACCTAACCATAGTCAACCCTAGACCTCCAAACGGTCTTGGGTGACCCCCAAACAGTCTTGGGATCATTTGGATGACCTCCAAACGGTCTTGAGACCGTTTTCCCATCACATCATCATTAATCATGTCATTCAATTAGGGTTTGGATCCTAGGATTGGTCACCAAATCAGCCATTGATTATACTTCAACTTAATATCTTTGGACCTTCAATTGCTCAAACATACCTAACCCTAGACCTCCAAATGGTCTTGGGTGATAACCAAACGGTCTTGAGACCATTTGGGTGATCCCCAAACAGTTTTGAAACCGTTTGGGTCAATCAACCCAAGTTTCAAACTCAATCACTTATGAAATCAACACTCAACCCGATTAGGGTTTAGGTGATTGATGGACCTTCAACTCATGAACCAATTAGAGTTAATCAATAATAATTGATGGGTCATTAACCTAGTTCATTATGAACAAATACCCAAATGGTCAACCCTGGTAAACATCACCAAACGGTCTTAAACCGTTTGCTTCTATGCGGTTTAGTGAAACCGTTTCATTCCAAACGGTTTGAAACCGTTTGCTCCCAAACGGTTTGTGAAACCGTTTGGACATTAGATTGAAACCGTTTGGTCTATATATTTGGGTAGGTGTGTGTTAGTATGATTATGTCATCATCATAAAGCTCTAGACCCATGAAACCTGCTGTGATTTCCATGGAGATAGAATCAATCAACCAAATCAATGATTGTAAATAGAGAAATGATCATTATTTGATGGGGAATTGAATGCAATAACAAAATTAGGGTTTCAAGTTATAAAACCCGCCTCCAATTGAGCTGAAAAGCTCCAAGATCACGCCAACAATGGTGGATGAAGCTTTTCCAACTCCCCTTAGGCTCGTCCTCAAGCTTTTGGTTGAAAAGTTTGGCTAGGGTTGAAGAGGAGATCCAATTAAGAAGAAATCCATGATTTATTTTCGATTTCCACCATGGAATCAAGGTGAAAGGGATAAAAAACCTTACCAAAAGGTTGGGGGTCGTCCTCCAGGTCCTCCCTAGCTCCCTTGGTCAGTTTCCAAGCAAAGAGAAGAAGTGGAAACGAAAAAGCCTTTCATTTGGCTTGAAAAAGGTGCTTTTATAAGAAATTTCATGAGAGAGAAAATACTTTATAAAAGTATTTTAATTCCAAAATTAATGCCACATTATCCCTCTTGGTTTCTTGTATACAAAGGCATCTCTATCCCCACCAATCTCCCTGCCATTATCCAAGGATAAAGGGAAAAGAAATTAAGCACCTTAACCCTTATAATATTAATATCCATTTTTGAGTGGAATTTCTTTTTCTTATAATAATGGTGAGTGGAATTTCACCTCCTTAGGACATGCTCGTGACTTTCCAAGGCTTAAGCTCGTCCACACACATCTGAATCCAACTATATTAATTCTAGTTGAAGGTCCTTCAAATTATTTTATTTATTCTTGCATTAAATCGAATTAGGGTTTCAATTAGGCTTAAATCTTGATTATTTTAATATCAAGATTTTCTCTCCTCCAAATTAATTCAAATGAGGCGCCCCTCTCATTTTATTTGATATAAATGATGTCAAGAAACATTAGGGACCTTATTGAAGTGGTAATTTGCATATTGAACCCTAGGTTTTGGGTAAATTGCACTTTACACCAAAACTAGGTTTTAATGCACAAACATTGCTCTACAAGCTTTATCTTGGTGCCCAAGCTTGTGTAAACCATACCACTACATCATATTCATTATTATGATGTCTCAAAATCAAAGGAACATATTTTTATGTAACATTTGCAAGTTAACCCCTTAATTTAGGTAATTTGCACATTAGTCCAAAATAAGCGAACATTGCTTCAACATTATTCAATCAGGACCAAAATTGAAACATAAGCTCCTATTGAGCCTTAATTACTTTTCACCAAATAATATTAAGCATATAACTATATTTCTTAATCAAAACTCCTAGGGTTAAAGCATAACCCAGGTCAGGGATGTTACAAATTATAAACCCCTAACAAGGATTTCGTCCCTGAAATCCCAGATAAAGGGAAACATATATTATTCATGCATCATATCATCATTTCATCACATAACATCTCATTATTATGGAGACACCATAGAGTTTTGATCAATACAAAGTTATCCCATATAAGGTTTTCACAGAATCTTTTATACATGACACTTACTCCATAGTTCTTTATTATTGACTGTGGAGTAAATTTTGTGTCAGGTAACACTTTCCTTATTACTTATACTAACTATTTCATTAGTTGTATATTTTATTATCATAAGGAGATGTTACTTATCAATTAAGAACTTATCTCAAAGACATCATTAATTGTTATGTTTGTGCAAAGCATAAACCCCTAACATGTGAGGTTCATAATATTTTGCATGATAAATCTGATTTCATAGTTGACCATTCCAAATAGTCAACATAGGTCATCTGATATTTCTTCAGATACCAGGATTTCTTACTTTGATACCTATTACATGTGCTTAAAACACATCACATCTTTATCTTCCTTTCCTCTTGGGACATTACTTGTCACATATATCTTCATCTTGGAGCCAAAGTCTTAGATAAACTGATACCTTTCTAAGTATTCATCACATAAAAATATTTATATTATACGCATCAAGTGTCCTAAGACCCACTTGATTGCCATGTCCCTGAAAGGAAAGAGAATCGAGGAATCATATTCCTCTTATTATTTCATGTATTTTCATCTATTCATGAATCATTACTCTTTCGTCTCATCCTAGGTTCCTTGCCCTCAACATAGGAATCCATAAGGATGATTACATAACATTATTCCCTTCCTTATTGTTATCTAGCATGTTTATGATCATATCATGATCTCGTCATATTTTCCCCATTTCTTCATTATGGAAAAAATCTTTATTATACTTACATCTTTATTGGATAGGGATCATCTCCCTTGGTCCCATTCTTGTCTTATGAGGAATATACTTTTATTTCCTCATACAAACATGCTCATCTGAGATTATCTCATATTTCTCTTTCTTATGCTTAGGACATGACACATTTATTTATTCCATATTTCTTATTTCATGATACTCATTAGATTGTATCAAAATGACTACCTGATCAGAGCAATAAAAAAGATTACAATCTAAGAGTTTCCATACTTGCTTTATCATCAATAGTTGTATACTTGGCTAGGGTATATAAATACTGAGATAAGGTAGTATGGACTTATATACTGTCATATTCCTTCCTTTTCTTATTATCACAAGTATAAGACTTGACATTACTGGATTTTATCCAGACGTCTCTTCAATACCTCATCTTCTTCTCATAGAGGTAAGAGCAACATGAAACATCTATAATGTTTATTATGCAAAATATAAGTCCTCAAAGGACTAATCAAAGAAAACTCAGTTAATTACCTTCTCATTTTAACTCAGAAAACCATAAAAGACATATTAAAATGACATTTATTTTGTCTAACCTATCATGATTCGTGGATTATTCATTGCCTCAGGCTGACTCTGCCTCAGAGGTTGATTCACCATAACATTTCTGGCTGAGCAATTTCTTACCAGATGTCCTTCCTGTCGACATTGGTAGCAAATCCTGGGTGCTAGATGTGGTTTAGAGGCTTCTTTCCCCTTTCTAGATAACCATTGCCTTGGTGCATGAGGCCCTGGTTGTACTGGCGGTACCAAAAACTTCTTCTTTCTGGAACTACCAGGCCTCTGTTCCTAGATTTGGATAGGCCCTTTTTCAATTCTTCTTGTATATTCCTTTTCTGGACAATTAGGTCTGATATGTCCAGGCTTCCTACACATATGGCAGATCCTAGTTTCAGATTGTATCCTATTCCTTTCATCATTATTCATTACTTCAACAGGTTGAGGTTGAGCAAGAAACCTATTGGAGTTCAATACTTCATCATTGGGGGTTGGTATTGTGGGTTGCATTGCTAATGCACGATCTACTATATGTATCATAGATGTCCTAAATTGCTCAAACATGGCAAGGAAAGTTGGGCTCTCTATCATGACTAGGTTAAACTGGGGATGTGCATGTGTATGTTCTTCTCTGCTCTGATCCCCTACATCCCTCCTTGATGCAACATTGCTACTTTCTACAGCAAACTCCTCATGTGACCCAGTCATCTTCAAGTTCTTCTTCTCCTATATGAGCAGAAGACACTATCAGATACACTGGAAGACACTAGAATAGACTCTACTACCTTAGTCCTATGTCTCTGCAGACTCAGTGAACCTAGAGCTATGATACCACTAAATTGTGGCATCCAACTTATAAAACACAAGATTAATTAAGCGGAAGCGAGTCATTTACAACGGATTACTGAAAATCACTAAAAAGTAAAACTTTTTGCAAAGAGATCCAAACATAGGAAACTATTCCATTAAGAACCAAAGTATAATATTTACATTCTGATCCACTAGTACACAACCTGTACTATCTTTTCTGAAGGATTACAACATCAGCTGCCCTATTCAACATTATATACAGACGACATAAAAACCTCGAGGCATCAAGACAAAATCTTAGATCGATTCATTAAAACACTAACTATAAACTCCGAGGACCTGAGAGTACAGAGACGACACATAGGACTTTCTAACTATACAACACTTGGCAGCCAGTGCCTCCACCTGAGTTATCACTATTGTCCCTGATACTACTGCTGCTGTTCTTTCTCTACTAAAGGTTTCCTGCTTCTTCTTCTGCGTTTACCTAAAAACATTGGATCCCATGGGGGGTGAGACAATTGTAAATTGTCCCAGCGGGAGATATAACTCTCTACCAAAACATTGTTTTAGCGGTTTACTATAATTAAAACTAAACAAGAGTTCTTATAAATTAACAACAACATTAATAATTGAATAAATAGAGTAAAGTAATATCTTTTCCTAAGGAGAGCATTGTATCTACTCATGGTAGATTCATAATTCACATATCTACTTGCATTGAATGTAAAGAGATATGAATAACATTTATCGACTAGGGATGCATAAAAGAAATATAACATCAGCCAATGAATTTCCGTATTCAATCCTTAAGTAAACATGCTATATGGCTGATTACATTTTACAATCACATTTATGCCCTGAGGAGATGAGGTATACCACTCATACTCCAACCGACCATTGTGAAGTCGAAATCGGTACCATACAAGGTCAAAGGTAGAGATGGCTACCAAGACCTCCCATATCTCAGTAAGTGCGAGATCACACGTGGGACATCTTGTGTCTCTGCTATATATATAGCTTTCCAGGATATACTGGCAACTTCACTATTAGAGTTACAGTGGCGTACTGCACTCTCTTTGCGATCGTGAGATTTCATGTTTATCTCCATCAATCCGACATTAACATTATTGGGAGATGTGTACTGCATCTGTCCCAATCTTCGGGAGATTCGTGATACATCCATCCCGGTGCAAGTAATGAAGGATTGAGAGGTTTGTTATTTACCTTTCCTCAATTCCCTCATTAGGACGTCAGGATATATTCGCCCATTACCCCCACATATTCAAAATATGCGTTCCGGGTTTTGCCGCGGAGCACCCGTTTCACCATCACCTATTGCTGACGATGATGGATCTATGGTCAGGGATCTACATGATATGATTTCACTTAATTAATTAAGTACATTAGCATATTCTTTTAGCATCAGTCAAGTTCTCAAACATAACTTATTCAGACAAATGCTATAAGGAAACATGTATTATTTTCACCAATCACTTTCTCAGTCCTTATAGGACATTGGGATATCAGTCCCTCATTTCATTTCTTTTGGAACTTCACATCCCTAAACTACATCATTATCATACTTATCAACTTTGGGTATTCATACCCTTAATTCATCACTATCACTGTTACCACTTGTTAGGTAACCATTACCTCCAGGTCCTCAGATCGAGGTATGCATAATACTTGTTACACAAGTATCTCACATGACTCTCAAAGCTTATTAAATGTTTTGCCACCCTTCAATAGGCAACAACTTACTCATGGAACTCATAAGGTTCATGCACATTTTGTTACTTTTACTAAGCAACAACAACATTAGGCACATAAGGCCATACAACATGTTTATTATATGAAAGTCATAGCTCATATCTGACTATGTTCATCATCCATTGATGTCTACATGATTAATAGACATGATAATAGTCATGTAAGTCATTTGTCACATCATATGAAACATTAGTAACACCACCTTCATTTATTAGGATTAGGGTTATCTATCAATTAGGGCTTTTCATTCCCTTTACCCAAAATTAGGGTTAGGGTTTCCCATCATGCTTTAATTAGGGTTTCATGCTCACATTATTAGTTCAACCCTAATGTATTGCTCCACACCTCCGGGAGTATTTAAAGATATCATAAGTATTTGCTTATGATCAATATTCTCATCATATATCATTAATGATTATCAATTCAAGGTATGAGTTCATTTCTCATCCTTGTCATGGTATGATTGCATCACACTCATTGATTTGGCTTAGTCCCATTCTCAAGGTTTATTAATCAACATTTATCAAAGTACATTGAGTTCATTACACCTTTATTGTAACAATTATATATATTACACACTCCATGTGTTTCTTATCCAAGGATATTAGATTAGAAGTTCATCAAGGAATGTCTACCCTAAAATGCTGAATGTGATATCTATCATGTCATAATGTATCACTTTCTTCTCATTTACATCTTACTTAAATAGATCAACTAACCTTGTATTAAGGTATTTCCCTCTTAATACTTTATCCTCTAACTGGTTACTTTCTTCATATGGTGTATATATATTACTCATTGGAACTGTTCAACTATCTTTAATGATATGGACATATCCAATGGTTAGGCATTGTTGATATAGAATAAATCATTATCAACCACTTTAAGTATCTCAACCCATAGGATGTTATTCACTCCATTGTATAATATTGCGTACATCACTCCTAAGAGTTTCATATCCTTATCTTTGTAAGATGTATAAGATTTTTACACATACATGAAATTAGATATATAATGATCTAGGCATCATCTTGTCCTTTAGATCCTTATTCATTAGGGTATCAACACTATCATTCATGTAGTTCATCAACTTTACCCTTCATGGTTATAACATCCTCATCTTACTTGATTATAAATACCACTTACTACTTTAGTATATTGGCCATTATACCATGACTATGGTTGCACATATCACTATATGGCAACATCCTGGATTTAAGTCTCACTTCACATCATTCTTTAGGGTTTCCATAATATTACTCTTAATTAAGGATTCTCATAGCATTACCCTCAATTAGGATTTATCATGGATTCACCCTCAATTAGGGTTTATATTCAATGACCCACGATTAGGGTTTACTATTCATATCACTTCACCCTAGATTAGGGTTTATTACCAACATTCCATATTTAAGGTTTACTATTCACATGACATCACCCTAGAATAGGGTTTATTAGCAACAACCCATAATTAGGGTTTACTATTCACCCCAAGTAGGAGTGATCATCAAAGTACCTGGAATTAAGGTTTGTCATGTCATCACTATGAATTAGGATCATACCATCATCATGTATTGGGATTACTTCCATTAATTCTCTCAGTTAGGGTTATGATTCATTATCCTTCATAATTAGGGTTTCATGATCTCACTATCATGGATCATACCATAATTAGACATTCATCTATAATAGAAGTCCATTACATGATTAAAATTCATGTAGGAAGTCCTTTCTCTCTCATCCTCTATAAGATGATGTTTACTTCAGCCTTGATTAGGCTAAGTCAACTCAATCTTGAAGAAGAATTGACATCATGGGTTATGTCATCATCACCATGATCATTAATGCTTGATTATTTAAAGGGTACTAATCACCCTATCTTATTAGGATACAAACACTATAATCATCTTTGATTACATCATGTATTAGTCAATTTATCAACTTGTCCTTTGACCTCTTTAAGTACTCATGCGGTTTTGGTTGATTATCCACCAAACGGTCTTGGATACATAGACCCCAAACGGTCTTGCACAAAAAGCCTCCAAATGGTCTAAGACCGTTTATAACTCCAAACAGTCTTGCACAAACCACTGAGACCGTTTGCCAAAGCTGGGGTTGAAACCATTTAGTAAAGTAGGTGGTGAAGACCGTTTGCCCAAAGTTGACTTTTGAAACCGCATGAACTCAACCGATTTGGAAACCGCATGCACCTAAACGGTTTGGGATCATTTGGTCCCAAATGGTCTTGAGACCGTTTGGTCCCAAATGGTCTTGAGACCATTTGGACTCAAACAGTCTTGAGACCATTTGGTCCAAACCTTCTCAAAACCGCAAGGACCAAAAAGGGTCTCAACTATTCTAATTAAATTTGGGTTTCCAAGATCGATTCCACCATTGATTGTAATCATGTTATCACTCATCAAATGGACCTATCACCATATCTCAATTGAGTTAATTAGGTCAACCTTCAACTGATTTGACCCTCAATTGACCCTCAATTTATCATCAATTAGGGTTTGAATCAATTGGTTTAGGGTTTGGAATCGTTGATCCTTCAACATTAATCAATGTGAGATTGGTTACTTTGAAACCATTGAACGTTCATCCAAATTGGGCATGACCTGAACCCAAACGGTATTGAGGTCGTTTGGATGACCTCCAAACGGTCTTGAGACCGTTTGCCCATGTCAACATCAAAATCCAACTCAACCCATTAGGGTTTGGACCATTGGATTGATCACCAAATCAGCCATTGATCACACTTCAACTTAGTACCTTTAGATCTCCAAACACCTAACCATAGTCAACCCTAGACCTCCAAACGGTCTTGGGTGACCCCCAAACGGTCTTGGGATCGTTTGGATGACCTCCAAACGGTCTTGAGACCGTTTTACAATCACATCATCATTAATCATGTCATTCAATTAGGGTTTGGATCCTAGGATTGGTCACCAAATCAGCCATTGATTATACTTCAACTTAATATCTTTGGACCTTCAATTGCTCAACCATACCTAACCCTAGACCTCCAAATGGTCTTGGGTGATCACCAAACAGTCTTGAGACCGTTTGGGTGATCCCCAAATGGTTTTGAAACCGTTTGGGTCAATCAACCTACGTTTCAAACTCAATCACTTATGAAATCAGCACTCAACCCGATTAGGGTTTAGGTGATTGATGGACCTTCAACTCATGAACCAATTGGAGTTAATCAATAATAATTGATGGGTCATTAACATAGTTCATTATGAACAAATTCCCAAATGGTAAACCCTGGTAAACATCACCAAATGGTCTTAAACCGTTTGCTTCTATGCGGTTTAGTGAAACCGTTTCATTCCAAACGGTTTGAAACCGTTTGCTCCCAAACGGTTTGTGAAACCGTTTGGACATTAGATTGAAACCGTTTGGTCTAGATGTTTGGGGATGTGTGTGCTTATGATGATGTCATCATCATCAAGCTCTAGACCCATGAAACCTGCTGTGATTTCCATGGAGATAACATCAATCAACCAAATCAATGATTGTAAATAGAGAAATGATCATTATTTGATGGGGAATTGAATGCAATAACAAAATTAGGGTTTCAAGTTATAAAACCTGCCTCCAATTGAGCTTCAAAGCTCCAAGATCATGCCAACAATGGTGTATGAAGCTTTTGCAACTCCCCTTAGGCTCGTCCTCAAGCTTTTGGTTGAAAAGTTTGGCTAGGGTTGAAGAGGAGATCGAATTAAGAAGAAATCCATGATTTATTTTCGATTTCCACCATAGAATCAAGGTGAAAGGGATACAAAACCTTACCAACAGGTTGGTGGTCGTCCTCCAGGTCCTCCCTAGATCCCTTGGTCGGTTTCCAAGCAAAGAGAAGAAATGGAAATGAAAAAGCCTTTCATTTGGCTTGAAAAAGGTGCTTTTATAAGAAATTTCATGAGAGAGAAAATACTTTATAAAAGTATTTTAATTCCAAAATTAATGCCACCTTCTCCCCCTTGGTTTCTTGTATACAAAGGAATATCTATCCCCACAGAGATCCCTTCCATTATCCAAGGATAAAGGGAAAAGAAATTAAGCACCTTAACCCTTATAATATTAATATCCATTTTTGAGTGGAATTTCTTTTTCTTATAATAATGGTGAGTGGAATTTCACCTCCTTAGGATATGCTCGTGCCTTTTCAAGGCTTAAGGTCTTCCACACACATCTGAATCCAACAATATTAATTCTAGTTGAAGGTCCTTCAAATTATTTTATTTATTCTTGCATTAAATCGAATTAGGGTTTCAATTAGGCTTAAATCTTGATTATTTTAATATCAAGATTCTCTCTCCTACAACTTAATTCAAATGAGGCACCCCTCTCATTTTATTTGCTCTAAATGATGTCAAGAAACATTAGGGACCTTATTAAAGTGGTAATTTGCATATTGAACCCTAGGTTTTGGGTAAATTGCACTTTACACCAAAACTAGGTTTTAATGCACAAACATTGCTCTACAAGCTTTATCTTGGTGCCCAAGCTTGTGGAAACCATACCACTACATCATATTCATTCTTATGATGTCTCAACATCAAAGGAACACATTTTTATGTAACATTTGCAAGTTAACTCCTTAGTTTAGGTAATTTGCAAATTAATCCAAAATAAGAGAACATTGCTTCAACATTATTCAATCAGGACCAAAATTGAAACATAAGCTCCTCTTGAGCCTTAATTACTTTTCACCAAATAAGATTAAGCATATAACCATCTTTCTTAATCAAAACTCCTAGGGTTAAAGCATAACCCAGGTCAGGTATGTTACACACATGATCCCATTTCCATTGTGGTATAGGAAATAGTTGCAATGTCCCTATAGGCTTTTGGTGCTCAAATTTAACCTACCGACACACTAGGCATCTTGCAACGAACTCAGCTACATCCCACTTCAAGCCGGGCCACAAATACTTGTCCTTTAGATTATGATACATCTTAGTGCTACCTGGATGCATAGCGTACATAGACAAATGATTCTCCTTGAGAACCATCTTACCTTAAATCTTTAGCTTCTGGTACCACAACTCTGCCATGGTAATAAACTATCTCATCGTCTGACTCGTGGAAGCCATCATGCTTCTTGCTACCAAACTCTGATGTAATCTACTGTATCACATATCAGCCTGTTGTGCCTCTTTGATCTGTTGTTTCAACATGGGCTTTACCTGTAATTGTGCTAACAACCTGACTAGCAAAGACGCCTCCAACTGTACGTTCATCTGACACAAGGAGACCAACATGTCTCGTTTGTGGCACACCAATGAACTCATAGGTGCTCTGTCCATAGATGAAGATGAAGACTTTGAGCTCAGCACATCTGCCACAATGTTCACCTTCCCTGGATGGTAATCAATCATGCAGTCATAATCCTTAATTAATTCTATCCAGAGCTGCTGCCTCATATTCAACTCCTATTGTGAAAAGATGTACTTCAAATTCTTATGATCTGTGAAGATCTGACACTTATCTCCATAAAGGTAGTGCCTCCAGGTCTGTAAAGCATGAACCATTATAGCTAACTCCAGTGGTCGGGTAGTTCTCCTCATGTTTGTTAAGATCTCGAGAAGCAAAAGAAACTACATTCTTGTCATGCATCAGCACACAACCCAAACCGTTCCTAGACGCATCACAGAAGACGATGTATCCTTTCCCTTGCACAGGCAAGACCAACATTGGTGCACTTGTCAACTTATCCTTCAATGTTTGAAAATCATAATGACATATGTCATCCCAAACAAACAACAATCCTTCCTTGTCAACTTCGTTAGGGACAAAGCTATGGCACTAAAGTTCTTGATGAACCTCCTATAATATCCTACCAAACCCAAAAAGTTGCACACTTCTGTCAGCATCTTTGGTTGCTTCCACTCTATCACAGACACAACCTTCTTGGGGTCCACATGAACTCCCTCAATAGATATGACATGTCCCAGAAAGGCCACCTCTTTCAGCTAGAACTCAGACTTACTGAACTTGGCATAAAGTTGATGTTGCCTCAATAAGGTCAATGCCTGACGAGATGATGTTCATGTTTTTATCTATCATGACTGTATATTAGGATGTCATCTATGAAGAACACCACAAACTAATTGAGGAATGGTCGAAATACCCTATTCATCAAGTCCACAAATGATGTCGGTGCATTGGTTAGCCCAAACGACATAATCACAAACTCATAATGACCATACCTTGTCCTAAAAGTTGACTTAGGTATGTCATCCTCCTTGATCCTCAACTAGTGATACCCTGACCTTAGGTCTATTTTTTAGAATGTTGTTGTGCCACACAACTGATCAAATAGATCGTCTATCCTTGGCAAGGGATACTTGTTCCTTATCATCACCTTGTTCAAATGTCTGTAGTCTATACACAACCTCATGGACATGTCTTTCTTCTTTATGAACAACCCTAGAGCACCCCACAACAACGTACTCATCCTGATGAAACCTCTGTCAAGAAGCTCTTGCAACTGTCTATTTAACTCTGCCATCTTAGCTGGAGCCATCCTGTATGGTGTCTGAGCTATCGACTGTGTTCCTGGGACTATATTGATCTCAAATAAATCCTTCAGGGTGGGGGAACACCTGGAAACTCTTCAGGGAAGATGTCCAAAAACTCTCTGACAATGTCACCTCCTGAATACTAGGACCCTCCACCCTAGTATCCATCACATGTGCAAAAAATGCCTCACAATGTTGCCTCATCAACTTTTCTGCCACCATCGCCGACACTAGACATGTCATAAAAATCTTCCTATCTTATTGGAAGAACCACATCTTATCACCATCTACAAATATTTCCTACTTGGAACTAAAGTCCAAGACCACTCAATACTTCTCTAAGGTGTCCATTCCAAGGATTACATCAAATCCATGCATATCAAGTGGTATGAGATCCACTTGAATGTTGTGCCCTAAAAAGGAAAGAACACATGAAGGAAACACCTCCCACAATACCATGGAACCAACTAACATGGTTTCTAATAACAAACTCCTAAGACTAACAAGCAAAAGACAACTATCAATCACTTCATGAGTGATGAAGGAATGTGTTGCACTCGAGTCAACCAAAATAGATATGAAGTAAGAAGAAGACACATCAGAATGAAATAACTCCATCCGACCCATCACCACTCACGGGTTGACCACTGCTCCGACTACTCATGGTGTAGAATCTAGTCATTTCTTGTAGTCATCCCCATTCTCTGCTTCCCTAAGAAGATGATCTAGTCTGTGATGCTTGTCCATGCCCTCATCCTAAGGCACTTCCGAACTACTATCTCTGTGAGCCCTGCTGGCTTTGCCTTGGTTGTTGAGTCACCTCGTCGTCTCTCACTAGACATTCTCGCCTCAGATGTCCCACCTGCCCACACTTATGGCAAGTCCCAGCCTCATAATGTGTCCTAGGCAGCCCCATCACTAACACTAACACTGTACTATGAGCTCTAAAAGGTGAAAGCACAACCTCTGCTTTTACTCAATGTCCATTGCATCTGTGTACTGAACCTCTGTGGTGCTGGCGGTGTAGAAAACCACAACTTCTTAAAGCCTCCTGACGGCTATCCTTGGAACTGTGCATGCCTCTTCTTGGCATTCACCTCTTGATTTTCAATCATAGACCTCTCTATCCTCCAAATAGAGTCTACGAATGTGGCAAACCTTTCTCGATTCTCCAAAGCAGCCACTGGGGTTGACAACTCAACATTCAACCCCTTCTGAAAAACACCAAATCCTCTCATCATTTGTGGTAGCCATGTGACGACATAATCGTAGAAGCTTCATAAACTTAGCCTCATACTCATTTATTGTCATGGATCCCTTCCTGATCCACTCAAACTGAGATATCTTCTTATCAAGGTATGCTTGTGGGAAGTAGCGACTGATGGACTCATGCCAGAATTCCTCCCATCCAACAACCACTCCATGCCTCTTCTCCTATTCTATGGACCATCAATGGCCAGCTCTCCCTTCCAGAAGGTACATTACATACTTCACCTTATCAACCTCTGAGATGCTAAAGATATTGAAGGCTTTCTCAAGCTGAGTTAACCACAAATCCGCATCCGCTGGATCATCTGTTCCAACATACTCCACTTCCCTAACACGGCGAAGCCGCTGGAAAGTCTTATCAGTTGAAGATTTCATAGTGGGGACCAGTGCCCTAGGCTGAGGTGCGAGAATCCTGTCCACCATATGCATTATAGTAGCCATGAACTACCCAAAAAGAGTATGGAAGACATGACTCTTTATGGCTGATTCAAATTGGGGGACCTCAAGCACCCGATCTTCTTGTATCTCGTTCCTTGCACCACCACCTGGTGTAGAAACACTGCTTTCAACAACATGTTCTTCATGCAGTCCAGACATTTTTAATCTTTTCTTCTCCTTTTTCATAAACATAAGTCACTATAAGATAGTTTGGAGGATACAAGAATAGACACAAACCCTAGTCCTAGGTCCCTGTAGACTCGACAAACCTAAAGCTCTGATACCAACCAAACTATGATGCCTCGCGCCACAGACCAATGAGATTATGCAAAACTAAATGTGGAAACAAAACTAAACAAGTAGATTACCAGAAAACACTAAAAATTAAAACCAATTTCATTAAGCACCAAAGCTGCAAAAACCTTTACATATAAGTCCTCATAGATCACAAGGTGCTTACATCAACATGTTCTTATCGCATATGCCAACAACCTGCTACAAGACAAACTTGTCCCCCCCATATATATATATATATATGCCATATCTTTACATCAAAGGGTACATAAGCCAAAACCACGTATTGATAGAATCTCTACAAAACACACAAAAAAAACCATCCCAAGGACCTGAGTGTACAGGGACGACTCTAGGACTCCACACCAAAAGACTAGCAACACATCCAACCTTATCAACTACTGTCCTTCTTGCTGCTACTCTACCTCATATTCGCAATCTCTACCTCCTCATGCACACCCACCTAAAAGATGTGAAGAAACCCACGGGGAGAGATACAAATCTCCTCTCCACCAACACTATTATTAACACAAATAAGGATAAGGGAGAACAAGAAGTAAATCTATAAGCATGATAGGCAGACCCAACTAATGATATCAACAAGGCAATTATCAATATTTAAGCAATTCAAGTAGTTACAACTGAGCAGTAGAACATCTCAATCATTTTAGAAGGAATATGAAGAACATGCATAATGCTCCCAACTATACTATACAAAAGCAAAGCAAGGCTTCAATTAATGTTTTTGTATTTGATCCTAAGAAAATATGCTACATAGCTAATTACATATTTTATTATGCCCTAAGGATTTGAGTCATACCACACAAAGACCACTGCTAAGTAGAAATCAGTTCCATACAAGGTCAATGGAAGAACTAGAATCCACGACCTCATGGTTAGTACACGAGTATCTTGTAGAGACATACCAACCAACTACAACCAACGATATATAGTCAATTGTGAAACATCCTAGCCCACCTTGATACATGTCACAATGCTAGTGAAAATTGAGCTACGACCCACAACCCACAACCGCACTCCTACCAGGGTATGTCCTGTAGCCAATCCTATGAAACCTCATAAGCATCATATCATTGAGCTATGGCCTGCAGCCGTACTCCTGCCAGGGTATGGCCTGCGGCCAATTCTATGAATGCATATACTCAATAGGATATGACTCTGAACTTCCACTAAGGGGAAGCTCGTTTCACCATCCAACAAGTACTGACACTGAAGATGGATCTACCGCATAGGGCAAACTACATGATTAAGTTCCACTTGATTAGTTAAGTCAATTAGGTATCTTTTAGCATCAATCAAGTTACAACGTATAAATTCGTAATGGCTTCCTGAGCTCCCGCAACTGTGTGCAAAAAAGCGACTGGGAAGGTGACGACTCCTTACCTTTCTCCTCCCTAATTTTTTCTCAGGCATAGGGGCATGCATCCTGAAGCTTATCAGTTATCAAAAGATGAGCCAAATCTAGATCTACAGAATCCACTGCTTAGCTGGGAGAGCCTCAAGCCAAGATCTGTGGGCAAAGTTACAAATATGAAGAAAACTACTATTTCATTGGTGGATGGTAAACTGCTTTACCCTAGTGCGGAAGCTGAGGAGAATGCAGACAAGTGGAGCTGGTACCTTCTAGGATACATTGTTGATTTCCAGCCTCATATCCCTTTTCCGGTGAACCATTTCATCAATATCTGGAATGTTCAAGGTTTTTTTGAGGTCTATGATAGGGGGAATGGCTTCTTTATGGTCCGATTTGAAGAGTCAAAAGATATGGAATCATCTCTTGAAGGTGACTGATACATGAAAGGGATACCTGTCATCTTAAAAAGATGGAGTCTCAGTGAGAAATAATCTAAAATAATTCTATCTGACGTTTCGGTCTGGGTGTGTCTGAGGAACGTTCCGGTGGAGCTCTGGGATCATCGAACTTTCAATAGAATTGGCTCCTATCTAGGCGACCCTGTGAGAATGGATGAGGTGATATATAACCTCATCCGTATGGATGTAGTGAGAATCCAGGTGTTAATGAACAAAAATGCTAAGTTCCCAAAATCTATTATCCTCATAAGCGATGAAGGCATTGAGCATTCTGTAGTCATTGAATACAAGTGGATTCCCTAAAAATGCAGCCAATGTGGATTTCTAGGCCACGATGATTGTCCGGTGAGACCTGTCGCTACTGGTCAGAGGCCTAATTTCTAAAAGCCAAATAAAGTTTGGGAAATAAAAAAGAATCATGTTGCCGAGCTGCTCGACAAAATTCTATAAGTTACCCTGGAGGATAATTCTAAGTATGTGATTGAGGAAATCTTGGATGAAGATGAAGTTCTATGGGGGACAACTATTCAGTCACCAGAAGAACTGATAGTAGAAGATGAGAGGCTTTCTAAAGAGGTGAATGAAGGTTTCATTTATAATGCTCTGCCCGAATCTACTGTTAAGGGGACCTGTGTACCAATGAATGATTCTGAGTTATAGAGAATGCTAAGAGGGAAAGATATTTCTGGAGATTCAAGTGATGTATCGATACTCCTGACTGCTAATCCTGGTCTCTTAACACACAACCCTAGATTGTTATTTTGAAAGGTTTTGCTAGTTAGTGAGGGAAGCTCTCAAGCATCTTCGTGCTTTGTGAATTATATGCCTAAAAGTGTGATTCACAGGGAGCCTCCGAGATGTGTAGGAAAGATGAACACTGTAGTAAGGCTGGAGAATCTAGAATCTGCCCTTACACCCAGAGAGTTGGAAATGATATCTGAGAACACTGAGGCTGATAGTTCAATAGCTGTGGTGTCAAAATCAGCCCCCCCATCAACATCTCTTCTTGGAATGTTAGGGGACTTGGCAATAAAATTGGTCCTGTCCAAGAAGAGCTCAGAAGGCTACAATGTATCATCATTCTCACAGAAACTAAAGTTAGGGAAAGGATTGTTAGTAAGGTTATGGCTAAATACTTTTCTGAATATAATATCATCTCTAATATGTCTTCTCACTGCTTATGTCACATTTTATCATGTATAGAAATTGCACTATAGCAAAAATTATGGAGACTAATCAACTTATCCACCTTAAGGTTTCTGTTAACAATTTTTCTCTTATTCTTACGACCGTCTATGGCCATAATGGTGATGCTGAGCGCTCTGAGCTCTAGAGAAATATTGAGAATTTCAATCTATCTGTCACTTTGCCTTGGGTGATCCTCGGTGATTTCAACACTGTTAGAACTAAAGAAGAAATGATTAGTATCCAACCACCTACAAATAAGTCTATGGAGGAGTTCAACAGTTGTATTCTTAATTTTGGTTTATTTGAAATGCATCTTGGAGGCCCTTTCTTCTCTTGGGACAACAAACAAAGTGGGGACATGTATATTACTTCCAAGATAGACCGTGTCTTCCATAATTCTCAGTTCATTGTCGATATTGAAGAGTATAGTGGTGAGCTGGTCTCCAACTCTATCAATGATCACAAAAGAATATCCTTGAAGATTGGTAATGTTAGAAGAATCAAGGCTCCTTTCAGATTTTTTAATGGCTGGTCATGTAGACAGAACTTTTTGCAAGTGATTGAAGATGCTTGGTCTATTGATGTGGAAGGATATGATATGTATCATTTATATAAAAAGTTCAACAATGTCAAGAAAGCTCTCCTGAATTGGAACAAAGAGTTTTGTTGGTAATCTTCATGATAATGCTAGAACTCTAAGATTCCTAGTGGATAAGGCCCAAAGTGAGTCTGATCTTGACCCGACTGATGAAAACAAAAGAGATAATGCTAATCAGTGTAGGAAAGTTGCTAAAGATGTTGAGCTAGCTGAGGGATCTCTCCTAAAACAAAAATCTCAGGTCCTATGTCTAAAAGAAGGCAACTCCAACTCAATTTTTTTTACGCTTCCCTAAAGACTAGAAGGCATAGTAACCGCTTAAAGAGCTTACAAATCAATGATGAGATTACTCACAACCTTGATGACATTAAACTTGCTGTTAAGGAGTTTTATAGTAGGCTTTTAAATGATAATGATTCTATTGGGGACGTCTGGAGAGGGGATTGGCTGGGTAATGTTCTTAGTTTTGAGCAAAGAATGTCTCTTACTATCTCTATTTCTAGGAAGGAGGTGGATGGTATTATCTCTGAGCTCAATGAAGACAAGGCTCCTGGGCCTGATGGCCTAAATGGCTGTTTTTTTAGAAGGCCTGTAGTATTATTGGCGATGATACCTTTGCTGCTGTCAAGGAGTTTTTCCAAAATGGGGTCATGCTTAAGGAGGTTAATAAGACCTTTATAACTCTTATTCCTAAATGTAGAGATTCTTCTATCCTCTCCAATTGGAGGCCTATCACTCTATGTAATACTTTTTTATAAAATCATCTCAAAGGTCCTAGCTAATAGACTAAAAAAAGTGCTTCCATTCATCATTGATTTCAATCAATGTGCTTTTGTGAAAGGGCGAAGTCTAAAAGATGTTGTTCTATTATTTAATGAGGTCCTTAGTGAATTCAAAAAAGACTCAAACAATATGTGCATTCAAGAAGATATCTCTAAAGCGTATGACTCAGTTTCTTGGAAATTTCTCTTCTCTATTATGTATAATATGGGCTTTCCTGTTAGCTGGATCAAATGGAATGAAGCTTTGTTCTTGTCTACCTCCTACCAAACTCTGATTAATGGGGAACCCACTGACCCCCTTTGCCCCAGGAATGGTATAAGGCAGGGAGATCCCATCACTCCCTATCTATTTGTGCTTGTGATGCAGGGGTTATCTGCTCGTATGAAACATGGTCTTCTCCTCAAATATTTTTATTTTTTCTTCTATTAAGAGATCCACATCTTTAGATGTCTCCCACTTTATATTCACAGATGATTTAATGTTTTTCTTAAAGGCAGATACAAGTAATACTATCTATGTCAGGAACCTTCTTGATAATTTTGGTTCTAATTCTAGGCTTAAGATGAATCTGAAGAAAAGCTCAGTTATTTTCAGTAAAAATGTTGATAAGATCCCTATTATGAACGCTCTTGATATGCCTAAAGGTAACCTTGAAGATCTTAACTATCTTGGTATTCCTCTTTTCTATGGTATGTTTACTAGGAAGCACTGCAACAAGCTGATTGACAAATTCAAAAATAGGCTGGAAGTCCGGAAAGCTAACACTCTGAGCCTAGTTGGGCATGTTGAACTCATAAAATCTACCTTGTCTTCCCTACATTTGCACTGGATGTTTGCATTCCCATTACCTGCTTTGGTTTTGGAAACCTTAGACAAGATGTCTAGAGACTTTCTTTGGGGTAAGTCAGAAGAAAAATCCCATCTTCACCTGGTTCCTTGGGAGAAAGTTTCTCTTCCTACTAACGAAGGGTGCTTAGGTATAAGGAAAAGTAAAGAGGTCTCTCGAGCATGTATAATTATGAACGCTTGGGACATTGGCAGGAAGAAAGACACTCTTTGGGTGAAATGGATTTCCTCCAAGTACCTTAAGAAAGAAAATTTCTGGCAGATTGAAGAATCACCAAATTATTTGTGGATGTTTAATAAGATCCTCTCTGTCAGAAGTGCTCTTCTCTCCCTTGTTAAGTTCCAAATTGGCCCTAATTCACCTTTTAAAATTTGGAAAGATCCTTGGTGTGGGTCTAAATTTCTCTCAGACTTGGCTGATTTAAACCCTATCAACTTTGGCATGGCTGCTAATGCGAACTTAGGTTCTGTTATGAAAGGTAACGAGTGGGATCCATCGAAGTCAAGAGTGTCCCATATTTTCTTGGAGTGCATGAAGAAAAATAACATTGTTATCAAAAGTGAAAATCGTATTTCTATCTTGGGGGATGATGATGCTAGTCTAAAGAACATTTGGAATGTGATTAGAACTAAAGGAGATGTCAGTAATGCTTATCCATGGTTTTGGGCAAACAAAGCTCCAAAGAATTATATCTTTCATGCTTGGAAGGTCTATTTAAATAAGCTACCCACCTCATATTATAGAAGGAGAAGAGGTCTAACTGTGGTTTTAGTTTGTTTCTTATGCATGCAGGGTTATGAGGATACTAATCATGTGATGTTCATTTGTAATTATGCTAACGCTATTTGGTACGCTTGTGGTTTCAAAAATCTCGTCGGTGTGATTCCTTCTAATTTTATTGAGCTCTTGAATCTCAAGTCTGCTGCTGAAAAGATATCTACTCTAAGTATCATGTATCATTTATGGATGGAAAGAAATAGGAGAGTTCATGAGGACAAGTCTAGATCTAAAAATATCCTACTGAAAAACATTCTTGATGATTTAAATCTTATTATTTGATCTGGTTCCTGTGATCTCCACTGATGGTGATCTCTTCCTATCGGACCTTCCCTTGTTTTTGTTGTTTTCCTTTCTGATGGCTATATCGAGAAGATGGTGAAGGTCGAGTTCCATCTTGTAGGTGTTGACGCTCCCGTATCCCTGCTTCTACTGGTTTTCTTGTCTTGATGGGTTTCTTGATGAGTTGGTGTAGTGAAGGTGATGGTCGAGCCCCTACTCCTATGAGTGTTGATGCTCCCCTCTCCCTATTTTCTTTTAGATTTTTTCCCTCTGAAGATGCTTCTGTCTTTATCTTCAACTTGCTGAGTGTCTTGATGAGTTTCTCTATGCTCGTCTATACTGATCAGACCATTTCATCTAAGGCTGAGTTGAGCTCTCTAGAGGCTGGCTTGAGTGTGTGTTGTGCTACCCTAGACCTGGTGGTCTCTTGTCTAGAAGAGTTGTTGGATAAGTCTGATGTTCTGATCTGTTTGAAGGTTTTCAGTCCTTCTTTGGTGATGGTTGAGCCTCATATGGATGGGTGTTGTTTCTGGATGAGTTAATGTAGTGAAGGTGATGGTTGAACCCTACTCTTTGAGTGTCGATGTTCCCCTCCCTTTGGTTGTTTGGTAGCTCTCTTTCCATCTCTATCTTCTTGGTTTTGCTCCCCTCTCACTGTTCAGTGATGGTTGAGTCTTGTTATGCTCATCTTTTGTCTCAGCTGGATATGGTTTATGGTTGATGATATTTCCTTTGAAAAGTTTTGGTCTGGTTATCGAGCATGCTCTGGGTGGTCTCAGTTTGTTATCTCCTATTATAGACTTTCTGTTGTTTCTCTAGTGATGGTTGAGTTCCCCATATTGTATGGGTGTTGGTGCTCCCCTCTCACCACTGTTACGATGATGATATATGCTCCCCTCTCACTTATGTGATGGTTGAGTTCTCCTCTGATTGCTGGCGCATCCTATTCCTATATGTTGGTTTTCTGGGTCTTTATCAACATAGCCTCTAATATTATCTCTGGAAATGGTTGGCGGGTGCTTTCTGCATATCTTCTTGGCCTCAAAGTTTTATAGCAGTGGATACTATGTCATTCTTTTCTAGATGTGGCTACTTCCCAGTATTCTTTGCCCTCATTCTTTTGTATGTAGCCTGTATAGACTTTTTAATTTCTCACTATCTTCATTTGAAGGTAGAATGCATTGTACAGACACTACAGAAAAATACAAAAATAGCAACATGAGTTTTTACCGACAAAAAAAACATATAAATCCGTAACAAACTCTACAAAGATAAGTGCATGATACAACTCCAGAAGATATAAAACATATAAGGTGTGAACTTGTCACACTGTCACCACATGAGACCTGTAATACTGCCATTCACAAGGCCATCAAGTCGTCACCGTGTCATATAACCCATCCACATTATTCCTATATCATAAGAGTTTCAACATGCCTCATGAAGGCTCATTCAACCTATATCATATCACATCCACCATAACATACACTAGCTATGATAATCGAGCTCATATCACCTGTGAGGTTAGGCATTCATAAACAAGTAAGAGAAATCATCATACTATGATGACCATTCCAAGATAGAGAAACAAACACGACATATTCTCATTTTAGGGTTAGGTTTCCTTTCTAAGCCGATTAGGGATTTGTATCATATAACATCATCAAACCTTGGGTATATTGTTTCCCACTTTCTTGGATCATATGAGAGTTAAGTATCACATTTAAGACTAAGCATTATGTTATCAAAATAGCAACATACATGTATCATCACGTGCTCACATGTATATTTGTAACCATGTATACATAGATAGGTGTTAACCCACACCACCTACATGTGTTACAACCCACTACCATCTAGGTCACAACCATGCAAATAACCAAGGGTATCGACCTACCCTAGTTATGTGTTATGATCATAACACATCCCCTTGTTACGACCACAACAAACCAAGGTGGTTTTGACCGCTAGACCCACTAGGGTTAGGGTTTTGGCTGGAACACAAGAGCCAAGGCACCACACCAACATATCACGACCAAATTGATCCAACATAAGGTATCAGCCGCAACCATCCAAGGGTAGTGATCCCACATGGACAAGCACCCAATCAAAAATTTTCCCAAAACCAAAACAGGGAGGAACATTACCCAAAATATAAAATAACTTCAGGAAATGTCATCGTCGTCAAAGTGGGACGCGCCACACCAAACAATCACCAAAACTCCTAAAACTTGAACCAAGGAAACTAGATGAAAGTATCACATGCAAGGGTGATAGAACCACATGTAGCACAAATAATATAGAACCTAAAACACCATGAGATATCAAGTCACACAAGCTCAAAGAGTATAAACAAAAACATGGCCAAGAGATAGGGAAAAACCACTATTACATCACAATCACCAAAATCGGGTACAAAACTAGGGTTTTGGATTTCTACCAACTCAAGCATGATTTCCTCTACCAAAAAAGTACTAGGGCTTAACATAATCTACTAGCATGTTAAGGGAATGTTTAAGAGAGAGAAAACAATAGAATACATGTATGAAAGAGTGCAATAATAGAGAAGGGTAAGTGTTATATAACCCGCCTTAAGAAGCTCAACACCAAAGATCCTAAGCTCCAAGATCAAGGGCTCCAAGCACATGATCCAAGGGTTGAAGATGCTACACCAAAGGTTCCACTTTAGGACACAAAACAACCTCAAGAACAAGAAGGTACCAAGGTCAAAGATAGTCCAAGAAAAGGAGAAGATAAGGTCCTAGTCAAACCAAAGAAAGAAGTAGGAAAAAGAGGGAAGACCATCCTCTCACTATGGCCTATGACCCTTGTGAGGAGGGCTTTATTCTCAAGGATGATCACCATGCCAAAAAATGGTCCATGGCTAAGAGTAGGGAAGAAGGTGGAGGTAGGATATCCAAGAAAATGTTGTAGAAGAAAGGCATATACTTACTATGGTTGAAGATGAACAAGGATCACCACAAGCACCACATGATACACTCGAGTGTACAGATCACACACTACACTCAAGTGGTGTTTGCATATCAAGACAGTTTTTTTGCAACATATAAACCATTGATCTTCATTGTTTACTATAACTAGGCTACATTCATATATATATATATGTATATATATGTATGTATATATGTATATGTATATATATGTATATGTATATGTATATATATATATATATATATATATATATATATATATATATATATATATATGGGATTAAGAGAGAAAGATTTCTCTCCCCCTCTCCCATAACCCGTGGCGGAGGCCGGATGCCCGGGAGGGTGATAAATCAAGAGATGCTTCTCCGTGTGGTTTTGAACCCGGGTCCCTTCATTGGGGACCAACGAAATTTGCCAACCGGGCTATTCCCTTACCGGCATATATGTATATATATGTATGTATGTATGTATGTATATATATGTATGTATATATATGTATGTATGTATATATATGTATGTATGTATGTATATGTATATATATATATATATATATATATATATATATATATATATATATATATATATATATATATAACACTCTATGGAGGTCGAAACAAGAGCAAAACTTCAAGACTAGGTCGAAACAAGGCCAACCCTAGGAAACCTTAATCACCACCAAGGAAGCCACCACTCATCCAAGGCTCAAACAAGGCACTCACTTCTTCCTATATCCTCTAGATGATGTAAAAGGATGGAAGACACATTGTAGAAGTAACAATTTACACATCAACCCCCTATTTTGGGTAAATTGCAATTTGCACCAAAATTAGCACACAAAGCACAAACATATATCATCCAAACAAGCTCAAACTTGAAATTTAAGCTCTCCACAAGCCCTAATTACATCTCAAAAGATTAGTTCTAAGCACCATAAGTGAGACAAACAAACAAGGTTGCCCAAAAACTTAGGTCCGAGGTCTTACACACATGGTACTATTCATTGCCTTTCATGAGACTACAATTGTCTCCACACTATCATAGGATATAAATCCTTATTACAACATCACATGGTATCAACCATTGTCATCATAAGAGGATTACACCTCATTCACCCTGCAAGTTCATCATTATCTTTCCATGCCTTATAACAAGGCTTTACAAACATCACCACACGTGACACACATGCTCTTCATGATATTGCATTAAATAACTAAAAGATGTTTACAGACTAATATTTTAGGGTTATCTTAGCATTAAGAGCATCCCTTTATTATATCACATATAAGGATGCTATTAGATTGGCCATCATCACATTGATAGCGAACAAGTTTAGCATAAGAAATCATAAACCATAAAGCTATGGTGACCACTAATTAACACATTAGAGTTGCAATCAATCATTATGAAAAATATTCCATCATTATATTAACCATTAAAGGAATGGTAGCATAACTAACTACCATCATCTAGTAACATTAGGGTTAGGTTCAACAACATAAGTTACTTTGATTGTTACATATCAACATTCATACCCAAACCCTACTTATGTCATCCCCATTGGATAATGGATAGATAAGGTGAAGCATCACCACCACTTTACATACCATCCTTAAGTATGGATCCTCACATAAATCAAGGTGTAACCATCAGGTTATAGCATACTAGGGTTCAACCACAATAAGAGAGTACTCTATGATTTTATTCATCATTCAAGGATTGTTCATAATCACTTACCATCATTTGGTTATATTAAGGCTAGGTATAACAAGCCATACATAATTATGATTACCTATTAACTTATTATGGTGATTATAGATTCTATTCATATGAGGTAAATAAGGGCAACACTCTATTGGTTTCAACATCATTCAAACCATACCATCATACCATAGTATCAACCCAGAACCATTGGATTGTTGATAAGGTAAAACCATTGGTTGTTTACATAAGTAAACACCTTTAACAAACCACATATAGATACATTAATTGTATATGAGAAAGAGTCACCATCTATCCCTAAACATCCCTTGTTTAATAACATAAAGGGTACTGTCAGTTGTAGGGATAATACCATCGTTGGTTGTATATTTAAAGCATGCCATCAATTATCACTAATCAAGCTTCTTAGGTTGATCACCTAGAGGATGTAATCAAATTAAGTTAATCAGAACTCACAATTTATACTATAGGATTCATTTCCAACCATTGGATGTTGAAGCATCCAATCTCAACCACTAGATCTAGTTCATCATTCAAGATCATCAATTGGGATGTAGGTTTAACCCTTGAATCAATTGAACCAAGAAACCATAAGTTTAGAGCTATAAATGAAGCAACACATGAAACCGAGGTCCACCATTAGTTGTGGTCTATTGGAATACCATCAATTGATGGTGTCAACACTACCATCATTTTTCTCCATCAGATGTTGGAGTAATGTCACCATTGGTTGATACCATCATTAGGGCACCAAACCATTGATCATTGATCTTCCAATCAAGACTAAACCTGGCCTAAGGTGTGACCATAGGTTGACACCACTGGTTGTCACTACCACTGGTTGTCACTAAGACAACACCACCCGTTGTTGCGATGACAACACCATCGGGTCATAGGTTAGAGAAGAAAACAACCTAGAAACCCTAATATGGGCCATCATTTGATAGGTTCTTAGCACCATCTGTTGTCATACCAACCTGACCTAAGTTATCTTCTACCTTAGGAAGAACGTACACATGGTTACATGTTCATCTAGAACTGGAAACAAAATGAGGAACACCATAAAAATCAAAATCCTTAGCAAGCATAGCTTCTTAATGCAAGAACATGAGCTAACAAGCTTATATTAAGCAATAGATATGGATCAAGTTATATAACTTGCCTCTTAGGAAGAATAACATATCTCCAAAAATAGGAAACTTGAGTAGGGAGGGTAGAAAATCCAAGCATAAGCTTTGTACTTGGCCATCTAGCACCTTTCTCCACAAAAGTAGCAAACCCTAAGCATAAGGAGCATGAGAAGTAGGGTTATTGAGCTTTAGAGAAAGTTTTACCATGAAAGGCCATGGTTCCATATAGGAAGAAGGTAGGAGGAATATGAATAGTAGAAAAAAAGAGAAAAGAGAAGGATACACTTACTCATTTTGGTCAAGAACTCCTTAAGGTAGCTTTCGGAAACCCTAGAAATGGGTAGATCTAAGCTTTACTTGCTCCAGCAAGAGGGTCAGTCACCTTCTTCAACCTTGGGCAGCTCCTCCACCAGAAAATAGAGAAAAGATGATGTTATAAGTAGGAGAGAAGTGATAGAGACCAAAAGTTTCATTTTGGAGCTTAAGGATATGTATATAAAGCTTGAGGACAAGGAAAAGAAGAAGCATAAGGTGTCTAAGCAGCTCTCCATGTCTCCATGGTCTAAAGCTTCCATGGACATGCAAGCAACAGACCCATCAACTGTTTTAGTCTTCTAGACCACCGTCTGATGACCTCCCAGGTCCACTACCGGTTGTTGAGGGGTGGTGACCATTGTTTGTTCATGTTTAGGTCAATAGGTGGTTGAGCCATCATTTGATACCCTATAAGTGAACCATCAGTTCAAGTGAACCAAACCAGTAAAAACCATCGACCTAGGACCCTTCTAGGATGAAAAACTATTGTCCCACCAATTGGTGAACATCGTTTGTTGACCAAACCTGTGGAACCATCGATTGTTAGCCTTGAAGGTGGCTCGTCCATGGGGGGTAAACCCTAAATCAACCCTAGAAGGGTAATTCCACCAATTCAAGGTACAATTGAGCGCCCCATGGATCAACAAGCTCACAGATGATAACAAAAATATAAGGAACATATTGCATGTAACAAATACCTTCCATATGGGTATATTGCAAAAAAGTCCAAAATGTACATAAAATCGCATAACTTGTACAAACAATGCTCAAATTGGACCAAACTTGAAACTTAAGCTTGTCATAAGATATCAAAACACCTCAAAAGGTTTAATTAAGCTTTTAAGCTCTTTATGATGATTAAGCATGTTCAATATTTTAAGCAAGGTTAGGGGTCTCTCAGTAGGTGGGAGTGAGGCTTCTATGAGGAATTCATGAGTTCAAACACCTAGAACCTAGCCACACTAAAGATTGATACATGTTTAATATAGATAGGGCCAAGTGGGGGTGAAATGGGAAGTTCAATGGAGAAGTAGTATTAGAATTTTGGGATATAAATTCTACCCCAACACAACATGTTGCAAATAAGGTGAAACATCCATGGTGACCTAGAATGGCCCTGGTAAATGCGTATGAAAATGGGGGTTGGAATAATAGAATTGAGGCTGGTGGTATAGTCATTTGGGGGGGGACTAGTGCATGTGTGATGAGTAGAATGACTATTTTGAGTAGAACATATATTATATTTTGAGGATGGAATGACCATACCAAGGCAGACAGTCATGGTGGAAATGGATACCAATAAATATGAACCTTGGGTTTGGGAAGCTCACTTGGAATGCCAGGATCACTCCTCATAAACATAGTTGCTCAAAGGGACACTTGTCTTCTTCACTTGCTATTCCATGGAGTCAATTTCTTTAATTTGATTTTTTAGAACTTAGGGTAGATTTAAGATGAAGTTAGTGGTCCTTTTCATCCACCAAGAATGGTGAAATCCATGGATCATCCTCCATCATTTTTATCCATAACTACTGCTCAAATACGTAATAAATATACAAACAAACTCAATAAATGCAATTTACCGTATACATGAATGATTAAGAATAAACATGTGATCTACATATCTTAACATGATAAGTGACCAAAAATAAGACATATGGAAACCCAAAATAGGGCTCCATCACTGCTGCAAGCTTAAAACATACTTATCCTCAAGTATTATTCAACTAGATCTCTCTTTTTATTTAATAAATAAGAAACAACGAATTAATCTATGAAAGACATTTACTTTCAAAGAAGGTCAGAATTTGTTTTTCTTATGTAATGCACTTCTCCCATCACCAATATAGAAAACCTACAACAATAAACATGCAAAATCACAAACTTCCCATTTAGGACTTAAAAACTCATTCACAACAATGTGTCATTCATTATGCTTTGGGAAAATTATTTCATATTAGGAACAACCAAAGTAGTTTAAAATGCTATTTTGCTAGGAAGCATTCAACACAATGTATCTATCCACCGCATTTGTCCCCTTGTCTATGTAAACAGTTTACAAAGGGCTAGGCTTGATGTTTACTAGACCAATGAGTATGAAATAGAACATGGATGTTGTAGAAGGAGATTGGAGTGCTATTAAATAGGAGCACTCTTATATTATTTTCTTTATCTCTAGTGCTATTACATAGGACCACCTTCATTTTATTTAGTATTTTTCCCTATACATTTTGTGTTATAGGGATGTAGGGTGGTAGGAATAAGTGAAGAAGAGGAAGGGTTAACCACCCAAAGCTTTTGGATGATGGTCAGTGCTTACACTTTTTATACTTTTGTATTTTTGATGTGGCAAAGAGGTATGAGGTGATGCAATAAATTAGATGAAGTGAGCACCCAAACACGGGTTCCACATGGCATTTCTTCAAGCAAGGTAGTCATGCCAACTTAATCAACTTATAAAAAACAATAAGAATAAGAAAGTATGGCAAACCACATGCTTTTCATAAGATTTGAGAATAACCTACGCGTTTGTAATTTCCAGTGAATGCAAGCATCCATAAAATAAAATTCTAAGATAAAAGTATAAAACATCATAACCAATAGGTGATCATAAGAACAACAAACACTTACAATTATGGGCATATCTGCCAAATGTTTTTATTTCAATATCTAAATGTGGAAATCTAGTCAAAACACCTTTTGGGGAAATATATCCAAATGGGGAAATTAATGGAACATCATACCAAAATTCTCATCATCATGTCAAGTTCTTACTTCTAAGAATTAAATTGTACGAAATGTAAATCCAACTAGATACACACAACAACTGACACAATAACTACATGAAATGCATAGTGCGAGATGGCATGGAAAGTAAAGAAAATATTGTGAAAAGTTATGCAAAATATGTAGGTGACATAAGAAACATGATATGGAAATGCAGGGAATGCAAGAAGATAAGACAACCAACAATCCTTCCAAAAAAAATCACCACTGGGAAAATCATAGAACAAGGGATAAGAAAAAAGAGGGCATGCCTCCCTATCACCCCAAGATTTGAAATCATGTTATCCTCGGAATGAAACTTGGCCTGGGTAACAGACATGGTATTATAGGGTAACAATCATGGTGCTAGCAGATACTGTGTATATTGGCCCTGCAACTCCAAATATTTGTAGGGGTTGATTGCCATTTGCTGATAGTAGTGTCCCCTGTAATCCCTATGTGAAGGTAAATATGTCTTGGGGAAGTTGGATAAACTCCAAAAGGCTTTGCCCTGTGTCATATCGTGCTCTATTTGTGCACCTTCACTAGGTACTTCAAATCATGTGTAAATGTTTTCTAGGAAGTAAAATGATAGTAAATCTTATCATCATTCCTCATAGACATCATGTGTACCTTCACTACATAGTTTAGATCAATAGACTTTCAATTTTTTACTCTTGTAGGAACGCTCAAGTCATAACCATAAAATAGAGAAATGGAGTTTACCATACCTCCTTTAGAAAAAGGGACATCACTCTTTTTGGGTATTGATTTCATGTTATTAATAATTATCTCTCCTTAGTTTATACATTGGTCCTTAGGAATCCAATCTACCACAAAAATCTCCTACAACCAACAATCTTGGTTGTCATACATACCAAAGATGGTATTTTCAAAGACCTTTGAATGTATCTTATCACATGGTTCTATGTCCAGTTGATCTTTTACTCAACTACAATAGAAGTGTCTTGGATTATGAACTTCTTCCAAACATAGGAGTGGTCAGATTCACATATCTTCCTAATTATTCCCTTATCAAACTTTTGTACTATCTATGGAGTGGCTACAAAGATTTTTTTGTTTGTGAGGATATCAATATGTGCATGTTTCCAAACGTCCTAGACCTAATAGTGTCCTTATCTTTTATACAATATTCTCAAAGGAACTAATAAATTCCCCTATAATCTCCACATTAGGGTCATGTTCCTCCATTTCCAGTTCTATAGACCATCCTCCTTGAGGAGATTGTCCAACGCAAAATTAATCTTGACAACTTGCATAGTAGGCAAACAAGCATAATGGGTGACACTCACTCTCCTTGTCATGTGTTGGGTGTATATTACCCATATCTCTTATTCTTTGTTTCCATGATGGTGCCCATGCTAGCTCATTTCCTCTATATGCTCTCCAATCAGCCTCCAACTGGCCCACCATGTATCCTTCTTCATATGTATCCTCCTCATAATAATTTGGATCTTTAACTCATGTCATGGATGATTAGCATGCTTCTTAGAGAGTCATAGGATGTAGCCAAGGACAAGTCCAAAAATATCATCACCATCTTCATCCTCTTCAATCCTTAGGAACCTTTTTACCCTTGTCAATGTAGGTAATGACTATTGTTGTGGTGGCATGCATGAAGATAAAGTAGCTTCCCATCTCCCTCTTTGAGGATATTTGGGGCCTCCTACCTCAATGGAGTCAATGATACCTCAATATCCTTATTAGAGGGCTTCTCCTAATACCCATGTTCGGTGGATCTTCAATTAATTCATCATCAACCTGAGATGGGGGAGAGGGATTTTTGTGGTAGAGGGGTAGGTGTGTGCTATTGAGTGAGAGATGGATTTTATATGGTGGGTGAGGGTTTGAAGCCTTTATTGCTTAGTGGGGAAGTATGTTCTTCACTCTAGAGACCATATATTTTTCGCATCTTATTCATCTTGGCAAAGATTCAAGCACTTGATTAGTTAGGAGAGGATAAAGGGTATTACTACAAATTTTCATATTTTGTGGAGACTAGGAGATTAGATAGTGGAGAAGAATTGTATAATAGATGGAGGAGGTCGGGGAAGCACAAATGGAGCTTGGAGTATCTTTAATTGAGGTTGGAGATGCTTGGTGGGGACTTGGATTGAACATTAGTGACTTCATCATGTTGTAGTGACTTCCCCTACTTATGTAACTTATGATGTTGTGGGTTTGGGCTAGGAAAGTTGTTCTAGGTCATCTGTACATGACCATTCCAAGGTGGAATAGTCATTCTTCTTCCCTCTTTTCTTTTTCTCCAATAATGGTTTCCCTAAAGCACCGTAACCATTTTGACCTAAACTGGTTTTCTGGTGTATTGACACCACATCCAATTTGGGTTGGGACAATTTTTCTAGAAACTGTCAAAATCTCCAATCCTACTAACTTTTTCTCATATTTTTTGCACATATGGTCAAGTTTAGACTAGTCATTCTAGGATTCAGTTAGCAAGGCCATTTTGAGATAGACGTCTTTTCTCCATGTGGTTATAAATCACAAGAAATTCAAACTTTTTGGAGGATATCAACATGTTCATCCTGTGATGGAATGGCCTTTATACACACTTTTTGGTACATGTTCAATTCAAACTTATAATTTCTTTATCTTAACATTGAATTTTCACATCATTTTTCTAGTTTCGAATCATTCTTTCAACTATGCCCCAACTCTAACAAAAATGAAAGAAAAAGTATGAAGTGTATGGAAGGTGTGGGATTTTCTTGTAATTTTAAAAACAAAAGTATAACCAAAAGTGAGTTGATGGTTCAACACTCAAAAACCCAATTGAGTTTCCTCCCACTAGCACCAAGCTCTATGCTTTCATCTAGGCAGTGTCTCTTTGATCAATCTTCAATAACATCAACAAGCATTGCAATGTCAAAACCTTTGTTGTCCTTATTGGGCACAATGTTAACTACTGGCTTCAACTTTTGTCCATGCACCACAAACTCTTTGGTTTATTCTTTTTTCTTGATTACCACCACTTTGGATGAATATGTATGACTATAATGGTAGGGTCCTTCCCATCTTGATCTTAATTACTCAAGAAAGAGTTTGATTCTAGAATTATACATCCAAATTCATTACTAGACTTGGATGTCATCTTTCTCATTAGATTTTCATGAAATAGATTCACCTCTCCTTCTACTTTTATGACATTTTATAAGATTCATTCATCATCTCTTCAAGTTTATTTAATTGCAATTTCTTCAGATGCCATTTGTATCCATATCAACATCCATGGCTCTCAATGCTAGTAGGGCCTTGTCGTGCAACTCCATTAGAAGATGAAAACTCATCCCACATATTATTTTGAATGGAATTGTTCCAATAGAGGCAGTCCGATATTCCCAAGGAGCCTCATGGAGGTGGAGTGGCTGATGTTCTCTAATATTGACTTGATCTCCTTGTTGGCAAGCTCAACTTTCCCACATGTTGGAGGGTAATGTGGAGTATCCACATAATGGTTCACACCATGTCTCCTTAATAAAATTTTGAAAGACTAATGCATAAAGTGTCTACCTACATCACTTATCATTTCTCTAAGTATTCGAAAGTTGTGACATGGAATATTATCACACTAACAAATTCACTCGGGGTTGAAATCCCTGAGATTTTACCAAAACCTCATGCAATAATACCACCCACAAGTAGACGGGTCTTATCGCAGTATAGTTAAGGATCGAATCCCAAAGGACAACATTTTTAAGAATCTTTATCAGTCGAATCTAGCTCAGTTAAGACCAATATTTAGAATGATTGATTGGTTTGAGGTTAATTAAACTAATTGCAATAAAGTAAAGAGAAGAATTAAATTTGATCTAGATTAATGATATGGAATCGCTGGGATGGTCTTGGGTTTCACCACCACTACACATGCAAACATATCCAAACATAAAACATCTAGGCAAGATATAACTATCCAAATGGACCTGATGTGAACCCTCTGCAAGGATAGGCCCACGTAAGCGTCACCTTGGGCGTCCGATTTCTCGTCACCCTCCGGATCACTCACTTATGGCTCCACAGATACAACATCCAACTAAGACTGAGGCCCCCCCTTGCGGGTAGGCACACAGAAGCGTCACCATGGGCTAGATGGCTCATCCCCTCACAGATCACACACTTACAACCTCAAGGAACCTTATCAGATCTCTCGTCCAGGAGTCAGCCGTGCTAACTAACAAGTAGGTAGGCGATTAGTCTACAAGCAAACATCGACGATTTTAAAAAATGATACAAAATCCAACTAAAGTTGTGGGCCCCCTTCACAGGTGTTAGGCACACAGAAGCGTCACCGTAGGCTAGATGGCTCGTCCCTCACGGATCACACACTTATTACCTCAAGGAATCCCATCCAATTTCTCATCAGGGAGTCAACCTCATTAATTGACATTCTATCCCACATATTGAAGTTCTCGCAACATAGGAAAGAACAAGATGAAAGCAAGGAGGTAATCAAACTACAAACTTATCAATTAACAACGAAATGAAAGGTTATATACATTACCTTGGAATGTTAAATGAAAAGACATTAAGTCATGGGCAGCGGGGCTAGTCCCCACACCCCAGCGAAAGAGAACTACTCGCTCATGATGCGAGAAACAAGAAGAACAAGAGAGAGGGAATATTCTGCCATGAGCATGATGCAGAAGGTATTTGCTGCTCGATGAAGATGATGCGAGATTCTACGTCATGTCGGGGCATATATTTGACAAGGAGGAAGAACCACCAAGGCAGACCGGGCGGACCTTCTTCTCCACCTTCCTTCTCTACTCAACTTCCTTGCCCACAACAGGAGGAGCAGGTGAAGTGGCTATGGGGTGGAAGGAGCTAGATCGAACCTGGTGCTTGGGCAGCCTGTCGTCGTCCCCAGATCTATGCCCGAATGAGGACCCTCATGGTACTATTTATAAGCTTGGATGGGGTCTTCACGTTTTTGCTGTGATCTTGCTCCAAACGGTTTTGGTGCAATTGGTTTGCTAGAACGGTTTGGAGCAAATGATTTTGGAGATCGTTTGACATCCAAACGGTCTTGGCTTCTATCGGTTTGCTTCATCCAAATGGTCTTGAGAATGACTGGCCTATCGGTCTTGAGATCGTATGGTGCCAAATGGTCTTGAAACCGTATGGCATCCAAATAGTTTGGGGTTCTATCTTCATACGTTCCTGTAACTTTGCCTCCAAATGGTTTGAAACCGATAGGCGCCAACCGGTTTTCACTTGCACTGGCTTCAAACGGTCTTCAGTTGATAGTGACCATACGGTCTTGCAAACCGCTAGGCTTTGATCGGTCTTGAAGACCATTTGCGCTTTATCGGTCTTGAGTCTCTGTCCAAATGGTCTTGGAGTCTGAACGGTTTCGGGACCCAACCAGTTTTGGAGACCGTTTGATATCCAAACGGTCTTGGAGATCGTTTGATGACCAAACGATCTTGCATGATTGCATCCATACGGTCTTCATCTTCAACCAGCATGGAGTCCAAACAACCCTGATGACCGATGGGTTCTAATCAGTTTTAAGTCCAACCGGTCTTGGGGTTCAAACGGTCTTGGGACCGTATGGCTCCAAACGATCTTGGGACTGAATGGCTCCAAACGGTCTTTGCTTGAGTGTCCCAAACGGTCTTTGCTTGAGTGTCCCAAACGGTCTTGATTAATATCCTCCAACCGGTCTTAGAACCGCATGCTGTCAATCAGTCTTGAAATTGTGTGCCACCAAACGATCTTGAAACCACATGGATGATTGGCTGAGATCGTTTGGGGTCGAGACCATTTGGTCAAGGCCAAGGATGAGAGTATCTTTGAGTGGATTCTATATGACCTGTACTAAATCAATATAAATCTAGTTAATATTCTTAATAATTGGATCAATTGAGATATATTGCATTTTGTGAGATTTAGGGGATGAAATCAAAAGTATTGAATCGATATTGTCCCAAAAAGGTGATTGAAAATCATGATGAATATGGATTCATCAAGTTGCTACAAAATATATCACAAATTTGCAAGCCACATTGTGATCATTGTCTCCTTTAGAAACATCTTCAACCCATTTTGATACATAATCAACAATCATCAAGATGAAAAAATCCAAAAGAAGGAGGAAATATGCCCATGAAGTCTATTCCCCGAACATCAAACACCTCCACCACAAAGACTACTAAAAGTGGCATCACGCCACTCTTTGAGATTCTGCCCACTTTTGGCACTCCATGAAAAGATTTATTAAAACCATGATAACATTTGGAGAGAGTTAGCTAATAGAATTAATTTTGTGATATCTTGGATGTAGTCCACTGATATAATGGAGAAAATGAAATCATACCACAGAAAAACTTGACACGTGTATGACGTGCGTGTAATATGCAAGTGTATGTGTCGAAGTAGTATGAGATTATGAGTCCCGAGTTATCAAACACGGGGAGTTGTGAGGTTAAAGACTATTACTAATTAGGATTGATCGGCTAAGACGAAAACAAGAGTTGATTGGAAAAGAAAATAAAAATAAAAGAAAACAAAACAATCGATTAAATGGTTGGTTTAATCAATTAAAAATGGAATCCTTAGGATTGTGGTTTCACCATAGGTTCTCATTGTACTAATTCCTATACAACTATCCTAATTCGTCTCCTATTCTGGGTAGTGGCCTGTAGTCAGAATTGCTCACTGTCGTGATACAATTCACTACCTAAGTCTAGGTCGGTTCCACCGTCGTAGTAACCTATACCCTAAATTAGGTGCATTAGAAACAACCTCTGGGTTTCCACCATTAACCGTACATCACCTTGTTCAAGGGATTTATTAATTAATGTGAATCTCGTCTCTTTTCAACCGTTAATTCTTCTTTCAAAGCAATTAAAGGCATTAGATTATCATTAGGGTGATCAATCATAATGATATAATAGAGAAAACGAAATCATACCACGGATTTGAGAGACAAATTATGATAAACTATGTAAAAAGTATCATACAACGATTACCCGGGCTACTCTCAGGTCCTAAGGAATTACGGTTTTTAGCCGAAAATAGATGACATGGTATCACAGTAAGTCGAAAAGATGTAAAACATGAATTTCGAGATACAGTAAATTGGAGAAAGGGTTAAAGAGTGGATCTGGAGAAGATGGAGAGAATTTGCCGTCGTTTCCGCCGCCAAAACGCCTCCGAGGTCTTCCGTGTAGGGTTCCTCTACTTTTCTCTCTCCGTTCAGCTGCCGTATCGTCCCCCGTGATAGATCTCCCAATTGCGGTTCTAATGGTTTCTTTTATAGCCGTCATACATGTTTAGGTCAAGAGGAAACCTAAAATGTAATTTTTAATACAATATGTGTTAGATTTCACAAATTAAAATTTAGGCCGCAGCGTCTGAGTCGATGGTATCGAGTTGGAAGTCGATGGTATCGACTTCTTCACAGTAAAACGTCCTTTTCCTTTTCAATCTGGAGCAAAAATATTTGTACTCTGATGCCATGTCACTACCATCGAGTTGCAAGTCGATGGTATCGACTTTGCTCCAGTAAATAATAATTATCTGCAATAAAATAATCAATTAATAAAATCAAATAATTATTATAATAATTAAAACATGTAAAATGCATGTAAAATACATGTAAAAATATAAGAAATGATGCACAAGTGATTTTTACTAATTTCTTAAAATATGTATTAAAAAGATATTCAATTAAGCACAAATGACACAGAAAATAACCAAATTAGATATCAAAATAATAACAATTTATGCATACATCACACCCCTAAGCTTGAATATTGCTCGTCCTCGAGCAACACTACTCTTGGATTTGTTTTAAAAAGTCATCAAGAAGACAAGTACCTATGAATTATTTTTCCTAACCACCCTCCACCAGTCGGTCCCAAACCGGTCCTTGCCAACCACTGAACAAGTAACTACTCTAAAGTGATCAATAATGTTCATAATAGATGTCCACAATAAGATTAATGAAAAACACTATCAATATGAAGCAGTTAATATCATGGCTAGTAGGACACATATTTGATGCACCATGTGATCTCCCTATCTACATTGCTCTGATCTACCTAAATAAACTACTTGGAAGCAGATCCCAAATAAACATGGATGGGGGGAATTAATTATGATGGTGGCCTACCATACAGAGCAATGGGTGGAAAAAAATGGGTGGCTATGAAATCAGGAATCACAAGAATAATCCAAATCATTTATGCAAAAAGTAAAAATATGATGCACATGTATGATGGATAAAATGTGAATGTATGACTTCTAATGACTATTTTTTTATTTTGTGGAATGATGCATGCAATGAATGTCTCATCCTAATGATGAGTACAAGTGGAAAGGTGCTTATAAAAAAAGATCCATAATTCCCTCATTTATTGCTTAGAGAGAATATGGCATTGAACTTGAAATCCTTTTCCTCCTTTTCTCCTATTTTTTCTTTTTCTTTTTCAATAACTCTTTCTTTTTTCTTACCCTATTTTTAGCAAGATGAACAGTTCATGCTTGGGTTTTTTTTTTCTTTTTTTATTTGGAGAAGGAGTAAGGAGATACAACTTTTTTTACACTCTTTCATGACAGAAGATGGTAGAAGATAACAAATATGTAACACCTTATAAAATATGCAATGCAAATGCAACTACATGAATTTTTTTTATGCAAAGTACAAGTGCTCAAAAGAGATTATATGATTTTTTTTCTTTTTCTAATGCATAATAAAATGAACTAACTATATGCTTCCTATCATGCCTTATATTGCAAAGAAGAGGAAAATAACTTGGATTAAACTTGATCATCCTATGGTGGTGAATGAAGATGAATGGAAGGTGGATGAGATCACATGAATAAGAGACAATGTCTTTCCCAACCATGATATGTCCCTCTTCTATCAACTTGTGTAACATGGTAACCTTAAAGTTTATTTCTAGAATTCACATTAAAGATCACGTTACTGTTTGGTTGGTTTGGACTCAAACATCATCGTCATAACACAAGCCATAGGGTTAAGTTAGGTTTTTCATTCAATCAGTATGTCTTCAAGCTGACTAATCCAAACAATTCCTCCAGTTATGTACTCTTAAACATAGCAAATTTAGCTTAAAGTGCAAAGCATAAGAGCACATTCAAATTTTTATTTAGAATTTTCAGAATTGATACCACATCATCAACAAACAGCTAATCCTAACCAAAATTTTATATTTTGTCCACAAGTACACTAGATAGAAGTGGACTCTAAAAACAAAATGAAAAATCTAATTTTTTTGAAACAAAAACTTGTAGATGTATGATATAAAGAAAAGATGCAAGAGGTAAAGATAGAAGCATTGTTCCATTCCTCCCCCTAAGCTTGAATATGAAATTGTCCCCAATGTCAAAAGCAAAGGAAGATAAATGGAACAGATGTACCGATATGTGAGATGAGATTCATGACAAAAGACGAGTGGGAGGGATCCACATTAAGACATGCCCTCCAATAAGCACTCAAGCTCGGTGAAGTGTCGATGCTTGCTCAACTTGTGAGAAGTCACTAATGAAAACTCGACACTACCGACAGTGAAGTTGGTGGTACCGACTCAATGTGTCCCTGCACACTGAATACACATATCAAGGCACCTTTTTTACTGTATCAAAAATAGATATCACAATCTACAAATAGGAATGTAAAAGTAGAATTGAAAGTTTAACAAAATAAACCTAGTTGGTGGGTTGCCTCCCACAAGCTTCCTTGTTTAACATCCTAAAATGGACACATGTCAATTAACAATAATCAGGTGGTCATGGAGGAGGGTGAAGCTCTCTCCGCCTCTTTCTTCTAAACTTTTGGTTCCTTGCAACAATGATAAAAAACAAAGAATAGTCAGAAGACCAGCATGTATGGTTGACGTTCCATTTCAACAGTAAATTATCACTGCAATGAACATGAACATGAACACGACTCACAATCAAGTCTTGATGTGGGTGCACATGCAGAAATAGATAGCCATGAGGTGAAAGGTATAATGATGATTGATCCTTAATTTCTATGACCATCCCCAATGGATCACTCCTATCTACACATAATGAAGGGGTTATATCAAAGGTGAATTTCTGTGCCTCCTCCTCTTCTAATAATTCAATTCCCCCACATTCATTAATATTCTCACAAAATTTTTCAAAATCATCATCTGGATATATATCCCATATAGGATCCTCAATAAGGAAATGAAGAGATGGGTCTTGTGGTGAAGGAATTATGTGATGGGTAATGGGAAATTCCTCCACCTTTTCATTCTCAGTATCCTCTTCCTCACTCTCTTCCTCCTCTCTAAGATCACTATCAAATAAATCACATTCTGGATCCTCCTCTCCTTCACTCATATCCCAAACACATGTATCAAAATTGTCTTCCACCTTATTTGCATCATTTTCCTCATCTTCCTCATCAGATCCCAAATCATATTCAAGATCAATCCTAGGAGTCTAGGGTGTGGGTGTGGGATCAATGGAAGGACATGGTAGAGGTGATTCTAAAACTTCTTCTAGTATGTTCTCCTCACTTTCTAATTCTTTATCCTCAATCTCAACTTCTTCCATTTTCTCTATTCTACCCCATCCTCCATTAGAAATAGGACCTTTGCGATTTAAAACATATTGAACCAAAATCCTAATATGGTCACGATGAATTTCCTTTGAGATTTTCTCATAATGTAATGAAGGTGGACTCAGACATCTATAACCTACATGTGCATTTCCACACTCAAAACAAATAGGGGCCATGCACTTTTTTTATATTTTTTTTAATGAAAGAAGGCTAACTACAAAGAAATATTTAGGTGAATATGTACAATGCCAAAACTAACAGTAAAGTTTTATGTAATGAAAAATGGGAAGAATAAAAAAAATTATAAAAAAAAAGAAAATAAATACAATGGCTTAGAGTGGACGATCCTAACTTTTCATAGTATTAACCATGCCAACTCCCCGACAACGGCGCCAAAAACTTGACACGTGTATAACGTGCATGTAATGCACAAGTGTACGTGTCGAAGTAGTATGAGATTATGAGTCCTGAGTTATCAAACATGGGGAGTTGTGAGGTTAAAGACTACTACTAATTAGGATTGATCAGCTAAGCCGAAAACAAGAGTTGATTGGAAAAGAAAATAAAAATAAAAGAAAACAAAACAATCGATTAAATGGTTGGTTTAATCAATTAAAAATGGAATCCTTAGGATTGTGGTTTCACCGCAGGTTCTCATTGTACTAATTCCTACACAATTATCCTAATTCGTCTCCTATTCCGGGTAGTGGCCTGTAGTCAGAATTGCTCACTGTCGTGATACAATTCACTACCTAAGTCTAGGTCGGTTCCACCGTCGTAGTAACCTATACCCTAAACTAGGTGCATTAGAAACAACCTCTGGGTTTCCACCATTAACCGTACATCACCTTGTTCAAGGGATTTATTAATTAATATGAATCTCGTCTCTTTTCAACCGTTAATTCTTCTTTCAAAGCAATTAAAGGCATTAGATTATCATTAGGGTGATCAATCATAATGATATAATGGAGAAAACGAAATCATACCACAGATTTGAGAGACAAATTATGATAAACTATGTAAAAAGTATCATACAACGATTACCCGGGCTACTCTCGGGTCCTAAGGAATTACGGTTTTTAGCTGAAAATAGACGACATGGTATCACAGTAAGTCGAAAAGATGTAAAACATGAATTTCGAGATACAGTAAATTGGAGAAAGGGTTAAAGAGTGGATATAGAGAAGATGGAGAGAATTTTCCATCGTTTCCGCCGCCAAAACGCCTCCGAGGTCTTCCGTGTAGGGTTCCTCTACTTTTCTCTCTCCGTTCGGCTGTCGTATCGTCCCCCGTGATAGATCTCCCAATTGCGGTTCTAATGGTGTCTTTTATAGCCTTCGTACATGTTTAGGTCAAGAGGAAACCTAAAATGTAATTTTTAATACAATATGTGTTAGATTTAACACATTAAAATTTAGTCCGCAGCATCTGAGTCGATGGTATCGAGTTGGAAGTCGATGGTATCGAGTTGGAAGTCGATGGTATCGACTTCTTCACAGTAAAACATCCTTTTCCTTTTCAATCTGGAGCAAAAAATATTTGTACTCTGATGCCATGTCGCTACCATCGAGTTGCAAGTCGATGGTATCGACTTTGCTCCAGTATATAATAATTATCTGCAATAAAATAATCAATTAATAAAATCAAATAATTATTATAATAATTAAAACATGTAAAATGCATGTAAAATACATGTAAAAATATAAGAAATGATGCACAAGTGATTTTTACTAATTTGGTAAAATATGTATTAAAAAGATATTCAATTAAGCACAAATGACACAGAAAATAACCAAATTAGATATCAAAATAATAACAATTTATGCATACATCATCCACTTTCTTCCAAAGTGTCCTCCACATGCACCGGTGTGGCACATTGTGAGGATCTCAACTTTCTCACTTTTGGCTACTCATCTTGTAACGTCCTAGGATTTGAGGCCTCAGATAAAATGATCTTAAAGGGAATGATTGGACTACCCATATCACCAAGGTTCACCTCCTTTTCAGGGATCCCATCTCTAAAGAACTCCATACTTAAGCGTGCTAAGCTTGGAGTAGTACTAGGATGGGAGATTAGTCAAGAAGTTGATCCTGGCTTGCACATGAGTGAGGATAAAGTGCCTTGTTAAGGCTAGTGGTGGTCTGTAGGGACAATAACCTCTCTTGAAACTCTATTAGATCCATGGGTAGTGGGAATAATGATATCAGAGCCATAATCCCTCCAGTAGGTGGGGCCTACATGGGCATGTGACATGCCAGTCTTGAGATGTACGGTCTAGGCAAGTTGGAAAGAGCTATCCATGGTGATTTAGCCACCCTTGGGCTGGCATTCCATGATCTGCAACTGGGTGTCCATGAACCATTCTAGGTCTACACTGAAATGGGACGATATTATGAGGCCAGATAAATGAGTCTTAATGAGGACGTCAAGAGTCTAAATGAGGGAGATTGTAACGTCCCAAGATTTGAGGCTTCAGATAAAATGATCTTAAAAGGAATGATTGGACTACCCATATCACCAAGGTGTCCCAAGTCATCATTCCTGAAACTCTACTAGAGCCATGGGTAGTGGCAATAAATTAAGGGAGACCAAGAGGCTAGAGCTTTTATCCCAAAACAAGATCATATGGTTTTGCAAATAACAAAAAATAATTAATAAATTCTATAATGACTAAGCTTAAAACATGATTAAATTTTCTTTTCACATACCTTGCAAAAGTATAGGATTCAAGGGACTTTACCCAGATAAGAAACTATCTATCTACAATCCTCTAATTCTTTATTAAACTTTATTCAATCAATATCACTTTAAAGGAATATCCACTTTCTGATAAACCTAAAATGCCGACAAACAAAACGGCGGTTAGTATAATGAATTATACTAGTATGTGGGGGAACCAAAATCTTGCATCTATTTGTAATGACATAATGCAACCAAATTATTATTTAATAGATCAAACTTTATATATTAAACATAACTACTCAATCCATACATATCCTTGCCTTTGTGCTGTCCCTGCAGTGGACATGGATACTACCTCTCACATATGGTAGATCTCAAATATCCCCTATGATCCTACATTACAGGTAGACCACGACCTAGGGTTGTGTAGTCATATGGTCCTACCCAAGGGTAGACCAACACATCGACTCATGATAATCTGATGACGCTACCTCAAGGGTAGACCATGTACTAGGTCATCCATCTCATCATCATCAAAGCTATAGAGGAGGACTAGGATCTGAGCTAGTCATGAACATATATTTATGGTGATAGTCATAGTCACTTTACATTTGCATGAAATAAAAGTCAACCAAGTAGTTATTTCTAAGTAATTGATAAAACCTCAAAAATCATTGTTAAACTAGAGCGATTAGTCATAAGCGTAACCACATACCTGATTATGAGTCAAAAGAATCAAGATATCCAAATCCAACTAGATGCCCAATCAAGCAAGGTAAGCAACCAAATCAAGCAACCCTTGATCCTAAAAACATGTATCACCCCTAGTTGTTTCCATAAAATCCCAAATAACTCTTTATTGACTTGGGACACCTTTCTAAGGTTTCTAAGTCTCATTAGGATTCAAGATTCTTCGATCAGTTTCTCAAACTTTATCCTTTTTAGATCAACAAAACCTAAAACATCTTTTCTACTCATAAAAATCCTAATTACTCAAATTATCCATATTAAAGGTTTTTTATTCTCAATTTGGCTTAGGATCATTCTATATTTGTTTTATTCATGGGTTTTTGAAACATACATCATTATAAGTCATGATAACCTATATTAGGGTTTCTAATCCCATTAATGCCCATCATAAACATGAAACCCTAAATCAGGCCAATTAAGCACAAAGATCACCCCTTTTAGGTCTTGATCCCTCTTTTATTAACAATAGGCTAATATCATCTTAAATCATTAAGAGAACTTCACTAAATCTCATTAACACCAAAATTAGGATCTCTTATTCATAAGAGCATCAAAGGTGACAACTTTAAATACTTCTTGAATTGTGAGCATAATTATGTTTCAATTATATTTTTAGTGAAGTTCCTTGCATTTTTCTAATCAATTTCCATATATAGCATGCCTTGATATGAGTTGCCAATCATTAGTTATGATTTTCAAAAAATAAATTACCTTTGGGCCAATAGCAGAGTGCCACGTCAGCTAATCGGGCTCCACATGAATAAT